>OY744608.1:47649264-47893537 GCA_963556255.1 Allolobophora icterica
AGGTAGCGGCCAATGTCTGCAATGAGAGCCAGGCCTCTGTTCTTGATGCGGCCTAGCGTTTCCATGATCACCAGTTTTGTACTAAATTGTACTAAGCTTGGAGAAATTTGAAGAAATCACAAGGGAGATTATTTAGTACAATTTACTGCCCTTCAGTACACGTTTATTATTATTATTATTATTATTATTATTATTATTATTATTATTATTATTTATTATTATTTTATTTTATTTTTTACCCGAGGTAGTTATAATCCCTCAGGTTATTATTATTATTATTATTATTATTATTATTATTATTATTATTATTATTATTATTATTATTATTATTATTATTATTATTATTATTACTATTATTACTATTATTATTATTATTATTATTATTATTATTATTATTATTATTATTATTATTATTATCATTATTATTAATAATAATAATGATAATAATAATAATAATAATAATAATAATAATAATAATAATAATAATAATAGTAATAATAGTAATAATAATAATAATAATAATAATAATAATAATAATAATAATAATAATAATAATAATAATAATAATAATAATAGTAATAATAGTAATAATAATAATAATAATAATAATAATAATAATAATAATAATAATAATAAATAATAATAATAATAATAATAATAATAATAATAATAATAATAATAATAATAATAATAATAATAGTAATAATAATAATTTATTATTATTACTATTATTATTATTATTATTATTATTATTATTATTATTATTATTTATTATTATTATTATTATTATTTATTATTATTATTATTATTATTATTATTACTACTATTATTACTATTACTATTACTATTATTATTATTATGAAGAAGTATACAAGAAGAAGAAGAAGAAGAAGAAGAAGAAGAAGAAGAAGAAGAAGAAGAAGAAGAGGAGGACGAGGACGAGGAGGAGGAGGACGAGGACGAGGAGGAGGAGGACGAGATGTGGAGGAGGAAGAGGAGGAGATAGAGAAGGAAGAAGAGTAAGATGATAGTTGCCCTTAATGTGTCCTCTGTCTATTGACGATGGTCAAGTGCAATGTGGGCGAAGGGAATATAGGATTCTCCGTCTGTAATAAGCGTTGCATTGACTTAGAACGACATTATTCCCTGCTAGGTAATTACCAGAAGGAAGGGAGAGATCGTCCGCTAAATCTATGCAGAGATCATGCCACAGTCTCGACAGCCATTCTACGTACAGCCGTTAGATACTACATGAGGCGACGAGGGACCTCATCGAATTTTAATGCGACTGATGTAGCCCACAGAAATATTTATTTACATTCGACTGAGGAAGAATTCTGCAACTCGTCTATTCTATCTATTAATGAAGTGGTTCACAACCTTTTCAGATGACGGCTCCTTCAATAACTGCACTGCAGTCGGCACCTGGTCGTAATTTCGTTTATTTTTCTTCAAATTATTTCTTTAATGAATAGCAACGTTCCTACTATTCAGCCGCAGTGTGGCGTTTATTTCTACACTACTTTAAGTTTAAAAAATAGTCATAGGCCAATGTTAGTAGTGACAATTAGTAGGCCTAGTTTTCCACATATTTTGACAGAAAAGCTGGTTCTGCCAGTGTGCCATCCAATCGCGGCACCCCTTGAGCAGTACAGTACCCTTGAGTGCCAAATGCCACCGAAGAAGCTGGTGCAAACTATTATACATTGCAATTCAATACAACTTATATTTATAACGCGCCTTAATAAAACAGAGTCTTACTCAAAGGACGCGTTACAATGCATGTAGTAGTTAATCATAGCACTTAGAGAATAAATGAGTTTTGAGTTTAGTTTTAAAAGTATTTATCTTCGAACTGATTCGGCAGAGAGTTCCATTCGGCTGGACCAGCCACCTCGAACATTTTGTTTCCAAATAATTGTAGATTCGCTCTTTATTTTACTACGAAGTCTTCTTTTGATGCTGAGCGTAGAACTCGCCTTGATTGTAGGGCAGCACATGATGTAACTAAAGGTGATAAGTAGAGTGGAGCTGAACCTAAACTTATCTTGAACACCAGGAGACAGATTTTAAAGGATATACGAGTCTGCATGAATGGGTAACCATGGAGTTGTCGTAGAGAAAAAGCTAACCGGGCAGACATATCTTTTAGATTTTTATTTATGCCTGGTTTAGCTTGTCGTGGAGCCAACCAGAGGGGACAACAGTTTGAACTTAGTGATCACATATGATGGAGATGTGATAGAGAATGTAGGCGCGGTGGATCGTTTTAGTATATGGTCTATACTGGTGATCGTATACGGTCTCAGATATGGGATTAGTTATGGAGCAGATACACGAAGTCAGAAATTATACGCAGAGACCAAACTTCTTTAAAGCAGACTATGAATTATCAAGGAAAAATATTGAATGGGAAAAAATTTAGAAGGTGGAATAGTTATGGAAGTGAGTGAAGCTTGGAGAAATTTGAAGAAGTCACAAGGGAGATTATTTAGTACAAAAAGAACCAATAAGATGAGGTTTGGATAACACAGCTGCAGCTAGGTTCAGAAAAGAGAAGGTGAAGAACAAAGCATGAAAGTAATCTCAGAATTTAAAAAAAACGAAATGAAGAATAAACTGTATCAGTTAAAAAGTGTTAATCAGAGTTCTTGGTGTATGTTGTATTGAAGATGAGGAATGATGACAACCGAACCGAGTCCTCAACATCAGTCAGCTGTTTCCTACCAATTGCTCGTACATGAGCCTCTCCTGAAACTGACGGTCGACTTCAGTCTCCACTGCATGCAGACTCGGCTGAGTCCAAGAATTCTCCGTTTATATACTATAAGAGTTGGACTCGACGCTGTTTAAACGAGGATCGGTCCACCAATTCAAACTGGCGATCGAACTCCTATGACATGCGACTAACTAAATACCTTTCGGCAAAGCACCAAATCCAAGTCGACTTAAGAAGTGATTCCGAAAAGCAGGCCGGACATTGTAGAAATCCGAAAACTAATTTAGCGCCTCTCGTGATTTTGGACTGCTCAGGAGCGCTTTTACAGTTGCATGGCTGGAAAATGAGTTGTCAACAAGGGACAATAAATACAATGGCCTGAGAGTTAAACTCGTTTTCTATGATAATCACAAATACACTGACGTAAGGTCATTTTGACATCTGCGGTAGAACTTAACTTCAAGACAAGAATTCAAACGACCTGGAAAGCGTCGTTCTCGAGACACGTACGCATATCTGTTATTGTTGTCGACGCGAAGTTAATGACTCACCTGGAACGATGGTCCGTTGGCCAGCACCGAGAAGCATCGAAGAGGAGGCTGAGGCTGAGGAGGATGCAGCGCCGCCGATGACTAATAAGACGGCGATAAGTGGCAGCGGAACAATTGAATCATCATGCGGATGCATGGCAATGGAAGCAGGATCCTCGCAGGATGCCATCAGCTTCCTCTGCTGCCAAAAGACTGAATGAGTCGATTGAATGGACGCCGCACAAAATATCGCCATGTGCAACATGACGATGCTTCATTCGCCTCTGCTTCAGCAGCCGCATCATCCATCAGCTTCCGATGCACTCCATCAACGATCGATGCAGTGGCGGTTCTATTGGAGGGGCGAAGGTACTCAGCTCAGTCAGCTGAGCCATTTCCCCCGTTCAGATACATGCAGTGTTGGGTAAACTCAGACAAGAAATGAGTTAAATCAAAACTCAACTCATGCACCTCAAAATGAGTTTAAACTCAAACTCAACTCATCTTAAGTGAAATGAGTTAACTCAAACTCAGTTGTTAAATGAGTTAAATCAGAAACTCACACGTTTCATACTAGTACGTTCTAATCGAGCAACAATTTATCCATCACGCCTACTTGTAACAGAAAACTATTTTCCATCAAGAATACACGGTACTTCAGCCATGTTGTTCTTAACTGTTGACAATATACAAAATATGCAGTGCTTAAACGCTGTCCACTAGCAGTGTTTACGATCCTCCCTGCCGTCACCACTCACCAGTATGGAAAGCCGACGATATAAAAAAAGGCTTGTTTCAACATAATATGTGCCGAGTGCCGAAGAGTGAGTTGAGTTTAAAATAATTGACAGTTACAACTCACACTCACAGAAAATATGAGTTAACTCAAACTCATAACTCACACTCTTTAAGGTGAGTTAACTCAAACTCATAAATCACAGCAAGTGAGTTAACTCGTGAGTTTAAACTCATCTGAGTTAACTCATACCCAACACTGGATACATGCATAGCTTGTTGTGGGTCTGGGAGAGAAATGAAAAGTGCGTTGAGTATGAAAATGTGCCTCGAACTAAAAACGTTCGTCAGACATTTCTGACACAATAATTATGACAACATGGATGTGGAAAAGTGTCAATGACTAAAAGAATTGTAAGAATTTTCAGAGAGATGAAAGGAGACTTCGGTCCTCCTCGAGGTCCTGAAAAATCCCAGTTTCTAAACTAGTAGTTGTGGAGCATTGGAAGCCATCCCTGGCCTCCATCCGATCCTATTAGGAAACCTTTATGGCGCCGCCAGTCTAACAATACATCGACACAGATCCGGACTTAGGTACAGAGGACTTGATGGAAGGATGGACGGACGAATGGAATGCTTGATGGATGGATGACTTTCCTGTCTCTCACACTGTTTCTTTCTTCTTCCCACTGTATCCTGTATATCTCTTGCCTACCTTTTCGGCGGCCGACCGGCAGTCTGTCTGTCTGTCTGTCTGTCTGTCTGTCTGTCTGTCTGTGAAACTCTCCTTGCTAAGCATGCTTTCTTCCGCCGTCGTACGACGAGAATGCATCTAAGAACAGTCTATACAGTTGTAGAAGGGTGACGGTGAAAATAAAGAGGACGAGGAAGAGAAGGGAGAAGCAGTAAGAGAGAGACAGACAGAGACTAAGAGAGAGAGACAGAGGGAGGGAGGGAGGGAGGGAGGGAGGGAGGGAGGGAGGGAGGGAGGGAGGGAGGGAGGGAGGGAAGGAGGGAAGGAGGGAAGGAGGGAAGGAGGGAAGGAGGGAAGGAGGGAAGGAGGGAGGGACAGACAGACAGAGAGGGGGAGGAAGGGAGAGACAGAGAGACAGAGAGACAGAGAGAAGAGAGGGTGGAAGAGAGAGAGAGGGAGAGGGAGAGAGTGAGAGAGAGGAGAAAGTGAGAGAGAGAGAGAGAGAGAGAGAGAGAGAGAGAGAGAGAGAGAGAGAGAGAGAGAGAGAGAGAGAGAGAGAGAGAGAGAGAGAGAGAGAGGAGGTCTTTGTTACCAATTGTGCATGAGAGACGGTATGGTGAAATGGTTATGGGGCCATGCAGACAGATACAGACAACGGTCCGTCGCGCGAACAGCGTCCGTGTATTGTACGACTCCCATTGGAGTGTAATTATGGATCGGAGGGACTGAGATGGAAGGAGAAGCAGGGAGTGGGGAACAGAGCAAAGCAGGGGGTGGGGAACAGAGCACAGCAGGGAGTGGGGAACAGAGCAAAGCAGGGGGTGGGGAACAAAGCACAGCAGGGAGTGGGGAACAGAGCAAGTCGATGCGACGAGTGATTAACGCAAACGACTCTGCCATTAGATCAACAATAGCATAGTACAACGCATTCGATGAAATATTACAGCACACGCATTCATACATCATAGACACTTGTATAAATTTAGCATCAGAACAGGAAGGCTGAGAAGGGGCCAGACGGGTGTGGGCCAAACATTTCAGCAGTAGGCCTACTATGGAATCTCCATGCTATAGATGTATTAAATAATGTATCAGATTGATTTCTTAACACAGTGAACAGAAACAAGTTTATCTATGACTTACATAAACCTTAGAACGAATTATATAAGCCCACTTAGTATATATAGCATAGCATAATAACAAAAAGCACTAAAATATACATGGATAAACATGCACTGTGTATGAATGCATTGTGTGTTTATTTATGTAGGCTTAGAACTATAGATCCTAATCGTTTACATAACTCCACTAGGCCTATATCCGTGTCTGTCTGTATTTATATAGCGCATTAGATTTCCCTGACACAACGAACTGAACTGGGCAGCTAAATTCCACAACTTTGGAACAGCCACCAAGAAAACCCCAGAACCCAACACTGTTCCTATAGACCTACGGTCCACATCGCCAGTTAGTTACGACATCCATTGACTGAGTGTAATAGGCCAATCTATTAGCATGAGGGGCATGGGCGGCGATCCCGGGGGGGGGGGTCGAGGGGGACAAGACCCCCCACCTTTAAGAGTGGGGGGACACGCCATACATCGGACCCCCCCAATTTTGAGGAAACCCCAAAAAAGGTCATCAAATTTTTTTGACCTCTTTTTTCAGCAGATCAGTTCAAAAGTCTTTTTTCACTAGATCAGTTCCAAAATGTCCCCCCGCCGCCACTGATGATGGGTGAGCATTGAACGCATCATGGATCGGTTAATTATTTAAAATGTGATACTTTTGGTTACTATGAGGCAGATTTTAAAATGGATTCTTTGCTCATTGGGCAGCCAATGTAATTAATTTAATATGGGTGTAATATATGTTGATATTTATGGGAACTTGTTATGGCTCTTTACTTCCGCTACAGTGAGAGAGCAGTGACGTAACAAAAACAGGGAAGACAACGAGTAGAAAGGAGAGAGCAGTGATATCACAGACAGAAGGAAAGACGGCGGGTACCAAAGGAAGAGAGCAGTGACGAAACAAACAGAAGGAATAACAGCGAGCGCAAGAGACAGAGGGAGACTAGACTAGAACCCTGCGTCGACGCCCACAACATTTCGTGGGCGCCGCCGACGACAATTTGTCGGCGCGCCGCTGATACCAAGCTGATACCTTTAATTGTTATTGTTGCATTTTTCATGTTTTGCCTGATTTCGCGATATATTGCTTTAGTGCTAAATAGAAGTAGACATCTTGTACTTACTTACTTCGATTTTATTTTTCTGAATCTCTTTGCGACGCTTGATCGGCAACATGAATTGGTGACGTCAGTGCTATGAGCCTATGAAGTCACCAATTCGTGTTGACTTTTGCAATAGTTAACATTTGACGCTAAACTTATTCGCGAATGTTATAATTCGATTTAAAGTGTGACAACAAACGAGGGTCTAAAGAACTCTAAGTGTGTGAATAATAGTTGTGCGATGTGTACGTTACAGATCAATGACGTAACAAGAGAGAGAGAGAGAGAGAGAGAGAGAGAGAGAGAGAGAGAGAGAGAGAGAGAGAGAGAGAGAGAGAGAGAGAGAGAGAGAGAGAGAGAGAGAGAGCGAGGGAGGGAAGGAGGGAGGGAGGGAGGGAGGGAGGGAGGGAGGGAGGGAGGGAGTGAGAGCAGTTACGTTACAAAAAGAAGGTAGATCCAGCGGTGAAAACTGAATAGAGAGAGGGAGAAGTGAAGTAATAAGTAAAAGTAGAGAGAGTGGGTGACAAAGAGAGAGCAGTGACGTAGCAAACACAAGCAGCGGGGACCAGAGAGAGAGAGAGAGAGAGAGAGAGAGAGAGAGAGAGAGAGAGAGAGAGAGAGAGACAGAGAGACAGAGAGACAGAGAGACAGAGAGACAGAGAGAGAGACAGAGACAGAGACAGAGACAGAGAGACAGAGAGAGAGAGAGAGAGAGAGAGAGAGAGAGAGAGAGAGAGAGAGAGAGAGATGACGTAACAAACAAAGATAGGGAGCGGTGACACAAGAAACAAAGGAAAGGCGTGACTTTGTATTGTGTCGGTGGTGTACATGTCCAGTGACCACCACTTTTTTTAAGTAGTAGTGACAGTCATCAGTGGAGCCTCATCACCACTTTTGGGCCCTGTAGCCTACTGAAACATTGTTGCGACAATTGGCATGGAAGCAAGTTTAAGCATTCAAGTAACGACATAACTATCACAATGCTGATAAATGCCTTCACACCAGTTTACTTAGGCCTACTTATTGTTTTATGTTGCATAAATTTTGGACAAAGTCCATCTTGTTTTAGTTCACAGTATCACATCGACTTTGTTTAACATGTCAAATTAATATCAAACAATGGATCGAGATCGAGAGTGAAGTGGATGGAGAAGATTGGTCAACACCACTTTATGGGGGCAAAGTTAGCCCTTGGCTACTGTGATCTGTGTTAGGCTGTGTAGAAGACGCACAGTCACCTGCGTTCAGACGGATGGTATGGTCACCATCATAACAGTCCGTCCAGGAAGGAACAGAGCCAGCCCAGAGGTCGTCCATCGATTCCATATGGGATCCTGAGACGAGCGATCAAGATGTAACGATTGACCGCGTCGAATGCTGCACTTGCATCCAAAATTGATACGACCAGAGTTAACGGTGTCGCACAAGTCAAATACGAGTCGTAGTAAGAACGCATAGATCTGTGGAATGACCCTTTCTGAAGCCTGATTCCCTCAGGAAGGGCGTCGGCTTAAGGTCGCTTGCTTCTAAGCAGCGTATCATCTGCTGAGCAATAATTTTATCGTTTGCCTTCGCCTACGTGTGAACCTATTGATTAGCTCAGCGTGCGTGCAAGCTGTCCAACTTTTCTGGCTAGCTGAAGAATGCTTTCTAGTTGATGAATTGTTCTTAATTTAATTAACATCATTTCGGCTTGGGTAAAGTGCCTCTGAATAGTTTCTCTTGAAGCAGTGCTAGGCCTATATAAATGTCATATTGCAATTTGTTAGGCTATGGGGGGTCCATAGATAGTGGTAACATCATTGGCGTGAAGAGCAAGCGGGATCGCTTCCCGCAACCCTCTCAAATTTAGGTCCAATCAGCCTTACTTTCGCGAGATGGCGCGTTTGTTAAAATGAGATGTAGGACGTGATGGGCGCCTTGCATGGCTGCCATGTACAGTTAAATTCGACTCCTGTAATAACTTGTGATCATCCGTTCATACTGATTTGTAATCATACTGCGATATTGTCAGTTTGAAGATATTAAACGATATTATATATATATATATATATACATTTTGTTAGATCAGGCCACTTTAGAAGGTGTGTTAGACCCATTGTTTGGCCAGAGTAGGCCTATAGGAGTGCTAAGAATTCGGCCATCTGGCCAGATATGAACTGAAAACATTATAAATACTTAGACAACGAGCTGTATTGGTTTCCCAGTCGCTTCTAGTCAGTCTTGTTGTCAAGACATTAAATCTCAAGACCAAGACCTCAATTGTTCATGCATTCGTGTGCTCTCGGATTGACTACTGTAATTCTCTCCTTATTGGCCTTCCCAAGATCCGTCTTTCTCCTCTCCAATCCGTACTCAATGCTGCTGCTAGACTCATTGCCCGCCTCCCTCGGTTCTCTCATATCTCCACCTTCATGGTTGAACAACTCCATTGGCTCCCTCTCTCTGCCCGTATGCAATTCAAAGTGCTTATTCTTGTGCTTAAGTCTCAACTGGGTCTTGATCCACAGTACTTATGTGATCCAATTCAACGGCCTCATTCTGCTGCTTCGCTGCATCCTCTCCGATCTTCTGATCGTCTTGACCTCTTAGTTCCTCGTGTCAGGACTACTATGGCTAAGTCCAGATCCTTTGCCTGCATAGGTCCCTCACTTTGGAACCGATTTCCTCCTTCTGTCCACACCACCATTCTCTCTGGTAGCGTTGCTTCTTCCTTTTCTCACCTTAAATCCTGCTTTTTCTCTCGGGGTCTTGCGCACTGGGAGCGCCTCTGAATGGCCTACACCGCGAGAGGCGCTTTATAAATGCCCATATACAAACAATACAATACAATACAATACAATACAATACAAGACCAAGACTTTGAACCTCGAGACCAAGACCAAGACTTTGAACCTCAAGACCAAGACCAAGACTTTGAAGTTTGGAACCTCAAGACCAAGACCGAGACCCAAAAAATCACTTTCAGCCCAAGACTTCTTTTCCTTACAAAAAAGTCGGACTACTCGCTATTTTAATGAAAACGCGAGTCTTTTATTTTATTCAGGCAAATTAACTTTAAATGCAGACTGCAGAGAATTCCGAATTCGTATTTACAAAAGTCCTTCATGCAAAATGTCATTCCAAATGCCTTTTGTATTTTATAAAAACCAATTCGCTTAGAATTTTCTGACCAAGACGTGCTTTGAGGGGCCTCATAAAAAATCCTCCATGTGAAAAAATACGTTCTACAGGTGCTGAAGACGCTGGCACACACAGTAGCTTTTCAAGCACTGGATTTAAATGTACAAATCGTGACCTTTTTGAAATCCTCCCATGGTTTATCAGACCGTCTGGCTCAGAAAAAAGTCTCGGCAGGGCTTCCAGACACAGAATAACATAGTTGCTGCTGCCAATGGGTTTTCCTGACCAACAAGACTTGCATCGTCTGTAGGTATTTGTCGTAGGCTATGATGCAAACAGGCTTGATAAATTTTTAAATTCTTGAGTTTTGTTAAATGACTGTTCATATTGAGAGCCGGTCTTGAAAGACTTTGAACCTCAAGACCAAGACCAAGACTTTTGGTCTCAAGACCAAGACTTTCAAAAACGAACTCAAGTGCACTCGAGACCAAGACTTGGTCTCGAGGACAACAAGTCTGCTTTTAGTAGTCTCATCGTTAAAGTGCTAAATGAACTTGGGAATTGTTTTGGTCTGACGAGACTGGGTTTCTGTGTAAGCAAGCCAAGGCTCTGTTATAAGTTGAATTGCACAGGATAGTCAATAAGGTGACTATTAGATTATGCATGCAATTTTACATCGTGTTTCGGTCTCGAGTCTTTATGACTGACAACATTGCTGAATTTTGGTGAAAGTCGCTTCTTGTTGAAGATGTTCTACACTTCTTGAAGCTGCTGTTCTGTAGAAGCTGCTGAATTGTTGAGCTTTGCAGCTTTTATGGGCTTTGAAAGGTATAATTTTGGTGTAATATTCCTTTACTGTAATCTACATGTACTTTTATCTTAAACCCAAGCAAAAGTGCATTCATAACATGGGAACTTCTAACTATATATACCAGTACAGTGGTTTTCATCCGGGGTTCCTCGGAACCCTAGGGTCGGCCAGGGGTTCCGCCGGAGTTCAAAATGAAATTTAAAAACACCGGCTGCATTCACAAAAGGATGAACAATGAGCAGAATTCTTCACAGCTTTCAGTCATTCTTGCTAGACAACATATTCAGATTTAAAAATTCTAAAATCTAAATATTATCCCAACATTAACTGTAGACTAAACGTAATCTCGAGATTTCTACAGCGCCCCGAAAAAGTGAAATCATGGGAATGAGCTTATTCTCATGGGCTCAGTCAAAAAATCGATAGGCAGGTAGGATCAAAATCAGCTCCAGGTCAAGAGCCAGAGAGGTCAGAGAGGCAGATGGCTAAGATATATGGTGTTTTGAATTGGAGCGACGAGGGAGGTAAGGGAAGAGGAGGAATCTGGATAAGGATTCGGAAAGAGCAGTGTTTAAGTTTGAGTGAAAGACCCGAGTAGAGATATCAGATGAGGTTTTGGTGAGCTTGTAGGATGGGTCACATAATTGTCGTAATTCTGGTAGGAGTTTATTCCAGAGAGACGGAATTATGGCTATAGAGTGATTTGCAAATTTTACAAGTTACAAGAAGTGCCGTAGCGAGGGGTGTTCCAGCGGTGCCGTGGAACAGGCACATCTCAAGAGGGGGGCAAATTTTCAGACGGAATGATTTAATTATTAAGCTATTTACTTGATCTTGACATATAATATCCGTTTAAAATGAAATAAATGTAATAAAATTAAATACCCAGAAATAAAACTGTATATATAATATTAATAGATAGGCCTAGATACCTGACAGTGCAGGCAAATTTGGTCGTTAATGCATGGTTAAGTCAATCTTGGGGGGGAGGGGGCGCTATAGTTACGCATGGCACAGAGCACAATAATAGCTTGCTATACGTTTCTGGTTGCAAGTTAACATTAGAAGTTACAATAATTATATCTTGAAAAATTCGACGAGTGAAACGCGCTGGGTTCCGTGAGCAAATAAGGTTCCGTCAGGACCATCACTACAAAAAGATTGAAAACCACTGCATCAGTATTTCGCATGCAAGCGAAATCTTTAACCAAAGTACATTAGGAAATCACTTCATAAGCAGATAGAGCAATATAGCATGCTCTGCAGCCGCGGCATGTATTTACCTATCTGGAAAATTATGCACTATTTTACATTGCTTCTTTAAACAACTAAGCGGTTTACCAGTAAATCAATTCAGATGATGTTACAAAAAACTTTTTCTTAGCTTGAACATACTCAGCAATAGTGTTAAACGCAAGTATTTCAATACACAATGTCAAAATAAATATTTGATTTGCACTGATACTGTAGCAGTTTACACTGATACTGTAGCAGTTTAAGGCCCATAGAAATGATCCTACCAGGCCCTTCTGTTCCATTCAGCCTTATAATACATGTAATTGTTAACAACAGACATTTAAATATATAAAGGACTACATATATAAAGAACATACTCTTGACAGAAAGTAATGTGGCTTTCTAAAGTTGTGATCCAGCAGAAAGATGCATGGCTGTAGGGCACAGTGATTGTTCCAGACACATGAAGTGTTCTGTTACTTTCTGTTAGTAGTGTATACTACAACAAAACATCACTTACAAAATGCCCATACAGACCACGACATCCTAAATCTTTCTATCTAAAATTATTAGCATGCCTTGTCATAAATTCTGCATAAAACGATTAGGTTGGAAACAAAATACTTGAAAATCAATAACGAATGGATGGTTATCTGATCACCAATACAGTCTATGGAGCTAACAGAAAGACCTTCGTTATTTTTACAGTAAAACCTATTTTAGCCCCAAAACTTAACTGGGTGAGGATGACATTTACACTTCTGAGTGAATACTGAATCTTGAAGAATAGGCACTGCATAAACTCTGAATGAATAGCATAATGACTGGTTGAGGTACTAGACTTTAAATGCTATGTTTGAGGTTCAATTCCCATTGCACCACGTGTAACTGACAGTTTGTTGCCAAGCCATGCAAACCATAAGGAAAGACAAGTTTCCATTATTCAACAAAAACTACCATAATTTTGTGGTCCTTTTACCTCAGTGCCAATAATGCTTGAGCTGTGGACTACTGATGATACAAGCAAGTATTGTTTAAAAAAATGGGAGCATCTTGAAATAAAGCCACAAGGATGGCTATGAAATGAGGTCTCTTATCAACTTCAGCATTTAAATATGTTCATATGTACCACTGGGTACGTTTACACACAATAATTTAATCAACTTTGCAATGACATCATATAAGAACTTCCCTGTACTTGTATTTAAAAATCTTCAATTTTAAAGACATTCAAGATGCTGGTAAAGATATAAAGGACTACATATATAAAGAACATACTCTTGACAGAAAGTAATGTGGCTTTCTAAAGTTGTGATCCAGCAGAAAGATGCATGGCTGTAGGGCACAGTGATTGTTCCAGACACATCAAGTGTAAACTTGGTAGCTAAGAAATGGAACCATTTCATGCATTTCACATGCTAGTAGAAATTCAGACAACATTATTATGACAGATACCATGGAAGGCTATTGCTATACCTAACAATGACTGGCCACATTCATAGCCACCTCCATTAGAGGTGTACCACTACTCAACATTATATCTCAAGGGTCACTTTCTTGTTCTGTATAAAACTGTAATTAGATCACACATAATTACACTAGCATGAATTCATTGGTCAAAATCCTTCTGGAAATATATTAACAACTAAAAAGCCTAACAACAGAAATCTATGCACAGTAATACATGATAAATAGGTTGCTGTTACATTTCCAAGATCACCTGAATCCCAGGTGGTGCTGTCCAGTCGTTAACTAGGTCAACCCATCGTTGGGATAGCATTGCTCTTGATCATCACAGAAAACTGTTTAAGTATATAATATTAGTCCTCTTGAACACATGACCAATCACCTCAGTCAGATGCACTCAAAAATGCACTGCATGATCATGGTGGCAGATTCCTTCAACTGATGCTGCACCAGAAGGTGGGAAATGACACTGTCAGTCAGTACACAAAAACAAGCAGAATCTGGCAAACACCGAACAGCAAATGGTGGTTGACAGCATGGCATCCCGGTCTTCAGAAAATTGAAGATACCTTTGGCATTTAAAATAATCACAGACACTTGACAGCCAACGACTTGTTATAAATTGAGTTTTAACACTTCAGCCATTTACACATTTATTGAAGACACCACATCCAAGATGGACTATAAACCTTGCATAAAGCCGACAAGTTTAGCAGCAGGGATCCATTACTCTGCAGTGTTGATGCAACTTGCACTCTCTGCACTCTCTCTCTCAACAGAAACTCTTAGATCCATAGTGGCTAACTCTAGATGTGAAAGCAGGATTGATTTAATTTTGTACTATCTGCTGTTATTTATGCCTTCATCCGTAATATTATGTATGATGGCATACACCTGCATCATGTTTCCCTGTTCTCCCACATCAGCAGAGAACCGTTGTGGATGGCTGCTTTCTGGCATTTCTCCAGCAGAATGAGTCCTTCTGGCACCCTCGCCTCCATCATCGTCATCATCATCATCATCATCGCCATCATTGATATAATAATTAATTCGAGAATCAGCTTCCGAAGGAAAACCAATGTTGCTGTATCTGTGTGAACTACTGGAAGATGCATGACCTCGTGAGTTGTGACCTTGGATCGACCTGTCTTCAGGGTCCCCATGGTTTGAAGGTGCATAGATCTGCATCTCCTGGTCAACAGGAAGTGAATCATCACTTTCTAAATCTATGTTTGTTTCATACGTTGGTTCCTGTCTCTGCATTGGTTCGTGTCGTCTGTGGTGAAAGTAATCCTAAAAGTATAAAGAAAAAAGAATGGTATCAATAATTTCTGTAAGAGGATCATAAAATATGCCATAGAAATGTTCAGATAGATGATACCAAGAAAATAGTATATGTTGCAACCTTGACTCTTCAATATCTGAAAAAGGAAAGTCAACCAATTCATAGGTGTTTTATTAGTAAAGAATTCCCTAAGTAAATGCCACTAGGAACAAGCCAAATGCATAGATAGATTTAACAATGAACAATGTAATCACGGTGGTAGTTGGACGATCCAAACAGGTCTGTATACTGATACAGAGACCAGTAAGTGTTTTGTGAGTGTTTCTCTGGCTCATACTGGTAAGGCATACTGAAGAGGTCTGCGGAACAGAAGTAAACAAGATCCTACAATTCCCCACTTGAAGTCAGTTGGGGCACAAACAGCTACAGAGGTGTTTAAGATAAGTAAAGTTTCTTCTTTGTGGAGAGGAAGCCAGTCACATTAATCCTGAATTAGAAGTTTCAAAAGTTTTTAGAATAAGGCACATGTACTTGAGTCTATTCTGGGTGGATACTCCACTACCCATCATTTCATCACTGGATAATGAAACAATCATTCAATGAGCTAAAGCAAGTCATGATTATGCACTTGGCCTAATTCAAAATTAGTTAATTAGTCACCCACAAGCTGACTCCTACAAACATTTGCAATTCTACATGCTTCAGTGATTGTCAACTGTCGACTACAACCCATGTGCTTGGAAGTCATCCAGCTGCCTACAGCTGAACCCTGGGAAGTCCAGTTCATCTCATTTGGTACATGTGGGCAGATCTCGAGTCATCACAACCCTGAAACATGCATTTATATGTACCAGGATTGATTGTGGCAATGCTCCTTGTGTAAGCCTGAATCCCACATCAGTCCAGTGTAACAAATTTCCGTAGTTATTGGTTGTTTCGCATGACAAAGCAATCCAAAAATTTCTTTTACCAATAAATTATAGATCACAAAACACACAGCATAATGCACTTCAAATTTTTAGATATTCAAGTTTTGTGAACTCTGTACTCAAAGAATTATTGGGACTTTTTTAATCTCAATAGCCAAAATTTTGGTTCAAAAGATTCTACCTAGTGGCATTTATACCTTTTCTGAAAGTACAGAATGAAGTCAAAGGCTTGTGCTTTTGTCAGCATGAACCTCATCATCAATCTAAGATAAAATCATCAAAAAATCATCTTACACAGGGACAGGAAAGTTTCCGTAATGTCCATCTGATTTGTTTCCAATACATGACCATAAGAAGTACTATGAGAACTTCCAAAGCAACAGCAATGGTACAACCAATCACCACTTTATTCTTCCATTGATCATCGAGGAATGGAACCGGTTTTATCAGGATTTCAGGATCTGAAATGAACAATCAAACTGCCCATTAAAAGACCTGAAATATCAACCTGGTTTTAAGCATATGAGGTTTATAAAGTAAACAGTAACCACTCTTTACCAAAACATGAATAATTTATTAGGCATCTTAAGACAGATAAGAGTAACACATATGTTTGCATACTTGTATAGAAATTCCTCAGAAGTTGGCTTCAAAAGATAGCCTTGCACAACTTCCAGCTTTGCTTTCCCAATGCCTGGCCGGTGGTGCTCCATCCTACCTTAGTGAGCTATATTTCAATGTTATATTCCCTGGTTGCAGATCTCTTTATTCTGCAACACAGTGTAACCTGGTTGTTCCCCTGTCACATACTGCCAATAAGCAAAAAGGAAGCTTAACCGTGGTTTGATTCTACTTTCGATGCCTCCATTGGCAAGTTAAAGACCATTCTGTTTTATAGTGGTCTTGTGTTGTGAGATCAGGAGCACCTCTAATGAGTTTTCTTGAAGAGGCGCTGTATAAATAAACACTTACAATTACAATCAAAGGATCTTTCAACTAAATTTCATGCATGATAACAATAACCTTACAGAACACTGCCTTTAATCTACCAACTGGCATTGGAACTTAATACCATCCCTGAAGGACTGGAGGGTTTAGTTGGCCTATATGGTCTGGTATTATGAGATTAGTTGAAAGGCCCATCACATCATCAGTGTAATAAAGTACATGTAATATCACTTCAGCAGCATGATAACAACAACGCAGACTGCTTCAAATGTACAGCTGTTTATGGTTTAATGTGACAGACAACTCAAATACAGACAAACACACTTGATCATGCAGCAAGACATCTTTCGGCTCAAGGACTTTACACAGACTTTAGATGGAAAGAAGTGTCTTCCTACCTGAGCAGTTTGAGGGTTTGTTTATTTCATTAGCATCTGTCTGTTGCTCTGTGTTTTCGACAGACTCTGAAGCAAATGGATCATTTCGATAATTTCTCATTTCTCTGTGAAACTCCAGCACTTGTGAAATCATTTCAAAACAGTAAGTGTAAGTAGATTCATCAGATGAATGTAAGAATATGGTAAATGGGCTGCGAGTTGTAATCAGCACAGCAATTACCCAGACCAGACTGAAACTGCAACATTAACAACAAAACAAGTGAAAAACAAAAGGAATACATTAATAACTCATAAGATGTCATTTAAAATAGTTAATATAAGCTGCTGCAGTGATCCTATAAATTTCACTGGGCACCTCGTTTCTCAGATGTCTCCTTCAGTTGTCTCCAGAGATGTGGTTCTCAGGTCAGACCTGTTAGCTAAAAAGAAACACGCAATCCACCGACTAGATCCATGCTGTCCAATATACAGCCTGCCTCTGACCGACAGAGTGCTGCTACCTACCAGCAACATCCCATGATGCAGCCACATTCGTTAGGCCATTATTTTACATGGCCTGTCTGAGCTTGCTAAATTTTTGCGATTTGTGTAAAATATGAAGTAAAAGACACAGTCACTGGCCTACTTGCATAGCTATTCGTTCATAACTTGGCTTATCATTTGACATTGTGAACTAGATGATTTCTTTTCAGTTACATGGTTCAATAACGAGTGGCCAGTTACTGAGGGTACACTAGAATTTTACCCAAGATGCAGAAAACATGCATGCAGTGTGGACCTCATATTGCGAAGTCATCATGGGACAAGCCATCAAAACAGCATGTAAACCAGGTCACATGTAAACAGGCCTAAACAGTCATGTTCATACGGTCACTAGCTGGCCTACTTTGCACCACTGTTAACAACTAAGGGCATCATAATGGCCTAACAAATGTGGCTGCATTACTAGAGGTCACTGGTAGGTAGCAGCGCTCTATTCTGCAGGTCACAGGCGGTCATATTGTTTACATCGATCATCAATGGATAGTAACAGTTTTACCAGTACATCTGTATTTTTTATTTAGGATGATGAAATGATAGGCTATAATGGACGATTAATCACAGACGCTAAAACAATAGACCATCAAAAATAACATCTAGTTACTCACTGCCTACAATTAAACATTTAATACACTCTCCACCAGTTTGCTCATTCTCCTATCGCAGACCTGTTAATTTCATCTCTCCTCGCTTGCACCCTCCTCTACTACTTTCCACTCACAACTGAAAACCTAACTCTTCAAGCTCTCCTATCCAGATTCTAATCCTGCGCCACCAGACGACCACCATCGTTACCGATTACCATTGAAACACCATGCTGTCTTCTCGGTTTGAACTCCCCAAATTTTATCTGGCACCAGAACAGACAAAACAACCTGGATATTGCGGACTTCAGTTGCTGACCACCTTATCGTTGTGGTGCTGAGAAATTTAAAAGATTTACATTACATTACATTAATTACTACGTCAGAATTTAAATTCAAACTACCTTCAACTACAGTAAATGTTGCAAGAAAATCATGGTTCCATCATGCACATGATTAGGTTTCAGCTATATTTCTTGCATTTTGTGAATAGGTCTTATCAGCAGTATCCATACATTGATTGCTCAGGGTCTACCCAAATCCCGATTCCCAGAAAGCGATTAAAGTGCAAAATAAACTGAATCCCCAAAAGCAGTTTTCTACCAAGTGTTCGATATCCTGAAACTAGTGCAGACCCAAATCCCCTAAAGTGAATACAATGCAGACTGGATTAGGTGTCTCCAGAACAAAAGTAGGCCTCTATATCAGGAAAATATCTCGAAAAGTTACTTTTGCACGTGCACCTATACTTTTCCCTGGTTACTCATGTAACAAGGACGTATTACATACAGGACTGGAAAGTCTTCGTGTAACGTCGTGCGACTAGTTTTAGCACCCATGAAACGCAGCAGTGTGCGACAACACCAAAATCTGTTGCGTCTTATAATAATTTTGTAATAAACTTATTCTTAGAACGTAATTGTTGACGTTGGTTCATTCTCAGTACTTACTTACTTGACATTCGAATTTCGGGGATCCGACACAAAACAGCACTTTCGGGAATCCGGTGCCCCTTTACAAAATTGTTTCGAAGATCCAGAATACCCGTTCGGTGATTCTGGTTTAAGGGATACACAGCACTTTCAGGGATACGGGTTTCCTTTACAAACTAGTTTCGGGGATCCGGCGAAAATACCCGTTCGGGAGTTCGGCATTCCGGGATTCGGTACGCACCCGGTCGCCCTGTTTACTTGTAACGATTGTGCTGTGAAAAGTAACTTTTACAGCCAAGAATACTAAATAAACTCTAAAAGACAAGATACGTACTTTCCCCCAATCTATCTCATTTCCATATATGATCCACTGCAATTAATAAGAACTAGAAATTCGAAGGAAATTTATTTATTTATTTATTTATTTATTGCATTCAATCTCCAACATCCGCTTCGAGTCTGCTTATCGGATTTCCGGCATAAACTAAAATACGAATTTAATCAAACGCAACGGTATTTGTGAATTCCGAATTTCTTAACTCCTAGCACAGTATAAAATACATAATTAATGGAAACGTTCACGTTCTCTATAGTGACCGTTTGGCCACAGTATAAATAATTTTTGTAATTATTTATACTGTGGTTTGGCCTCGAAACTTCTCATTTCAATGAATTTATCTAATCTCTAGCACTCACTAATAACAATTGGATCATTGTAAACATGTTGCGTCTATCAATCAATCAATCAATATTCGTTTATGACAACCTAGCTGTAGCCTACTGAAGAATAAAGTAAATTGATCGATTGATTGATTGAAGCTACACCTAAATTCTTTAAATGTTATTTTGAGCTAACAATAACTAGGGCAGTCTTGTTGTCCTCGAGACCAAGCTCTTAATTTGGTCTCGAGTGCACTCGAGTTCGTTTTTAAAAGTCTTGGTCTTGGTCTTGAGGTTCAAGGTCTTGGTCTTGGTCTTGGTCTTGAGGTTCAAGGTCTTGGTCTTGGTCTTGAGGTTCAAGGTCTTGCATGGTCTTGGTCTTGAGGTTCAAAGTCTTGGTCTTGGTCTCGCAAGACCAAGACCAAGACCGGCTGTTAATGTGAACAGTCATTTAACAGAACTCAAGAATTCTGTATCAAGCCCAGCTGCTTGCATCATACGACCAATTAAGCCTGCTTGCATCATACGACCAATATCTATGGATGGATACAAGTCATGTTGATCAGGAAAACCTATTTGCAGCAGCAACAGTTATTCTGTATCAGACGGTATGATAAACCATGGGAAGATTTCAAAAGGACTCAATATATCTGTGCATTAACATCCAGTGCTTGAAAAGCTACTCTGTGTGTGTCAGCGACTTCAGCACCTGTAGAACGTATTTTTTCACATGGCGGAATTTTTATGAGGCCCATCATGCACGTCTTTGTCAGAAAATTCTGAGCGAATTGGTTTTTATAAAATACAAAAGGCATTTGGTGTAAGAGCTAGTTTGCATGAAGGACTTTTGAATACAAATTCGGATTTCTCTGCAGTTTGCGTTTAAAGTTAATTTGCTTGTATAAAATAAAAGACTCATTTTTTCATTAAAATAGCGAATATTCCGACTTGACAATTTTTAGAAGTCTTGATCTGATTTCGATTTTTTTGGGTCTTGGTCTTGAGGTGCAAGGTCTTGGTCTTGGTCTCGAGGTTCAAAGTCTTGGTCTTGGTCTCGAGGTTCAAGGTCTTGGTCTTGGTCTTGGTCTTGAGGTTCAAGGTCTTGCAAGGTCTTTGTCTTGGTCTTGAGGTTTAAGGTCTTGACAACAAGACTGAACTAGGGGCCTACAGTATAGGCATATTATGTTGAATTTTGAAATAAGCCAATGAATTTTTATTACCATGCAGTATGAATTTAGAAGCGTTACTTACAAAATAAGGGATGCGCATAGATATATATAGACTCTGGAGTGGGGCAGCCGAGGCACGTGCCCCCATGCAATAATTGAGATGGACTATACACCCAATGTAAAAAGTGTAGAATGAATAACCAAATCCCCCTAATATTTTGGATAAGTTTACGCCAGTGTGCGCAAGACAAGTAAGAGATTATAATATTCATCACGACCCACGAGCGCTGTGAAAGCACACGTACAATTATAACGTAGGCCTTTGCCTGGGACCTGAATTTTGTATCGTCTCAAAAACCTTTTACAAATAATAGGTTCTATAACTTCTGTATAAAACGACACCAACCGTTCCATATAGCGAAAATTGTTCATTATTTTCTGTTTTGAAGGAATATCTATACAATTATGATAATTGCAAATGCTATTATATTACACCACACGCTAAAATTAACAGATGTAGCGCAGAATAATCTGGCAATGCAAAATAAAGAGACTTTTAAGTAGATTGGCTGTCTATGCCCATGCATAAGTTCTCTGGACTCTGCCGACATCAATTTCTTGCTTTCATAAGATTTTAATCGAAATCGTTAATATCCAAAGTGCCAAAGTGCCATTTGAAGACTAAGCGCAGGGCACCAGCTTATTCACGGGTGCTGAAGCGCTTCACATCCGATTTCCGTTGCTAACAATGGCTGTTCAAAGAAAGAAAGACGGTGGACCGAATATTAAATTTTTTGAATCTCCCGAGACTGTCGCTCAGTTTGATTCTGTGCGGACGTGGCTTCAGAAAAACTATAAAAAGGTAGGCCTAATTAGTTAGATCTATAAAACCCTGAACGTAATAATGCTATCCAACAACTTGGACGTGGTTCGACTAAAACCCGAACGGCAGACTATTACTCCAGGGATCGTAATCGTAAACGTCAAATTTCTAAAGCGCTACTCTAAAGTTAAACGCAAAGCACCAGATTATTCACGAGCTTTGCATGAATGGAAGGGTTTAACGCACCAAATATTCTGTTCCCTCTTTTCGTGTTTTAAATTTAGCGGAAAAGCTACTGAAACTGAAAGATTGTGCACATGGAATACTGCTTTTGATGGCTGGTTGTTACTACATGAGCGTTTTCGTTTACATTAACAAATCCACTTCATGAATCTATGTATCCTGATTAACACAAGACTTCATCATTATTTGGATGCCATTGTTGACATGTAGAAAGTATATCAGTAACTCAATTCATAATTGTATATGATCAATTAAAAATTTTCTGTATGTAACTATTTCACAATACCCAGTGGTCAGTTGTGGATGAGCATGTAATGTGGGGTCTGCCCGAAATCCTGATACCCAATTCTCCGAATGTGGTGAAAATGTAAAATTGGCTGAATTTTTGAAAACAACGTAGCGTTTGAATCCTGAAAACTTGTATAGACTAGTTAGCCAGAATCCTGAATAGAATATTTGAAACTATCTCTGAAAGTTAAATATGCACAAATAATTTTATTTTAACTTAGAAAATAAATTTCGGGGATTCGGTGGAAATTCTGTTTCAGGAATTGGGGTTTTGGGGATTCGCTACGCTCCTGACACGTGGCATGATATGTTAGTGTTTTTGACTGCCACATTTCAAGGTTTTAATTCATCACTAGATGAAGGGAACAGTTTACAATGTCTTATTCATGATTGCCCTTTAGTGAACTGACCTACACCTGGTGGGAGATAGGGTATTGAGAGAAAGTGCAGTTATATTTCTAAGCAATTAGTTGACTTTTAAGGCAATGATCTTGTTTTCTGATGTGTAGAGTAGTGTAGGGGGGGCCCATAGAGTAATGGATAACACACTGGCGTGAAGAGCAGTAGGTACCAAGATCGATCCCCGTAGACCCCATAAGGTTTACTCAGCCTTCCACTCGCTAGGTGGCGGCGGCGGTTAAAATAATAGTTGGCCGTGAATGGCGCCCTGTTATATTCGACTCCTGTAAAACTGTTATCATATGCTTCTACTGTATACATGTATGTAAGGCGCCTTGCGTGGCTGGCTGCTGTTTCTACTATATGTATGTTCACTGTACAGCGCAGTGCGGTTAGCAGGGGCTTTTAAAATAAAGAAAAGATTATTATGTTATTAAACAGACAGGAGCTGAATTTTGTCAGTTGTGTTTTATAACGAGGAGTTGTGTGTTTGTATTCAGTATATACAGGCAGAACCCCCAACCAACAAGAGTCTGGCAAGTCTTGTTGTTCAGCTTCTTCAGTTTCAAGAAGATGCCTTTGGCAAGAGCATTAGCAAACCAGCACTGACAAAGCTGCCTGTGAGTTATCGACTGACTTGCTGCTGTTTGTCAGTTTTTATTCTTATTGTTCAATGACTAATAAGTGTTACTGCAATTTCATTTTTATGGTTTCTAAATAAATTTGTGAGACAACTTATATGTACATAACAATTGATGTTAAGTACTTTGATGTGTTTCAATTTTTATGAAAACAGTGGTTTCTCTTTGGGATGTTAGAATTCTAGTAAAATGTGGCATGAGTACAATACAGATTTGAATGCATACCTATCTGCATGGATGTAGTCTCATTCTCGATATCCTGGTTTCATGACAATCTAGAAACTTGCCGAAAGCCTCACTCTTGTCTGAGTGATGAGGACATTGTCTTGCTTTAATCTCAGTTTTGGGGCGCAACATGTAAGGTCGTGTGCTTGCTACGTCTTGTCAGTTATGATCTTGTATGTAATTCTTAGGTGAGGTGCTTGTGATTATTTGATAAAATCACAAATGCTGCCCATTGATTGACCAATGACCATGCATAGAATACATATAGCTAGAAACAAGTCGATGACAGTGCTACTGCAAGGCGAGTTTAAATCATCAATGCTTAATTGCAGGGTGTTTGTATGCATTTCAAATGAGGGTCTCATTTTTCAGAATATGAACAGTACTGTTTCTGTAACAGTATTCGGTCTACATAACATAATAGCCCTGTCTCCTCTTCAGTTCTGTAGGTGCTTGAAAACCTTTCTTTTTGCTGGTGCTGGCACTAATGCAGGTCGAGAGCGCCGCCGATCTGAGTGGCGATATGGCTTTGGTGAAGAAGTTAAAGGTACTTGGGTTCAGAAGGTGTTGTGTGCTCAGCTGGCATTTCCTAACATATGGCACTCCTTGTTAAAGGCCTTTTTGACCTGAAGTTTTTGTCTTTGCAGATGAAATGTTTTCTTGACTTCAAGATCGGTGGTGGTCTTTGTCAAATTCTGGCTTCAGTTTTCAGATTTAAAGCTGAACAAGGATGGTAAGATGTTATTATGCTTATGTTATGATATTTGGGGAAATAGAAAATAGTGTGAAGGAACAATAATGACTTTTAGATTGTGTTTTAGTAAATGCTGTTATCCATACATATTTGTATATTCTTAATTGACACTTAAGAAGAACCCAGAGACATGGGTACTTCTACATTGCAATTTTTCATGCATGTTCTCCATATTGAGAAGATCAATCAAGTCAAGGACCTTCTACTCAATGAGAGCTAGATGAGCCATTTCTGGGTAGGCCTTCACTGTCTAAAAAGTGAGTTGTGTTTGTTAGTGCATTCTGTGCTGTAATAGTTTTTGTCTTTATCTTCTGACTTATCTAATGCCAACAGCTGCTACTGGTTACTTGTCCCTCCAATTGAGAACCATTCTCTTTGCCATAACTAGACTGGAAAGACAGAGGAGCAGATATCTTGAAAGGACATTTTTTGTTATTACATTAGAGTACATTATATAAATTATTGCAAAATATTCATGTCTTGCAAATGAGCCATGCATAATTTGTTTTCAGGAGGCGATTCGACTTTCAGTCACCATCACGTATGGATCGCAATGTGGAGATGTTCATGCAGATCCAAAGGTCACTTGTCCAGAACAAAGTTATTGTCCAGCCAGCCATTTACCTAAGGCCTGAGGTGGACAAGATCCTTACTGCCAAGTTGAAGGACATTGTCAAACGACACTTGGGAGTTGTTGCAGAGAAGCCATCAGATGCCACGCACATAATCTTCCCTCAGCCCAACTCTAGGGAAGAAGGTGATGGTAGATAAGTTATTTCTGGTTTCTTTCTTTGACTGTTTATGAGTTAGACAAGTAGGCCTAATTACTACAAATTTTGTCTTTTGTTCCTTTGCTTGTGGCACAGAATTAGATGTCAGTCACTCTCTGCTTCATGTTGTATGTGCTAAGTGAGTTTAGGAATTTCCCTTGGAAATTTGTTGCTCAGAGTGTCTTTCTGGTAGTTGTATTGACTACTGTTGTGTCATGTATGCATGCCTCCTTTTGGGGGACATTGGACAGCTTGAACGTGTGTTGTGTGCAGCTGCTAGACTTGTTGGCAGCATTTCAAAATTTGACGTTGTCTTGCATTTTATGCATGACTTACTTCTTTGGCTATGTGTTTCTCCACAAACTGAATTCAAGATGTTTATGTGGGCTTTTGTGCCAAATGCGGAATGTCCTCGCTAATTGCACAAGCTCTTCTGCCCCAACTCAGGTTTGGTTAGCCATATAAATCTTTGAACATTTTACTGTTGAGGGCAGACTAGTTGTTCCTTTTGCATGCACTGCAGCAATGCAGCGCTTTTTCTGTGTTTGGGCCATCTGCCTGGAATAGCATCCCTTTTTTAGATCTGGGTGTTTATTGTCTTACCATGAACTTTCTACAAACACTGAAATATTATTCTCTTCTGCTGAGGCAAGGCTGGGAGCGCCTCTTAGTAGGTATCTTGGAGAGCTATACTAATGATTCAAAGGAAGAAATGAATGATTGTAATTGGGAATCTCTTGAAGGAAAGCTCTTTGGTGAGTTAACTGAAAATTTAAACTCACAGAGTTGAAGCCTACCATAATTATGTGGTGAGAAGCTGGTATGTTTTGTGTATTGATTTGTAAAGACAAGCGTGATCAATTGCCAGCAAAAGAGTGATTTCTATTCATTTAGGAACTGCTTAGAGCCATCAAGGATTCTTTGCGCTTTGGTGGTTATTACTATACTTATTTATTATAATTTCATAACTTGTGTACACTTTTGCAGCTGTAATGTTACTCATGGGTCAGCGTGTAAAGATTTGAATTGAGCCATGTACTGATACACGTTATATGCTTTCTTTCTTGTGATGGCACCTTGCTGGCAAATTGTATAAATTTGTGTTTACTGGGTAGTTTTGAAGGACAAACTGTGCTGGTAATATTGTGTGAGTGTGGTTGCTTGTTACTCAGTAAAAGATGTGAGCTAGCCCAATTGTTCCCAAATGGTGTGCGGTGGCACACTTCAGTGTACTTTGAATGTGTCTTTGGTGTGCTGTGAAATTTTACTAGAATGGTAACATAATGTAAAAACAGCATTTTGGGTATGAAAAACAGCTTTACAATCTTGTTGTTAAAGCATTTTGTGTGTATTGGAATAAAAGCAAATCTGTTTATTTTTACCACTTTTCTTGTGTGGCCTTCAAAATGTACATAAAACAAAATATTGGATGAACTAGCATTTGAGTTTGTGATAGGGTGGCAGTGTAATAAAGGGAATGGGAATTAATGAGCTAGGCAAATTGAAACTATCAATGTATATAGAATTCATTATATAGTAAAACACTTGTTTACTTACCTCTAAAAAAAACTCAGCATTAGAGGGAATGAAGATAGTTATTTATTATGGAAAATCCACAAAAAACAAATTTTCGTGATGTTGCAAGTACTGGTAGTCTCTGTGTTGCAAACATTTTGATTTTGTTTGTAATTTTGAGATTGCTGATGCAAGGATGTTGCTAATATTGCTATTACTAATATTATTGATGTTGTTTTTTGACAGAGGAATGGCTTCGTCCTGTGCTGAAACGCGATCGAAACCTGTTAGTCCATTGGTGTTTTTTTCCTGACAGGTAATTCATATGTTGGTTAAACACTTTGCTTAACATTGTGTATTGAAAATATCTGCTGGAATTTAGTCCAAATGATATGTTTGTTTAGATGTGTGGAACAGTTGGGTTGTCTTTTACACTAATGAATATAATGTAATTTTCCAGACTACAGTCACACCTTTGTCTAATGGTAGCAAATATTGCTGTGAAGATAGACATCCTCTGCTGTTCACAGAAACAGAATCGTTAATAAGAAATGTATGGGCTTACCATGACTAGAACTGTCAGCCAGTCCAGTAAAAGCACAAACTCTTGCTTTGAACAGTGTACTTTGAACTTTATTTTCAGAAGAAAAGGCTTAAAGGCTTAGTTTATATTAGGGCAAAAATAAATACCTTAAGAAGACAAAGATGAAAAATGCACTGACAGTCATTACATTGTTGATGCCAATGGCAGTTTCTACAATGTTTCTGTTATTTCATCTCCTGTTGTATTTTTTAAACCAACTAGTTTGTTTCTAATGTCTTTTTTAAATTTTCAGTAATCGACATATACACAGCCGTTTCTCCTGAAGCAAAAGCTTTTATTGTACAAGGGATCGACTCGCATATATGTCAAACTAATGCACAGATAGTTAAATAGGCAAAATAAAATAAAATTTTAATAAATCCATTTTGTTTTTAGTTATGACACGTGGCTAACCGAGATTGACATAGATCAAGACTTGGAGCCACCACTTGAGTCAGAGGGACCATGGCAGGTAATGATGCTGCCTTTCTTGCTTTGGTTCTCTCTTGTACTCTCTGTCTTGCACAGGTTGTTCAGATATTAATTGTTAATTGTGAATAGATTATACTTAAAGAGAGTGTTCTCACACTATTGGCAATCCGCTAATGGGGTCGGGTCCTCTATTACCAGAATCCAGCCTTTCTCTGAGTGGCCACTGTACTGTTGGTTAACATTTCAATGACGAGCATGTACTACAATGCATGGAAAACTAATCCCTCTCGTTGTTAAAGGTTTATGGCAGTTTTGTACATCCTTCTGGTTTGAAAACAATAACAGAAGATGAGTAAATAGAGATGCAACCCATATTTGACTGCAAAAGAAGTAGCAAACATATTGCATTTGTGTAAATGCTTCTAACAACAATTATTACAGTTGTCAAAATGGTGTCTATGCTTGGTGGATCTGTTGCATGAACTCAAAATGCAACAACCTGACAAACTTGCTATACAAGGTCAACAATTAGTTGCTGATTTTGTGTGAGAATCAATCCCTGAATGAAGAGATGAAGAACTGTTGCAGTAACAGTTGGCCATCAGGTCGCAGGTGCTTGTGTTTGCTCGTGGGTAATGTTACTGATGGGTTGTTGTGTAATGTAATCTCTTATGGGTTGTTATGTAACCTTTTCAGGTGAATGCACTTTGGCTGTTGGATTTGGAGAAATTTAATGAATGGATGAATGAAGAGGATTATCTTGTAGAGGAAGAAGCCACTGCTGGAGTATGTATAATTGTTTGCTTTTCACTGTTTTCTTTGTACGTCTTCATTTCTAAGCTGCAAAGAATCAACCAGTATTTAAAGTTTTGTAACTTTCAACATCACTTCTTCAGTTTTGCTCAGGCATTGACCTGCCTATGTGTAAAGTTTGACTGCTCAGTGCAAACTTTGCCTGAACAACACAGTAAAATGGATAATTTCATTCCTCATTATTTATTATTTGTGCATCTGTATAAGTAGACTGGTTGATGAAATTTTAAATAAGCATTGTTCTTTCTGTTTCAGGCAGATGGAATAAAAAGAGTGGTTAAAAAAGCACCAAGAATGAAGATGACAATGGAAGATGTAAGTTTTCATGTACCAGTTTAGCAGTATATTCTGCTGTCTAATTCTGTCTACAAGAACTGACCACATGATTTGATTTTACATGTTCTATATCAAGTGATCAAACTATAACAAGAATTCCATTAATTCTGGACATGTTTCAAATATGTGAAAAATTAAGTACAGACTTATTAGTCTCTATTTTTTGCTATGGCAACGTTCGAGACGAACAGTAGTGCTATAAAAGTTTCTGTTGTCGATGGTCATGTGTCCCAGTTCATTATACCATGTTCCATGTAGTATGTGTTTTTTATGATATTTGATCAGACCATTTACAGCAGCCTTTGAGAACCTCTCAAAGCTTCACATTTTGTGGCTGTCTCACTGATCTAACTATGTGTGACTTAGGGTAACCACAGAATGTATTTGTTGAACAGGACTGCATTGTTTGCAGAAATAGCTGGGTATCAGGTATTGCATTTGTGGATACCTGCCCTTCTCTGGGTACCCACTGACAGGCCTAGTTAGCAAGAGTCAAGAAAATGGACTTCAATGATGGAATTTTGTAAATAAGTGCAAATTTAACTCAAGAAAATGTAGTATGGATATAATTTTGGGCTTTAGGCTGCAAACAGGTGGTTGATATGTGTTGTTTTAGCTGATTGCAATGTCAGAAGGTGACAGGCGAGATAGAAAAGACATGAAGAAAAAACGTCGGCGTTCACCCTCACCACCACCATCCGTTGGCAAAAAGAGAAAAAGGTATGTGGACTGTGGATTCAGCCCAATTGGATGGCACAGTAGCATTATGCAATGATCTCCTTTTTATTCACATGTATCTGTGTTTTATATGAATTTAATTGTATAGATTATATGATGCATGTTAAGATTAAATGGTTATAAGTATTTTATTGCCAGCCTCAATGAATAGACTAATATCATAGGGCACAATAATATTAGGGTAGGCTATGGGCAGTGCTTTTTTCTAGAAAAAAAGGTTCCGGAACGGAACAATAGGTTCCGGAACGCAACAATTATGGGCGGGCTAAAATCACGAAAAAACGGGGTTGGGGTTGGTAGGGGTCTTAATAAACACTGAAAACAGTTCAAAAACACTTAAATTAAATTAAAATAACTAAACTATTGTTTCTATTATATAAATAAATAAATAATTTTTAGTAACTGACAAAAGGTGCCGGAATGCCGTTCCGGCTGAAAAAAAGCACTGGCTATGGGGAAGAGTGCCGTGTCCTGCTATGGGGAAGACTGATTACTGTGTCTTGCATCAACATGGAGTCAAAGAACTTTTGAAATAATGGTCACCATCCGTTGTTTGGTTCTGAGCAGATGATTTTATCAAAGTGCTGATTGGAGTGTGTTTATCTATTGTTAGTCTAACGATTCTCCTTCTGCATATGCTGGCTGAAGCATATTATTTTACCTCTCAGGTTGAGTATAAGTTGATCTGTTGTTCTATAGTGTTCGTACTCCAGGTCCAACACCAGCAGGAAAGCGTCGTCTGCCTATTCAGGAGGAGGAGGATGATCTGACGAAGGACATGGAAGACCCAGTTCCAGAGCCCAACATCCAGGAAGTGACGCTTCCACGTATCATTCCAAACATCAAGTCGAACCGTGACAGTGAGCTGCTGCCAATCAAAGGTGGAGTCATGATGGACATAGAAGAAGAAGCTGAAGTAAGCCAATAGCATTAATTTCTTATAAAAGCTACTCTGACTGTTATGTTTTCATTTCTATATTTTCTGCTTAATTAATTTTTGTTTTTCCATCTGTGGTCTGAAGTTTCCTGCAGTCTGTATATGCTAAATTAATTTAAATCCTGTTTCTTCAAGAGGTCTGAATGGATATCCTTTAAAAGAAACATAATATCAAACTTCTTTGATTAGTTTTTATACTGAAGCTTATTTATGCCTCACATTATAGGGGCCAAAATGCAGTTTATGAAGTTCTGGAGCAGTCAGTCTTATGGAATGGCTTTCATGATCTCTGCCTTCTGACTGTAACTGGACCAACTGGCATCTTCCTTTTCAAATTGTTTTGTTATGACTGCACTTGGTTGAAGGCATATAATATGGTAGAAAATTTATGAAAGTTTTCACGATTTAACTATAAAATAGTATTTAATAGTTTGTAATTCACTTTATTTGTAGAGGATATTTAATTTCTGACTGATGAGTATAATTTAAGTGTTGCTGTTGACAGAGTGCTGTGGAGGTCAAGGCCTCAAGGTCAGCCTCACCACATGACCACGAAGATCGACGTGATGAGGACAATATGACTGAACAGACACATCACATCATCGTTCCCAGTTACTCAGCATGGTTCGATTATAACAGTCTTCATGCCATTGAACGAAGAGCTCTGCCCGAGTTTTTCAATGGAAAAAATAAATCTAAAACACCAGAAATGTAAGTTACAAACCTCTAGTTATATGTTACGGTTAGTATTATTATTATCATTGAAATGCTAATGGGAATAAGCTGGTTCCCTGCACTTAGCTGTACAGTAGCACTTTAGAATTTTGGAGTTTATGATTACGAATACAACATTGTTTTCTTGCACTGTTTTTGATCTTCTCTGACTAGCTGTGGATTAAAAAGTTGCAGTGGAAAGTCCAATGCTCCAGTTTAGCCTCTGTATTTATTGCATATAACATTCGTCATATGTTGTTATTTTAATTTGAAATTTTGTATAGTGTCATTTCAGTAGAAACTAATCAGTGTCCCTTTCAGCACTGGGCTAAACGATGTTAAATGTCGTTAATAAGAGAAAGGTGATCTGTTGCCAAGCAGTGTTCAGATGGCTAGATAAGCCACCAGTGGCAGGCTCCTGTACACACACACACACACACACACACACACACACACACACACACACACACACACACACACACACACACACACACACACACACACACACACACACACACACACACACACACACACACACACACACACACACACACACACACACACACACACACACACACACACACAACACACACACACACAACACACACACACACACACACACAGCCCAACCAATGGATTCCTGTGTAGAGTTGACAGATGATGCTAGAGTTCCTGAACGTTGCTGCATCAATGATGAGGAACTGGTGTGCCATGGGTAGCAGTGCAGTCTGCTGTCCAGGGCTCATAGTTACGTCACTGTCCAGCACTACCTCATAATTGGCAGATGACTCAGCGACCGGACATGAAATGATTACCAAGGAATTTCTAGTTATCCGTATCTGTATAATGCATGCAGGGCTGAAGACAGATTGCTGCCCAGTCCTTATCGATGCAAAGACATCTCTGTGACAGCCAATTTGTCATTGCAACAGCAGTTGGCAAATTCCTTTTAGAAAGTGCTTAAAATTGTATGTAAAAATTGGTGGAGAAGCAGAATCAAGTGGAGATTGATTTAGTAGGCAGAAGTAGCTAAACAGCTAAAATAACTGAAACTTCAAATTCATTTGAGCCAGTTATACAATTTTGACTGCTGTGTGTGTGGCCTTCAAACAGAGCTCTTCAAACAAGATCTTCAGCAATAAAAATAACCATAACAAAGGTAATTTGCATGAAACTGTGTTTTTTCCTTTGTAGTTATATGGCATATCGTAATTTTATGATTGACACGTATCGTCTGAATCCACAAGAATACCTGACAAGCACAGCATGTCGTCGAAATCTGGCTGGAGATGTTTGTGCCATTATGAGGTCAGATTTATTTAACGATATCAATTGCCCTTGTATTGCCAACACCATATGTTGATAACCTAAGGGTATCAAAGGACTACTGTCACCTCTATACTGTTTGACTCTACACTAATAATAATAATAACGACAATTTATACGGCGCCGTAGCGCGGCCATGCCGCTACAAGGGCGCCTTACAACTCCTAGCAGGCGGGATAAGCCCTAGCAAACAAGTAAGGTTTAAGCTGCGATTTGAATGAGTCTACTGAGTTGGCCAGTCTGATGATGGGTGGAAGACTGTTCCAGCATCTGGGATCAGCAACTGAGAAAGCGCGATTGCTCGAAGTGCATCCTCATCCTCCGTATGCGAAGATCGGTCTTGTCTAGCGATCTAAGTCACAGTCCGGACGCGGAAGAATGAGTCTCGGTGCAGAAGTCATGCAGATACTCGGGTGCTGCACTAGTCATCTGATGTCAAACTAAAACTATCATGGTACTGTTTGGTCTGATCTTCTGATTGTACTTGTGGTTGCTACACAGACCTTTGTTGGAGTGATGGCATATGCCAAATTTTCAGATATTATAAAAAATGAGGACTCTAATTCAAATCAATGTAAGCGAAAACTTTGCATATTATCATGTCGGCTGTTTTTCTGAATTCACCGATCACCTCTGGGACTGGGGATTGTAATCTCTAATATGCAAAGTTGTCCAGTTGATGTTTTCTTGGTCTGCATGGCTGCACGGCTGTCAGTTACCATTGGGGATGGATGAATTATTGATTTAGTCAACATTCTTATGATGCGACGTCTGCTGTTCTGTAGGGTCCATGCGTTCCTGGAGCAGTGGGGTCTAGTCAACTATCAGGTTGATATGGAATTGAGGCCAACTTTCATGGGTCCTCCACCAACTTCCCACTTTCATGTTCTCAGTGATACTCCCTCTGGACTTCAGCCCTTCAACCCTCCAAAGCCCACACAGGTAATACCCATTCATTATTTTAATAGCTGTGTGATGTATTGTTCAAAAGCTGTTGTAGGCTTCTAAAAGTCCAGAACTCTGGGTTGAGTTCTTGGTAATATGTCTCTGTTTCACTAACTTGATGCTGTCACATACAAGACTGAGTGCAATGGTAAATGTTACGTCTTTTGATGGTAAATGTTACGTCTAGTGTATATTTAAAATAAATTGATACAGTGTACAATGTTGGAAAGCTGGCCACCTTATCAAAGGCTAAGGAAATAAAGTTGCAGACACTTCATACTTATGGCCACCTGTCAGTTTTTGCTTAAAAGATTGACTGTATTGTACTCATCTTTCCTCATGTGATTTGTAATTTTTTATTTTTTTATTTAGTCAGCTTCCAAGCAGATGCTTGACCTTGAGAAAACAACAGAGAAGAAGGAAGAGGATGAGAAGAAGGACCAGACGTTTGGATTACGAATTGACCAGTATTCCAAGAAGAATCTCAATGTCAGTAGCAAATACATTGTACATGTATTGCTTTTCACTTTTCTTTTTAACATCCTTGGAGAACATGTCTTATGTCTTGTGAACTTCTGATCCTTGGGGAACATGTCTTTATACCATTTTCTGTTATCATGTGTTTTGTGATAGCGTTAGTGGTATTGGTTGTTTTGACAAGCAATGCGGAAATGACATTAAGATGCTTTTGCAAATAATTATAAATGTTATGATTAATCCAACATGCACTGTCATGTATTGTGTGTTCTTGATGTTTGGTTACAACTCTAGCAGAGCAACTAATATAAAAAGCTTTAAAGAAAAGTTAATGATTATCTTTGGAGAAAAATGGAGATATGTGACCCATCTGCACAAACCAGTCATAAGTCGAATTTTTGACTTTTGGAGTATAATACACCATTTTAAAGAGAAACATATCCTCTTTATAAGAACACCAAAATTATCATTCAATCCCAACTGAATTTATGGATAAAACACTACATGCATGTATGGAAACTATTTATGCGACAAAATGCATCTATAATTGGCCCACTGTATAAATTGTAAAATGCGTGTGACCTGTTTTCAAGCCACGCTATTGGCTGATATTAATAGGATACCACTATTATCTCGACACCATTGGGTAGACAAAAGGCAGAGCTTTAAAATGATATCAAGCTTCAAGTTTGTCATTGCTAAATATAAAATGGATAAGGCCGGTAAATGGATTAATTTTTGGTGAATTTGCACGAAATTTAAAATCATAGTGTGTACAAATCATCCAAATAACACCATTCAATATTACTTTTCTCAAACTTTTATGATTCTTGTATAAAATATATATTTTTAAATTATAATCTGTAATAATCTAAAAGTTGAAAAAATTGACTGATCAAGTTTTTGGTCATTTTCTTGAAACTGAATTTCCTACTTACGACTGGTTTTGTGCAGATGGGTCACATATGACATTGATTTATACATATATATGTATGCTTGTATGTATGTACATAATACATATGTATGTATCTGGCATACTTGTAAGTAGGGCTGTGAACGGGCCCCCGAATACTCGGGCCCCCGTTCAAAGCGTCGGGTCCGGGCCCTTAAATCAATACCCGAAACCCGACTGAAGAAGCATAATACATTAAGTAAGTTTTAAAGCTGCATAGACGGCCGGGGCAGCGACCGTTAATTAAGCCCTTCACAGACCGCCAGGGCAACAATCGTTAATCAAGCCGACCAGTGAAGGAAGATAGCATGGTATGGGGAAGGGGTGATTGTTAGGCTTAGGGATAGCCGTTAATTGCATGATCAGTATTGGATGACTATTAACTCTCCTTGTAGAGGAAGCCAAGCCAATAATGACTAACTTTGAATTAGGTCTCAATGCACAGATTTAATAACATTATACGGGCTTTTGGGCAACGTAATTTTCCGTTCTGAAATTGGTTACTTAATGAGTTGGTCTTTTGAGACTTTAAACGAGATCTCGTTATTTGCCGCCATTGTTGTTTGAAAAATGAAAACAACAGCAATGGCAGCAAATAATGAATAAAAGTTTGAGAAGTTATCAGAATCCATTCCGTTGATTTGTGTATTTAACTGTCTAATCAGTAATCACGTCAGTGCAGCGAACTTTTTAACCTTTTGAATAAAATGTGCATCTGTTATTAATTATCTAGCAGTTACATGTAATTTAGCGAATTATAACTTAGCAACCAGCTTTATTTTGTACACGGCCGGTATCCCCTCCCTCCTCCCCATCCATGGGGCTTCAGGCCATCTCTTTGCTGACGATGTCCAGGCTTATGTCCATGGGCCTCCTTCCTCTCAACTTCTTCTTGCTCAGCACATCGAAGCTCTTTCTCATGATCTTCATACCTGGATGTCTAGCAATCGCCTCTCCCTCAATTCGCCCAAAACCCAATTTATCTGGTTTGGCACTCCTCAGCAACTTCAAAAACTCGACTTTGCTGTGCTGTCTCAAAGGTTTCCGCTTTTCACTTTCTCGTCTAGCGTTCGTGATCTAGGAGTGACCCTTGACAATTCTCTCACCTTTACTGAACACATTTCCAAACTCACTCGCACTTCCTATTTTCACCTAAGGCGCCTTAGGCTATCCGTCGCTCTCTCATCTCCAATTTTCACTTCAATTGTCCATGCATTTGTCTGCTCTAGACTCGACTACTGCAATTCCCTCCTCATTGGTCTTCCTAAAGTCCGTCTTGCTCCTCTTCAGTCCGTTCTCAATGCTGCTGCTAGATTAATTGCCCGTCTTCCTCGATTCTCTCATATCACCACCTTTATGGCAGAAGAACTCCACTGGCTCCCGCTTTCTGCCCGCATCCAATTTAAGGTCCTCATCCTTGTCTCTAAGGCTCAACTTGGTTTCGCTCCAAAATATTTATGTGACTTAATTCATCGCCCTCACTCTGCTGCTTCTCGTCGTCCTCTTCGTTCATCTGACCGTTTTGACCTCCTCGTTCCCCGGGTCAGGACTTCTTTGGCTCAATCTAGGTCTTTTGCCTCTATTGGCCCTGCTCTTTGGAATGAGCTTCCTCCGTTCGTTCGTTCTTGTATTCTCTCAGGTAACGTCTCTTCCTCTTTTACCTTTCTTAAAACTTGCTTTTTCTCTCGGGGTCTCTCACACTGGGAGCGCTTCTGAATGGCTCTCCCGCTAGAAGCGCTTTATAAATATCCAAATACAATACAATACAATATCGGCCGCCATTTTTGCACTGTGTATTGTAAAGTAACTATTTTTTTGGCTTTCTCAAAGTATTTTTCCACTGACGGGCCTTCGGGTACCCATTGAAAATTAGCTCGGGCACCCGGGCCACATTTAAAAAAAATTTTGACAGCCCTACTTGTAAGTCTCCTTTTAAGTACCTCAGAAGGGTATTAAATATAGAGGTGCACCTTAAGATGGCTTGAAAATGTTTCTTGAGCTGTCTGTGATAAAATAGTATGTATGTTTAACAGTAGAATGTTACAACTGGATGGTGCAGTGCACATGATGGTCCTGCATCATCATGTGGAAGCGCGAGTCCTGCAGGACTTCACAGGCCGCTAAATGCCAAACAGTTGACTGGGCTGACTAGAGTCAGGAATGCGGTTCTTTTTTATATAGTCTAATGCCTCACCACCTATATTGAAGCTATTTTCATGCATCTTAGAGATAACACTGCCTTCGACCAGAAGTCGGTACAGTGTCTCTTGAAACATGCTAGAATGTTAACGACAATTCGGGCAGCTGAATTTCAGCAGGCGTGCGAGGACAGAATTACAATATGGCAGGTGTGCTAGAACAAAGGAGTAGACAAGACTTGCAGAGGTGTCAAATGATAAGTTTCACCATATGACATTAATCTGTCCAAGTTAAAAAAAAGACAAAAACAAAGTAAATACTTAATTCGCACTGAGATCACCATGTTTGGTGTTGACATACTGAGTGTCTCGCTGTAAGCCTATAGTCACGTTAAGATTGTGAACATTGTAATATCTGCTTTGCTTTGACAGCGAGTAGCTGTGATTGATTGGGTCACTAAATGGGGTATGAAAATTTGAAAATATGTGAGTGATGTTAATGATGTTAAATAATGGTGAGTGACTGATGATTGGTTGCAGGACAAAGCGGCTGTGACCCGAAGTCGTGAGTGGACAGATCAGGAGACACTATTGCTATTGGAAGCCCTTGAGCTTTACAAGGATGACTGGAATCGTGTTGCTGAGCATGTTGGCAGCCGGACGCAGGATGAGTGCATTCTTCATTTTCTGCGTCTGCCGATTGAAGATCCTTTCCTGGAGGAGGACATGGGACAGTTGGGACCTCTCGTCTACCAACCAATTCCATTCTCGCAGAACGGCAATCCAATCATGTCAACTGTTGCCTTCCTCGCATCTGTTGTAGACCCTCGTGTTGCAAGTGCAGCTGCGAAGGCAGCCCTTGGTAAGAAAAGGTTTTCACTTATTATTGTAATATTCCTCTGGTACTGCTGCCTTACTAACCAATTTGAACCTGTGAAGCTGTTTGAGAATAAAGCTAGAAAATTGGCTCAGTCTTCAGTGGTTAATAAGACATAACGTTTTTGCTCTTAAGGGGTGAAATAGACAAAAATACCAAAATAGCTACATCACTTTGATGTATTACTCTATGGATTACTGGCCAGGCCCCCAGAACAAAGGCTGAAAATATCTGGCATGCTGAGGTTTAAATGCATCTTGCTATATGTAGTCCCTTTTAAGTTCCAGTTATGTCCTGGATGGCCTTACACAATCTTGTCATGTTTGAAGGTTGTTGGCTATACAGCTGTATATGGTGGTTTGTAAAGTTCAGTTGAGGCCCTCGGACTAGTCCATGGTTGGTTAGATTATTCAGATGTGTGTGACACTGTGTGTATTTCTGTATAGTGCCAATTCAGTTGTAGAGATATATGATATATTCTAAGGATATTTGAACTTGGATGAACTAGTTGTATACAGTGATATTTTACTTCTAAAAATAATTCCTAATTCAGTTCTAATTCAGTTCTGAGCTCTTGAATTTTGCTTCTAATTCTAATTTTACTTCACAAATAATTTTACTTCTAATTCCTATTTTAGTTCTCAAATAATTTTACTTCTTATTTTAGTTTTCCAAAATAATTATTAATTTCCGTGCTTGAAAAGTACACATGCAACGCTTGCAGAGAGAAGCACACCAAACCTGTCTCGAGAAAAACAATGGGTGAAGCTTTAGTCTAACAATGCTGGTAATTTGAATTTTGAGTCGTATGGTTATCATTAATACGAAACGAAGAATTATCTAGTATCAGCGAAACCGGGTAGGCCTTACTGTGTGGACAACCATATCCAAAACGCTGTGCAGTCGCTGATGGAATTCATTCGAGTCAGTCGGCAAGATCTAATGCTTTTAGGCTATGCCAGCGTGTTACCATTCATCTATCCCTCTTCCAAGACTCATATTGCTTGTATTTCTCCAGCTAGTGTTGTTCCACAAATTCCATCATTTTCCCCGTTTAGTACTTGGCATGTAGATCTGCCTGCACATGTAGTTTCGTCGAAATGATAAACCCAAAATTGCGCTATCTCGCTTCCTTCCGGTCAACATTCTCGATAAACTCGTAATTTTACAATTTAACGATCAAACACGAAATAAAATGGCGTATGAAACTGAGGTCGTTGGTACGCAATTAAGTGGGGACAATTATTAGACAACGAAGACCAAAGATAATAGAAATGGTATGTGCAGCGTCTTCATCTCAACCGAAGTTTTCCATTAGATTTTGTTTGGAGCGCGTGCAATTTTACCGGTACTCGCCTTCGTCTCAACTTAAGCGCCACAAGAAGTAAAATGATTTTACTTCTGAAAATAATTCCTAATTTCGTTCATAATTTTAGTTCGGCAAATAATTCCTAATTCAATTCTTAATTTCGTTCTTTCTGCTGAAATAATTCCTACTTTTACTTCTAGTTTTCGTTAACGAAATAATTTATTTTTACTTCTAATTTTAGTTTTCGTTAACGAAAATATCACTGGTTGTATATACATAGTTCTATATTAGCTGGTGACCCAAGTTGGCTGTCTTAAAACCACTTTCTATTCACTGGGTCTTTACTGGGTCTTTGGCACTGGGAGCGCCCCTGATTAACGAACTGTGTGAGAGGTGTTCAGATACAATACAATACACTATATATATATATATATATATATATATATATATATATATTGTTAGCTTGTTAGTCTAGAGGTGAAATGTGAGTTAGAATGATACGAGAAATGACAAGAAAAACGAAGACTTTCGCAATATTGATAAAACGTATATTTACACTATGTACATAATTGAAAACGATACTCACACATACAAGACAAATGAAACGTCAAAAGACAGACTCTCCGAGAAGACGCCTGCACAAACTCCACAAAGGAAGATACAACTCGAGAACCGGCAATTAAACATGAGTAGCGACCACGCAGGGTACAATGAAAATGACCACAAAAGGGTACTTACAATGCGTGACACAACCAGTGCACGTCTTACGCCTTACTTAACTAAAACCGGTCTCCCTGTAGACACAAGAACACTGCTATATATAGTCAACGAGACCATCCTACTTCTAGCTTCAAACGAGGTGCGTCTTAACTAAGGTTAGTAAGTGCACGTGAGGATGATAATGGCGGGATGGCTGAAGGCCAACTCCCAACAATATATATATATATATATATATATATATATATATATATATATATATATATATATACTAGCCAATGATTGGCTAGTTTGAGGGTCTCAACTGAACTCTACGATCAACACCCTTTCTGAGTCTGGTCTAGCATATTCTGTTTCATTAGTTTGCAGGTTGAAATAGTGATTATTAAGATTCTGGTTCCTTCTTGGTAAGGATCTGCAAAGGAAACACTTCAACTTATGCAAAGCCTGAGTGGAAGAACAGACATATTTTGATCTGCTGCTAATTGAAAGGCCCCAGGATGATATGTTGCCAGAGGAAGAATGTAATTATATCTGCAGTGAAAGCAAAAGTAGATTGTGACTAGAAATAAGGAAGAACAGCTTATGATTTGAGATGGAATTTGCTAACATCTGCTTCTTGCATTAGTTTGGAAGAAAAGTATGGAAGCTTTTGCTGCTGGTTCTGTTTCTGATGCTCATTTACTGTGTTTTGCAGATGAGTTCTCCAAAATCCGAGAGGAAATTCCACCACCGATTGTGGATGCACATTTGAAGACCGTGGAAGAGGCAAGGAAAGAGGGAGTGACTGTAGATGCAAACTTTGGTCTTGAAAAGACAGGCATTGCAGGAACAGCACCTGAAACAGAAGAAGCTGAAACAAAACCTGGTTGGTTATGATCCTAAGCAGGTTATAAATATAAAAATGTAGTAAGGTGGGAAATGTATATTCATGCATATCTGCATACCGGTGCATTACAAAACTGGTGCAGTAAAGTGGTTTAGTGATCAAGAATCTATTTTTAAGGAATTGAGTCATATTACTACTTATGCTGTAACCTTCTGTCTGAAAGAATCGTGAATCATCTTGAAAAATTGGCTTTAAAAGGGTTTTAGAATCAAAGGTCAAAGGTATATATAGGAAACCACTTTCCAGCAGTTAGAACATGTCTAGTGGTGGGGCTTGGTGAAAGGCCACAGGATGCTTACATATACCTATACACACCATTTTGCATAGAGCATTAACTGCATATGCACTGGCTACAGGTCATTGCATTAATGATGGGTTGGTTTGGTAAACTTGGTGACATTGCTACATCTTTGGCCAGCCAAGTCCAACAGGTAAAGTGGATTTTCAGAAGGTGTTAAAAGATGCTTATACATCCCTGGGCGCAAGAAGGAGAAGGTCTGTGGAAGATATCTATTGTAGTTGCAAGTTTGTGGGCTTGTGTCTGTAAAATGCTATTGAGCAAGCCGTATTGTAATGTTGTGCTGTCAGTTAAAGACTTCTTCAGTGCAAGTGAGGACAAGTTTGCTTTAGTCTTGTTAGGATTCTACTACCTGGTAATCTTAGCCAGACTGAAGTTTAAAGCTAAGTGTGGTTAGGTCTTGATTTCTCATGCCTGGTCATCTTGTAGCGGATGGGGTTAGAGATGAGCCGGTTACCAGCAGCATCAGCAACAATGAAGACCCTACAAAGGAAGCAGACAAAAAGATGGATACATTTGAACAGTCAGAGGTAAAAAGACTAATTCAGACATGTGAATGCCTTTTGTAAATTTTTAGAAGAAATGTAAAATTTCATTATTACCGTTTGTTGGTAACTTCCAAAGATGCCAATTGATTGCCTATTTGTACCATAGCATTAATTCAGGATTAGAGGCACAGTCTTTAACCTTGTTAACCCAATAATAACGAGCATGCACTAGAGTGTACTAGCTGTATACTATTATGATGACACCTGTTGACCTATCAAAAATATTATATTTTGAAATTTTACGTCCAGGCCAAGATAATATAATTAAGCACAGAAATAAGTGGAAGAATGACCCAATATGGTGAAACACTCGTGGACAAATCGGACGAATAAACTCACTGTTTGTGAGCAAACAGCAATTAGATTCAAATGAAGAGAATTTCGATGAATCTGTTCAATGAAAACTGTCTGGTGTATCCAGTAACATTTTACAACTATGGTCTGATTACTAAAAAAATTATAACTCCTTCATGTATGAAAGTATTTTCAAAGATAAAAAGCTAAAGAATAATATTTACATATGTCTGTAGGACAACTGAATGAGATATCACAAGTTCAATATTGTTTACTTTTTAGGTCGTTATACAGTAAAATCGTTTGTTGTCAGGCCCTCGGTGATAAAAATTCTTCTCATCCTTTAAGGGTTAAATTTGATTAATTAACAAACAGTTCAATAACAACAGTACTTCAGATTTCGACACAGACTTCTCTACACGTGTATACTCTTTTACAGGCACCTGACTCTAGCCAGGACAAAGTGACTGAAAAAGAAACTACAGATGATGCTGAAAAACCAAAAGTAAGATTTATTTCTATCTGATATCTTTGACTGAAATCTGCATCAACTGTGAAATGCTAAAAATAGATGCATTAGCATTGGAGCGGCAACGGATGTTCGTCATATATGAAAATGTCTTTCAATCAGAGGATTATGTCCAGTGGTTGACATTGGATCTCGTGGCAGGTGGACTTATTCCAGAATAAAATCCTACCTTTGTACAATGTTTGTTTTTTTGCTGAACTCTCTCCCTCTGTATCCGTCCATTCTGCTCAGTCACTTATTTCATTCGGAATTTAAGACTTTGCCCTTTTCAAATTGCTTATCCACTATAAGCTGTCTCTCTATCTTAGCAGATAGAACGTCTGTATATTGACCCGATTACGGCCTGTTTTTGGTGCGCAATCGGTTGATGCTTTGTACTTTAGACACTGAAGCAATAGAAGTTACAAATTAAGAAAAGATATCTGCTTGTATGATGGGCAAAGCATTCTTATTCACAGCTGGAAGTCACAGTCATCGCTAGCTGCATTCAAGAGCACTCCAGCTCTTAAACTAAGCCAAGATTATTGGTTTACTTTCTGGAATGCCTCGAATTCTGACTTAAGAACTGTTGGTCACTGTGTGTAGGGTAGTACAGCTCCAGATGAAGTTACCGAGAATGAGCCAGCAAAAGAAGCAGCTGACGGTGATGCCACTAAAGAGGATCCTGAGATGCAGAGGAAGAAAGTGGAGGCAAACATCAGCACAGCTGCAGCTTCTGCTTTGGCTGCAGCTGCTGTCAAGGCCAAGGTAAGCCAACTCATCTTCTTTGTCTGTTGTGGACTTATAGACTACTTGTTTGGAGTAAGATGGTGCACCATGTGTTGATAGTTCCTGTGCTAGAGGCTGCATTATGTGACTGCATTGGCACAGATATACATGCAGCAGTAGTAAATCTGCTTGAGAACATCGATTGACAGTAGTACAGATGTTTAATTGTAATAGTGTCGGCTGAATAATATACCTTCCTATTTGCACAAGAATTGTTGCTAACAGCTGTCACAAAAAATATCGCTAACTGTGTGCTAACAACTTGTCCAAGGTTATGGCAGATTATTATTATTATTATTATTATTATTGCAGAGGTTTTATATAGCACCCCTTGAAGGTTATCTACTCAGGAGTGCTCCATTTGTCAGTTGCTAGATGCAGATCTGTTCACTCTAAGACCCAGAACAAACTAGCTGTTCTCTTGCATGTGCTCTGATATTGCAACATGATATATTGTCAGTGGGTGGGCCATCTCTGGCCTTCTGAAATGACCAGAACAAACGAGACTGACAGATAGAAACTTCACTACAGACATTTATGGACATCTGTCAATACACCTGTTGGCTCAGTTTGCCACCTTGCATGAAATTCATTTGTTTTAGAAAGTTCATTTGCTTGGCTTCAGCTATAGTTTGAATTTGTGTTCAGACAAAAAATATTGTTTTTGAGAAAAATGTCGAATGATTGAAATCGAATCATCCAGTGTTTGCCCACTCCTGTCACCATCTTTTATGCAATTACCCAATAAAATGTGTTTGGTTGAAACTCTTGAAACACAAATTAATTATCAATCAGCAGTCACTTAAGAGCAAAAACACTGCACAGCTCTTAACCAAACTGGCTACGATTTGTGTGTTGATATTTGGAGTTATGTCAATTTGTGTGCAGCATTTAGCATCAGTGGAGGAACGCAAGATCAAAAGTCTGGTTGCACTGCTTGTTGAGACGCAGATGAAGAAACTTGAAATCAAATTGCGTCACTTTGAAGAATTGGAAGCAATTATGGACAAAGAAAGAGAAGCGGTGGGTAGAAGTTGTTTCTTTCTGAAATAATTATTAATAGTTAAGCGTTTATTGCAGATCTTTTTGCAAATTTGCTTACTTTTGTTTGTGAAACTAAAGATGCGTTTCAGATATAGACATGAGAGAGAGAGAGAGAGAGAGAGAGAGAGAGAGAGAGAGAGAGAGAGAGAGAGAGAGAGAGAGACAAAGTCTGAAATATTTCAGTGTCTGTTGTAGCACACATGTAATAACAAACTTTTCCAGGACAACTTTTCCATGTAGTGGTTTCATGCAACTGTTCCATTACTGCTAATTAGCCTATCCTATTTGGACTCGTACCTTCACTTGACATCTGTGGACAACCCCTCTGACAAGATGCAGCATTTGTGAATAAGCTGGTGTCTTGTGGTTTGGTGTAGAGCTGCACTTTAGAAATTTGGGATTTACAAACACCACTACAATTGTCCTGTGCAGCACATCCGTGCACTAGTTTAGCAAATTGTCCTGGGGAATGCTCCCTCTGCATCTTCCCCTCCCCTCCTCTGCTTCTGTTTCTTACTGACCAGGTAGGCTGTGGCTAGTGTATACATGTCTAGCCCTCTTTCTCCCTCTATCTCTGCTGATATTAATGACCAGAGCACTATTATTTCTGTAAAATTCAGCTGGCCAATCATCTTATTGTATTATATAATTTGATTGATTAAGCCACTGCTGGTTTGTGTACACATTTAAGCAAGTTATTATACAGCTGGCCAGTATCATATCAGTGCATTGCAGACTGAATCCAAAATGTCAATAGGTCAGAACGTCAGCAGTTGCCCTTGAATGCATGGCTTTGATATTTTGACTGCTGATGCATGCATGCACTTGCAAACGGCTGATTGCTGACTCACTCTGGAAGTTGGTGTTGCAAGATTTGAACTCTGAACACAAGAATTGCTGCATAACTACTGAACTGTTACACAGAGCGCCTCTGAGTAGGTATCTTGATGAGGCGCTATATCAAATCCTCAGAATGAATGAATGAATGAGAAATAAGGGTCGTTTTGGCATTTTTGATCTAGTTGGAATACCAAAGGCAGGAATTGCTGAAGGAAAGACAACACTTCCACATGGAACAGCTGAGAGCAGCCGAATTTCGTGCCAAGCAGTTGGCTCATCAGCAGCTGTCAGCAGAGCAAAAGGCCGACTCTGGTATTTACTGTTTAGTTTCTTTATTTTACTTCTCAGTGGAACTGAACTTTCTCAGGGAACTAAATGGTAAACATCTTGGGAGTAGAAATGAATCCACACTCTGTGAATGGAGACAAGCATAATAGGGAATATATAGGGCACATATAGAAGGGGTCCAATTCAAAGTCAGTCAATCTGCAATGAACCTGTTGGGGCTGTTGTTCAACTAATTGCCTTTACCTCAAAATGTTTAGTTACAGGTACATTAAAATATGGGTATAAATCAGTGTGTATAAATAACTACTGCAAAATTTCTTCATCTGTTGCTGTAATTTGAGAAGCATTTTGCATTGGTCAGCATTATTATAGTTACACACAAATCTCCAACATTGGTGATATATATAATGTTAGGTAGGAGCAGTCAACTTTGCATTGGGTTAGGTTTTGAGTGTGCACAGGCCAAAGAAAACCGAGGCCAAAGAAAAGTGGCATTGCCATTTAGGTTAAAGGGCTTCAATAAATCCACATATGTCGGCTTAGTCTACATATGGGCATCAATAGCTTTGCATTTGGTATGCTGCCTTTACTGCTCATGTATTATATTATTAGCATGATTTGGTGCAGCGACTATCAGTTCAATATCTCCGCAACTATGCATCCACTGGGAAAATTGTAGCTTATTTATAACCCTAATTAACTGTTGATTTATTTACTTAGGAAGAATGCTGATTTGCTAATTTCCAACTGCCATTTCGTAATTTTGCGCCTGTGGTGTATGTGAAGGGTTTTCTGATGTCACAATTCTGCACCTATTGCATGTAAATGGTTAACAGAGACGTTCCTCATGGTGCATGGAAGCAATTCATGGACAGTGCCTAACTTCCTTTGGTTGTACATTTTAGTCATGCCAATGGAAGTCGGAGAAGTGGTAGCTTCGCCATCTGTTTCATCACCAAAGCCGTGAAAGCTGCAGAGAGGCTGAACTCTTCAATGACTGTGGACAGAAATTAATATCGTTTGTCTAAAATTCTAGCACAGAATCTTCTAGGCAAATTTGCATTTGTATTGACTTGTTTTTCAGTGTGTGAACTGATCATCAGTGTGGCTTGATCACCATAGTGTTAATTACACTACGTTTGGGTGAATCTTTTGCAACACTGAACCGTTCGATGTACTGATAGCATAATGGACTGCACTGTGCCCAAGGTGTCAATGGTAGATCATGAGCATATTTGTTGCATATGAATAGAAATCTAGTTTTCATGTTCCTCATTGAAATTATTAAATTCTTTTAGGTTGGAGTGCTTAGTAGCTGAACCTTAAATTGTAGAATACGGACTAGAACTTGGAAAAATAGCAGATCTCAAAATGTAAGAACAATTTGCCTTAAACCTACCAGTTTGGGAAATATTTTAAACTTTCTATTCAAATTATTGGGAGACCCAGTGAAGTCTACAGCACATTTCATAAACATTACTGTTTAGTTAACCAATGGCCAAATGCAGCAGCAAATTATCTCTACGTATCTGTGCGACTAGCTGGTAAACTGACGGCCTTGGATTCTTATTTCATTATGTATAAATATTACAACAGAACCTTGTTATTATGCTGGTTTTGGGAATCACAGCAAGTACCATGTTATAATGAGGTTATTTTATACTAATTAATTATTACACATATATAGAAAACTATCTGAAGAATAACATGCATGCATAAATATGTATTCATGCACGTTATCTTTCAGAATGCAATTTTGGGGTTGTTGATAAAGGATGTCCGCAAAAATGACCTACTTTGGACCCCTCCCTCTTGTCCACATTTGGCCTTGCCCTTTCCCCTTTTTGCGGACATCCACATCAGAAGACGACTTGCTACACAATTCTTGCTGTGTGGCAGCACAGACTTGCATACCCATCAACTGACTTGTCCCTTCTCCTGCCTTTGTATGCCAAACTCAAATCCACTTTTTAATGTCATTGTTCTTTTTTACTAATTATTCCGAAGTCCATGTGCACGCTGATAAAATGGTTATTGAGCTGTCTGCAATGGAATATTACTAATGACGAACCAGTTTAGTACAGGCTGCCATCTGACTTAAGTTGGTTTTAAGGCACAGGTTGTACTGAAAAAACTATGTATCCAATTTAGATGCGGATGTCTGCACTGGTCATAAAACCCTCCTCCTTGACCGCACTGGGATGACCTCTCCCTCCCCTCATTGCGGCCATCCTTTATCGAGGGAGCAACCCGTACGAGTACCCCGTCCTATGCCAACTTGCACCTGCCCCAATTTGTGCACATTAAAGAAACACATGTCCACATTATACCACTCATCAATTTACTGAGAACCCAAGTCTTCACTTCTGATGAAAAAGCTATCATGCAGATTATCAGGATGTGCTTAGTAGGTTATACCTTGAGCTCTCAAGGAACAGATCAAGGGAACAATAAGCTGCAGAACCTGGCGTTTATTTCCCAGCTCACACTTGTATCGATCTGTACTTGATAACATAGGCAAATATAATTCCACATACTGTCTCTTCAGCAAGCTCACAGAAAATTGCTGGATAAGGCCACAGGCTTGCTACTGCTCATTGCAGCCTCTACCAACAACAGTTGGCAAAGACAAGTTACTGATGTTGAACAATCTGGCAAACACATCCGTCCTTTCAGTTTGTTGCAATTGCAATTCAGGCAACTTCCCCTCAGTTTCACAGCGTACTGCAGCACATTCGTGTAAGGACAACATGCTTACAATCAGTCACTTTGAAATCCACAAGCAAAGAATTAACATGACAACAGTGCAAAGCAACCTTGCCACAGCAAATATGCAATGGCAATTTTCTATATATTTGCAAAGAACAGGATTAAATGCTCAAGTCTAGAATGCTGTCATGCAAAGACCCATTCTTATCTAAACATCTGATTTACTGTTACTTCATTACTTTCAAAAAGTGGTAATGCACTGCATGACTCAAGAAAGATATTGTACCAATTGTCACATACAGACCATACATACCACAAAGAAACTTGGTTTCTAGTATTTAAAATACCCTCCTTCTAACTAAAACGCTTCAACAGAAGCAAAAACTGATTCTAATTCTTAAGTGCAATCGCATATTTATATAATGCGTCTTAAAGAGAAGCTTCTCAGAGTCACTTAAAAGTAAACTTACATGTTTTACCTGAAAAAACATTTATTGTTTCATTAAATTAAAAAACTAAATGACTTTGGGATACCCCAGTGTAAAGATCCATCACAAGGTGACAATGTACTGGACAATTCAAGATTACATTTTGCAGCATAAAGTTCAATCTGCAATCTGGCTGCCTGTACACGAAGAATAAAAGATAACTTTAAAAAGAGAGCTTACATGCAAGTGCGCCACACACAGTAAGACCCAAATTTATGCAGACTGAACTGTATGACCACATCACAACTACACGAGTCATTCATTCTGGCATCTGCCATAAAAAGTTTCTCATTAATCATGCACAACAAATGAACAACAATATGTTAAAATAAATGATGCAAGCAGCTGGTGAAAAAGTTAAATTCTAAAAATTTACAAAACTTTCCAAACTATCGTCAGCACAGAAATCCACACACTCGCACATAAATAGCAAATGAACAAAAAGAAACTTCCATGGTAAACAACAGTTACTCGTACGTAAATTTCCAACCGGCGATGGTCAAACCTGCTGGAATGAATTTGAAATGTTGTGGTACACATAGACTTGCAACATATCACCACTTGTTACAAGTCATTACTACTAGTAATCGGTATTATATCATGACAATGAACACACCTCAAACAATATAATCTCTTTTACATACTTGAATCTCTAACATCACACTCAGATGCCAAAGAAACTGAATATTTTTGAAAAGATATTTTTCTTTTTCGAATATGTTCTGAAACCGAGTTCTGATGCACATAACTTCCATTTGTCAACAAAGCTGTCTGATAATGGCAAACATTCCTTTAGGTTTGTGTGGCACATTCACAATAGCTGAGACACCGAGGAGGCTTGAACTGAAAGGGCTGATAGTGACTGCTTATTGAAAGATGACGTCCAATGCACTACCCCACTTGATGTAGCATGTAACAGAACATTTATATAGTACCATTTTACAAATTTTCTCTGAGATAGCACTAGACCAGTGACAAGTAAAAGGGAAACTGTAAAGGAAAATTGAATGATACACCACATAACTGCCAAAATTCAGAACGTCTTTTCGAAACAAATAACCCAATAGCCTGCAAACAAATCTCCAGTCAAGTTAATTGCCTCCATCTAAACTCAGCTACCATAGCAATCCACAAGCAGTTGGTTATTTTCGTAGAGACACGAAGGTACGGCTATACTCGGCGTTGGTGTTGCCTGTGGTGCTGTATGCGAGTGAAGCTTGGAAGTCAACAGCGAAGACAACAAAGCAATTGAATGTCTTTCACAGGAGATGCCTACGATCCATCTTGAACATCTCATGGAGAGATCATGTCAGGAATGAAGAGGTGATGAAAATGGCTGGATCGCAGGACCTCGAGCATATCATTGCGGGAAGAAGAGGAAGGTTGGCGGGACACATACTCAGATTGCCGAGGGAGAGAATTGCGAGGATGGCGATGGACTGGGTGCCGGAGGGTGGAAGACGGAAAAGGGGCAGGCCGAGAAAAACCTGGAGACGAACTTTTAGAGAAGATCTTGAGAGGATGGGATTGGGCTGGGATGATGCGGAGGATGCAGCTGGTGACCGCGTGGAATGGCGAAGACTTGTCGACCAATGCTCCGATCGGAACGGGAGGAACTAAGTCTAAGTAAGTCATCTACCAGCCACTTTATCTTCACCAAAACCACAACCAATTTTCTAGGGGAACTGATAGAACATTCTTCACCCTCACTCAACCAATTGGTTCAACTACCAGCTTCAGCAAACACAACAACTGATACAAAGCAAACTCTTCCTCAAAAACACCTTATCCCACCTGTTTCATCAACATCTAAAAGGTCAGTAGTAAACTTACTACATAAATGACATTGCAGATAACACTAAAAAGAACTAACAACCACTCAAAGTGCTGTCTCCTCACCAGGCTAGCTGATGCAATAGTTTTGATAAGAATGACCAGTTTGTCCAAAGGCAAATGATGCTCAAAAGCAGAAAAAGTCTTCATTCATACGCTCTTGTACATATGCAGAACCAAACCAAAAGAAACTTGGTGCTACAGAACAGGAATAACACATACATGCATATACATATGTATGAGGCTGGTCCAAGACTACATGGCACAAAAATAAATACAGGAAGGTGCCAAATCAGTCCACTATACAAAAATAATACAGGTGCAATTTAATCTAAATTTGAGAATATTCAGGGGTTGCACAAGCGATTTACAGTTTTATGCACTTGATGTCATTTTGCTATTCAAAGGTCTATCTGTAAACTTCTGCATACTTTCTTCTTCTTGTATGTGTTTACCTATTTATATGTGCTTGCTTTAATTAATGTTTATTAATTATATTCACTTACTTTTACTTTTTGGTCAGTGAAGCAGACTAGAATGCATGAGGTGCTTAAAGTCTGCTAAGATCACTGGCTAAGGTAAGTTGTATATTGTAACTGTTGTAACTAAACTTATTATATTCTTTATACATAGTACTACATTCAATATTGTAAATAGTATTATTTTAAAATACAATATAATGTCAAAATATATAAGTTGGCCAGCATGCTACTGAAGAGCCTAATTCATAAACCAAATTTTGTTTAGCCTAAAGATTAATTTACCATTTTATAAGCTGTAGGTTGTTATTCATAAAAATGATTATACATGTTGTAAATGTGTGCGGCACGGTGGAGCTATCGGTAACGCGTTTGGTCAATGATCATGCGGTCGCCGGTTCGACTCCGTGCAGCGACCCTGGGCAAGTTGTTTGCGCACACCGTGCCTCTGCCACCAAGCAGTATAATTTGGTACCGGCGTAAGCTGGGAAGTAAACGGCAAGTCCTGTGATATCACTGGCCCCGTGTCCAGGACCTTGGGATTCGTCCATTGCCGGCTCAAGGGCCTAGAAAAGGAGATGAGCGCCTCACCTACGTCCCACTTGCGGATATGGACTGAATTTTACTTAAATGTGTATACTTGCCACAGACTACCAAAGGCTGTTGATAATAACTGAATAATGTAGGTAGTTCTATATTTTATGATAATTAGTGTGCTAGCATGGTGATCTTTCAGATCTCAGTTTGCTAGTGTAATTGTGATTATGGCTACCACAAAATCTCATGTTGAAATCTGGCTGGTTGGAGCTCCTACTGCCACTATCACTCAGGTTACCGCAGCTGCGTGATGCAATGTCTGTATGTTTTTATCAGCACAAGGAACTGAAGCAGACACAGAAACAGAGCACCATCGCCAACAGTGTTCCAAGTAACGGAGGCTTAGTATACCGGTATACCAATTGCTCACTTCCACGATATTGTGAAATGTCTGCTGAAGGCACATTCTGAGTGGCAAGGGCTAAAGAAGGCAATCAACCATCAAACTGTAACTCAGATAAAAACGAGACGAAATTTTCTAAAGCCTTGATAAATTTTTGACATAGCTCATCAGGACGCTCAGTCTTATCATGATTTTAGAAGGCTGGGCTTTCCAAGATGGTCAAAGGCATTTCCCAGTTGGTCAAAGGGGTTATATGGCACTACAGGATAGAGTTTTGATTCAGAAAATGGAGAAAAAAATTTATTAAAGCAAAAGCTGATAAAGAGCGGCAGAGAGACCAAAAAATGATATGGAAGTTCTAACGAGCACAGTAGTTCTAGAGTCGAGCAGCAGAGCCAATGACACATCTGAGGAAGACAGTGACTCAGATTGTGGTAGTCTATCAAAGAGGATGAAAAAACAACCATCATCTGATAAACAGCTCAGTGAGAAAGCAGGTAGCAGCAGCATTGGATCAAACTAAACCCACCAATAGGGAAGTGCCACATCTGTTGGCTGCTACTGCTCAACCTCTAGGCCATGAAGTTCTGGACTTGCCTTTAAGTCACAGTTCAACAACACTACAGAAAGAGGCGTAAAGCTAATCCAGGATTACAACTTAATCCTGACAATGACACAGAACAGAAACAGTATAGGGGTATGCTAAAAGCCGTTAATGAGCATCGCCATCAATTTTCCGATTCGAACAAGATGACATTACTCGCATGTTTGGACAGTGCGGAAACGATCACAACTCAATGCTGACAAACAAACATTTCTAACATTACTTTTGGGTAAAACTTACATTTTGCATACACAAAATACTATTTAATCACAGAGTTTAAATGCTGAAACTACGAATACATAGTTGTTTTTGTACCAATGTTTGTTTGCCATCAAGGCGCAGAGGCATATAATTAAAATATGCACAAGAGATTTTTTTTTGACTTGTGCAACCCCTAAATACAGTTCAACTTGGTTCAAATTTTCAGCATGTTAGTTTTCCAGTAAATGGACTGCAATGGTGGGTTCCATATATAATATTATATATATATATATATATATATATCAGTGCCAGTGGCGTCACGAGGGAGGTGCGGGGGGTGCGGACCGCACCGGGTGACACCCTGAGAGGGGGGTGACACCCAAGAACGGAAAATGAAATTTTTTTGTAATATGAGGTTATCACTTTTTTGGGCAAAGGTAAAGGCATTATGCATTATGGTTGGAGACCGGAAAAAGAAGGATGTAACAAGTAAAAAAGAGGCGGATGACTAAAAAAAGTAATCAACTTTTTTTGGGAGATGAAATCCTTAAAAAAAGGTTTTTGGGAGACGAATTCCTAAAAAGTCATCTTTTTCTGAGGGTTTGAGGGTGACACCATGACTTGCCGCACCGGGTGACACCAGCCCTAGTGACGCCACTGATCAGTGCTTCTGTGTACAAATAGATAAGCATATACAGTATACACCACACACGCATACAAACATACTTATGGTATGAAGGAATATATCACATTTAGTAGCATCAGAGCATCCAGTCATGAAATGTGCTTCTGGATATCTCTGTCTGACTGCACTTACAAACCACAACTTTATGTACAACATTCAAACCAGCTTCATCCTGCATTAATGTACACAGTCTATCATAAGCTTTCCCTCTAATCTGTTCTCCTATAAAAGCTAAGAAACACATGAAAACAGTTGACATACACCTGGTTTTTGTACTCTCAAAATGGAGTCTACTCTATGCCCTTATCAGTCAATTTTTTTCAGTCAATTTTTTCAGTTCATTTTGTAAGACAAGAAATAATTTCGATTATGAAAAGCTGCTATCACACACAAGAGCGACGTCACTGGGATGACGACTTCGTCCTCCACGCTTCATTTAAGTCCCACTGTTAAGGAATGGTCATCAGAGAAGTCCTTCACAGAATCACAGTAACACCGGCGAGGTCAGTACTCAAAGGAACCATTGTCGATGCCTTCTTAAGCTTGTTTCATAAACTCAACTGTGGAATTTGAATGCAAACTACAAGGTCTGTCTTTCTTTCTCACGTGACTTCCACCCCAACCACAGACTCCTTAGCAATGTGGTTCAGCGATTCAAGCGTCTCTCTGCAAAACACAAATTCCACTACAGAAACACATACAGATAAGACTATACCTGTTAGCAATTTAGTGCAGCGTTAATAACATGTTGAAATCTTAGGTTGCTATCTTTGGTCCAACTCTAAGACAGACCTAAATGTGTATGGAGTAAATAAGACTTGTACTGTTCTGGAAGCAAAAATTTCCTACTACACCTGTTTTATTAATATTTTACCTTAATTTCTTAATATCAAAAGCTTTCAAGTAGGGTTGTTACACTAAAATCGGAATTCCGATTATCTGGTTTGAAAACAATTATTGGTTTCTCTTATTTACAGACAGTGATCAATTTATTTTTAAGAAATCATTATCGTAGTGAAAATTACAAAAAATGCCAGAGAAAAATTAAATTATTTAATTTGTTTAGTGTTTACGACTGTTTTCATAAAATATGGCCGGCAGATACGAAGGTGTTTTTGTTTAAAATTTGCGAGCACTCAGTGCAGCATGTCAGTTAATGAATACATTTATTGTTTAATTGACGTCAATGGCTTAGTCCAGTGCTTCCCAATCTTTTTAGGCTACAGAACCCTTTGACTTGACAATTTTTTGACGGAATCCTACCTAAACAAAGCATGTTCTGGTACAACATTTTTAAACAGTGATCCTTGTATGAACAGTTTAATCGATTAGAGTTAGACTATGAATTGCTTTAAATAAAGTTTCCCACGGAGTTCTTCACCTCGGAGTCTGATTTATAATGTAACAACACATTCAAACAACATTTATCCAATTGCTTCGTGGAACCCTTGTCTGCCCCTCACAGATCCCTAGGGTTCCGCGGAACCCACTTTGGGAAACACTGGCTTAGTCGACCAGTGTTAAGTAGGCATTATAGATAGGTTAATAGCTTGACAAGCTTAATACACTCAGCCAAATAACGGAGGTAGAGAAACATATTTTATAGATTAATGGTGTGCAGATTCCGTGGCCAGCACACTGACCTACATAATATGTATAGTAATAGCTATATCAATATCAGTGGGCCAACACCAGAGGGAGAAAGGAGGATGCGGTGCTGTTGGCTGCCAACTAATGCACGTGATAGGCATGCACTGTAACAGCCAGCAAAACAAAGGTTGCAGATCCGACCATCTTTTGTATTAATTAACATTGTGGCGGTTGGGAAAGACGATTAAACTTCGATATAAGCATTCGATATAATATTGTACCGTAATAAGTTGCTGCAATTTCGGTACATAATGCATCAAGTATTTTATAATTTATAATATATTTCTATGAAGGTACAAAACAATTTAATCAGTTTAATATTGGATTTCTACAATCGATAATCGGTTTGCAAAAAAGCGACATTAACAACCCCACTTTCAAGACATTTGGAGTAGAACTTAGTGTTACTAGAAGTAAAAGTGTAAAGAATTTCATAACACACTTGGTGTGATTCATTAGCAATGCAACATAGGCTGGCTTATCAGTGGGGAACTTTCAAAGTTGTTTGTACCTGTTAGGGGCTAGCAAGCACATACAAGGGTGCTAAGTGCATGAAACAGCATACGGGTTATATTCAATATTCCTCTTCTCGGAGATTTGCCCCAATTGAGGCACGGTAATCATTACGATCCCATATGCCTCTATCACGTACACCTCTCTGATGCATAGTTTTTTTTAATTCAAGCACTGCAGCAATCCATCAGCACAACTACTATTCCATAGAGTTTTGTAAACTTTTCTTATGCAAACTGCAGGGAATAGTTGTGCCTTAATTCAAGAAGAGATTGCGCAAAACATAATTTAAAATTAAGATGCAGAGCATTGCAGAGGCAATACGCAAATGCACGAGAAAGCAACCGTCCAGCGAAATTTTCCATTAATTTTAAGCATTTTATTCTAAAATACTACATTATTTAGTTAATACAAACATTCAACAACAGTACTGAAGTACAGAAATAAAGTACAGAAACTGACACATAAGTTTCGTTAATTGTAATTTACGACAAACACCTTTACAACTTATGTGGTGTTATAAGTTGCGGTGTTAAAAAGTAACTAAGAGTTACTCTATTCACTTACTTCGATTTGTTGTCGTTTCTGTTGGCTGCGGTTCCCGGAAGTTTGAGTACAGGAACCAGCAACGAATGGTCGGTATGATTAGGTGATGTCATTGTTGCGCCCACTGGTGAACTAACTGTGTTTGTAGCAAATGCTGATAAGTTTGCATGATTGACCCTGGTGAGCTCAGGCCGAAGGAAATTGGATGTGACTTTGTGGGCATTGTTCGTCAACTGTTGAATGCTAAGAGCACCAGTCCTGGAGATCACGGACTTAATTATTCGACAGTGATTGGTGCTCGCCTGTGTTTGTAGGGAACACCTTGATGACATCAGTGGCTGCAACACGTTAGACATGCTGGAAGTGGTGTGCCTTGGCGAGTTTGCCAACGGGAAGTTTAGCTGCAGAATGCTTTCTGCGGGCAAAGTCGACAGTCCTGCATTGTTACCTAAAACATGAGTAAAATTCCTCAGAACCACAAAATTCAGACATTTCACAACAGCCCAAAATCAGTTTTGTTTGTGTTTGCTAGTGTGTGATGGCACTGTTGTCATCACTATTAATATTATTGTTATTATTATACCAAAACCTCCTTACAGCATACCACAGAAAGTTATAAAAGTATTAAATTATAAGAATGTTGTATTATCATGGATGTTTGAATCAGAACTTGAAGAAGTATTATCATGAGATGAAACTGACCGAAATTTCTTCAGCAGCATATCTTATGCATGCTGACTGGATGCTTAAACAGTGCAATGTTTGTGCAGCCTTCATGGCAATTTCAAACAATGATGCAAACTGAACTACAAACTTAGTTCAATTGGTCTTTATAAAATGCCACTGGGTCCCTGTGCAAACAAAGTTGTCTTAAACTTTGAAACCAATTCAGTCATTGCATGTCAACTCAACCAGTGATCCCCACCTTACCATCTCAGATTTTGATAATTTTTTCTGGTATTTAGTGTATTATTAAATACTTCATGAAGTTTTGCAAAGTTTCATAGTTAGTTACTGAGATATCAGGCTATCAACACACTTAGGCATCCTTATCTGATATTCAGCGCCGCAGCAAATAACATCATAACAAATAGCTCGCCTGATCAATAACTCATAAATAAGACAGGCACTTTTTAGCAAATATCCCCCAAACCCATAAGTTTCTAACAAGCAGTAACTTTTAAGCAGCAAGGTCCTGCAACGCACTACCTTGGAATTTTATCAAGCAAATATTTGTGAGGGAAAAGATGTCAGTACAAAAACATAGCACAAATAATACTACCTGCAGGAATTTGACAAAAAATGGATTGTATCATAACACATATCCATATTTATAAATATTTTCTTGAACTTTCCTTTTTTAAGTGGATGTGCTATGTTATGCAAGTTATACTTGTGGCAAGCCCCTCTTGGTCATGTACCAAAATTCACTCATAGTCTACATGATTCAAGGCAATGGATATCTGAAACATGTCTTGATTGGCTTTATGATGCCATTTGTTTAACGAGTGAATGTTTCAAACAGACTCCCTTAAGTCTACAATCAGTTACATTGTTAAAACATCAAAGAATGTATCACACACAAGAGGTAACACTTGGACATTATTTGCTTGGGGTAACATTGTCCATTGTCAATAATGGGTTACAGCACCTGCTATGGTCAAACAAAGCCCCAATGCCAGACAGAAGGAAACTGATCAATTAGAACAGCGGTTCCAAAACTTTTCTGGGTCGCAACCCACTTGTGAATATCTTGGCAGTCTTGATACCCACTGTGTAAAATAAAGCATTGTGTACTAAAATTTGCTTCGTAAATTGGTATCAAAATATGCGGTTTTACGTACAGCGCTTAGAAATTTCAAGCATTAAAAGGAAATTTAGGTAAAAGTGGTTTACAATTTATTGCAATCCAGCTAGTTATAGCCCAATCATAGCCAAATGTTGGTGCTGCCAAAAAATAAATGTTTCTCGAAAAAAATTGGCGACCCACTTGCCAGAGCTTCGCGACCCACTTTTGGGTCGCGACCCACAGTTTGGGAAACTCTGAATTAGAAGACTTACCAGATGATTGAGAGCAGACAGCTGAGATCACAGGAAACTTGTCTGGTCCCTGAGCAGGTTCCTGTGATCTGTGACCTGTTGCTGAAGCTGAAGTCAAATGAGACCCGTTTGACGAACAGTCAGAAGCATCATTCACAGTCAGAAGGGCAGCCACTTTAGTTGCTGCTACAGATGGGTCACAGTTGATGGGCATAAGCAAAGCACCGTTACCTGCAGCTGGCTGCTGCTGCTGCTCTGAATCACAGACTATGCTGGCAAAGTATGGATGGTCGCTGTGGCCAACTGCGTCCTGCGACTGAGGTGCAACAGGTGCGGCTGAAAGACCAAGTGGAGGCAGCACACTAGGAAACACTTCACGAGAACCAGACAATGTGTCGTTGAGGTGACACGATGATATCGGCTGAAAATGTGGGCTACAACAGAAGCGATGACGACACGTCAATGACCGCAACTTATACACAAATCTAACATACCATGATCACTGAAATATATTGCATTCATGACCTGTTAAAGCATTTCAAGCAGGTAACAGGACCTGCTGTACCTGTTGACACCCCTATACCCTCCGTCACTATGTATAAGGCCTACGCTAAAATTCTCTCAGGTGCCAACAATTACTGGCCTACATATTGTTATTAAACTTGTTATACTATACTAATATTGTTATATTACACGACCTGATATAGAGACAATGCAAACTACACATCACTAATGCCAACATTCACAACTATTCGGAGCACTACTTGGTCCGAAGCGAATTTGATATGAATATTTAGTACGGCTGTCTAAGGTATGCAGAATCGGTATGTTGAGCATGGTCAAATGAACAGAATGTATTCGTGTTTTCCGGAGTATAAGTTGCCGTTGTTTACACGCTATTGTTAGCATACTGCAGCAATTTTTAAGTACTTAAAATGTGGGTGCAATATTAAGTGTCTTGATAAACACATACATACATGAGTCACGAGGGCAGCAACGTGTAGACGCAATTATATGTGGGATTTTTTTAAATACTCAGCAAACACTGATAGCAAAGAAAATAAATAAAATCAAATTAAAAGCAAATTTACAGAGTTAATGCATCTTTGGGCTTAACACAGCTTTACATGTGCCCGATAAATAAGAACGGAATCTTCTGTTTTTTTAAATTGGACTAAACATGCCACTGCTGATCAGTTAGATCTACATGTATAGTAGGTTGAGTTAGTACTGGCTTTGATTACCAATAAAAAGGTAGATTACAATATCAAACCAATATTTCCATAAATTATAATCCAAACAGGTAATCTTTCACATGCAGCCACTTGCAACCGCTAAGTCATCAACAATATGGCCACAACAGATTGTACCAGAAAATAAGATCGCTGCACCCTAAGCAGGATGTTAAAGGAGTTGAAGAATCAGTAGTCAACTCACTCACTGTCAATGATTAATAAGAGCCATTAAGTCTGAAGGAACTACACTGTGACATTGTAAGAGGACATATATATGAAGAATCAACAGGATTTGACATATCTGCACATAAAACATTCGAACGATTCATCGGTCAAACTCGTGAAGCTTTTGACCGCACGTCATCAGAGCTGCATGTGATTCAGTGCATGAACACCAGAGATTGTCTTCACTTATTTCCATAAGCAACCAATAAAACGAATGACCACAAGACTGGATATTGAGGAATTATAGCAACAATGGAGTTAATGAAAACTCAACAGAGTTTAAAATATTGCACTAGATGAACCCGGAGCAAAAACCCTCTCACTTCAGAATATTTCTGCACTGGAACATCTAAAGACTGCCTTCACCAAGAAAGATATGCATAATAATTACACTGATTAACGGAGCCATATAGATAGTATGGGTCTTTGCGTCATATGAATTTGAACTAATTAGTAATTTCATAAACTCTATCTGAAACTGAAGTCGTACTAAATATTACTCCTCTTGATGTAATTTATATTCAATGTCCATCACTGATAAGCGCAACGCCACACTCCTCAACAACTGAAAGTACTAATAAATTTTAAATACATTTTGGTAAAAATGGCTTTATCACTATTTAGAGATTTTACTGTAAATGAAAACTACTTACATGTTGTTCAGTTTGAGGTGATTGTAGTAATCAGATGTTAAAGGCGAATTCTGTGAAGACCAATTAACACTCCGTAGGCATTTATCCCACAGTGTGAACGCACGATCAAATATTACACTTAAACAGAACCAACATACAATCATAGATTACAAGCAAAACATCAAATATTACACTCAGGATGAATTTACACACAAAAACTGGTAAACCTATAAGTCTTGCAGCCAGTGCTTCACATTAGTCAGGTTACTCAGGTATACTGTAATTAGATGTTATGAGCCAACGATGACAACCTCATGGCAGAGCACATGAACTTAAACACGAATTAGCCGAGAGTAAGTTAAAGGGAACTATGGATATGTATTACCTAAAGCAATCCAGGTCTGTATGGTGTAGACCAGTGGTGCACAACCTTTTTAGGCCAAGGGCCACTAAGCGATTTCTTAAACCCTTCAAGGGCTAAACAAGTGTGATGACCAAGTGTACTACAGATTAATGCAAGCTAAAATTTATGAAGTGACGTGTGCTGTAAAACACATATAAATTTAAACATAAAGAGTTACAGAGAAATGGGACTCATAGTACTTCAATATTACTACAACACTGATAGTTTTTCAATGACCATAGTGCACAAGTCAGCTGGCAGGAGACGATGCAGTGACATGTTCAAGAGCTTGAAAAGTAGAGAAAGTGAGTTTTGAGCTATTTTGAAGATAGGAAGCGAATTTGAGCCACGAAGAGAGTGGTAGTCAATTCCATTCCTTGCTGGAGACCATATACGACGGGCAGTCATCTAGTTTTAACATAGGAGAATGTCAAGCAAGAATGACTGAAAGCTGTGAAGAATTCTGCTCATTGCTAATCCTTTTGTGAATCCAGTGTGTGTTTTTTTTATTTTATATTGAACTGTGGCGGAACTCCTGGCCAATGCCATCAGAACCCAAGGGTTCCGCTGAACCCTGGTTGAAAACCACTGTTTCACACATTATACACTGTACCACTAGAAACATTGGTATGCATGAGGTGCGAGACTTGCCAGTTGGTGAAATCTAACACACCTTCACAACTTCTCACACTGTAGGAACTCTCTGCATGAGTAACCTCCCATAGCCATAATCCTGCCAAGATTACCACTGGACATAGGTCAGCAAAGCTTATTTAATGGGGCGGGAAGATGGATGAATGGTAGCATGCTGGAACGAAGATCAGCGGTAGGACTGATGGGTGCCTTGCATGGCTGCCATATACAGTTTGATGGTGATGATGGTCACATGTACTTGTCATGCCATGTGCCTTTGCTGATGGGCATCTGCTGTGATGCCACTTCTTTGTTCTGCACTCGGTTGTACTCCAAAGATGCAGTTGTCAGTGGCTACTTATTCAGTGGAATCCATGTTTACTTTACAGTTATCTTCACTAGGAAGACCATTCAACTGTTGGCTAGCAACGGATGCACCGGATTGCAGTAGAGCTCTGCAACCAGTACTTTTAGGTGCACATTGAACTTGGATTTTGAATTTTTAAATTTCCTCTCCATTTGATCCAAAGATGACATGAATTGTCATGACACTTACTGATGCTGTTTTCTCATTAACATGACCATAATAATATAGCTTATGCTAAACAACTTACCGACCACCCCGGCCGAGGCGTCTTCGAGTATAGCCGAGGCAGTTCTGCATCCGGCCAAGAGATGTCAGACAGTACTTGTATTTTTTCTCACCAAAACCAACTTGTTCCTGTGACCCCCACGGCGACTGACCAGCTTTAACGTGACATGGCTAGAAATAAAAAAAGTTAAAAACTTAAGACATATATATGCTGTGGGTTCATCCAGCCATACTATTGCACTTTCATACCGCCCATTGAGCAGATCAGCATAGTCAGGTTTTAGCAGGCACTAATCAACACAGAACTGTCTACAAAACCAGCCCACACACTAGACGTCTTTTTAAAGAAATTTTCTGCAGTTGTTCCAAGGCAGCTGCATAAAGTTGCACCTGCTTGTATAAGCTTTAGAAGACCTCCAAGTCAATCACAGACGAACAACGGTTAGTAACCTTCCCCACAATTGCTTTAGGGACGTCGGCCAAGGGCCTGTCAGGCATTGGAATGCGACCAAGGGCCTGTCCGGCATAGAACATTCCAAAGCGTTTATCTTACGATGGACACATAGAGCTGGAAAATTATATAAGATTTGGCAGCAATTTTCAAGAGCATTCTTAACATCGTCATCAGTCACTATATTAGCGTTACAATTTTCATTACATTACCACGTGTTAACGATGCCCGCGATTAATCTTGTGGTGTCAGGAGGCATGGTGGCACCGCATGTAAACCAGACTCGAGTGCTAATGATGCGCACATTAACGGTGTTTCACTTTACGTATCAAAACACTTAATAAAGCGTCTTTTAAGTACCTCACAAACGCATGGCACACATGGCTATCTGACTGATCTAAACAAGAGCAGTTTAAGACAGTTTGAGAATGTTTGCTGCACAGGGCCGAGTGCAACAGTATTGCATGATATATCCATTTTAATCTAAAAAGCTTTAGGTGGTTCAATCTCTCTTTCTTTCTATGGTTGTTGCATGTCCTTCTTCATCAAGGCATTAGATCACCCTTGCGAACTGAACTGGCTTCCTGTTGAATGGTATATTATGTTTAAGCTTGTGCATGCCTTATGTTTAAGGCTATTATACCTTAATACATTGCTACCTCCACATCGCCCTTTTAGACTTTTGTATTCTTCTGATACTGAATGTCGCCTGAACTTTAGTACAGTTCTAGGATAACATGCTCTCAGTTGCTGTGTTCCTCATATTTGGAATCGTCTATCACAAAACGATTCCAAATATGCTACCATCATTTAATCCTTTAATGATGAGGAGGTATTAACAGCTACTAGGAAAACAATGCAGCTCGTCGTCGTCAAAGTGCTTAATTACAAGTCAAGACTCACTTTTTACTCTGGCCATTGCTTGACTCTGCCACGGCCCCTACTGAACATATGTTCATACATGCCTAAGATTCAGATTTATTAACCATGCATGCATAATAATTGCTGTAAATAAATAATAAAATAAAAATAAATTACAAAAAATTGTTAATGTGTGGCAAGTCACACAGAAATGTGAATCTGAGGCACAATCAGTCTCCAGGTGAAGAGCAGTTAGAGATTCAGCCAATGAGAAATAGTTTTATACATATATATAATTATATATATACATATTATATAAATGCAAACATACAAAACCATTACACTGCTTCCATAAATTACAATATAGCTGAGATCATACATCAAATTGAACACATCTGATGTTCTTAATAACAGGGATGAACCTGATTAAAATTCACAAATAAAATAATGTAAATAAATACTGTTAATAATCAGGGGTATGATTATTATAGTGACTAAGTCTAGAGATGTCAATAGTTTAACACAATTCTGTTGGCCATGTGGATAGGCAGACATGGAAATACTTACAGCATGGTAGGTACAGCCCGGTTTCCTTCGGAACGAATAGATGCCATCAGGGTCACTGTCACCATCATGGTCAGACGGAGATGAGCCCTAGAACAAGAAATATCCACTGCATCACTGACTTTGTATCATTTGCCCCTCTTCACCTGAAGGGGTCAGTTATTTAAAATCATTTGTTGCTATTAGAAGCTCATTCAAACACATTAAGGGTTTGATTGTCCATTCTTGCTATTGCAGTAGATATCCAGTGTGAGATAAAACTTGACACATCATAAATGTTCAGATAAGATAAGATAAGATAAGATAAGATAAGATAATTACTTCCAGAATGCGAACTTGCAGTGAACAGATTCTGTAGACTGGAAAGTAAAACACTGGTAAAGGCAAAAGCTTCAATACACATCTGCTGAAAAATGCCAGTAATCCAACAAGAATGTGTAACTAAGTAAGTAAGTATGGACTTTAATGCTCCGCCTGCAAACGCACTGCGGCTAACAAACGGATTAATACAAGTGCATGAAACTGAACATATCAAGCACAGGCACAAGCAAACTAATTAAAAGGAAAAGAAAAAATTAATTTAAATCCAATTAATGTTCAAATTCCTAAGTAGAGCATTCTAATGATAAAATGTTTTCTAGACAGTGTATCAGCCCTGGGGACCTCACGGTTATGCGGACGGGGCGGAGCGGATAGGTGCTGGTCTTGACAGGGGGAAGGAGGCTATGGAGAATATGACTAGGATTGTTAAGGACAGCCAAAAACAGAGTGGAGTCAGCTCGGTCACAGAGGGCGTCAAAGGGAGCGGCGCCAGCTGGCAGGTAATTGAGCCGTATCAGTTTCTTAACAAAGGCACAAAGGCGAGTGCGCTGGCCAGCATTGGCGAAGCCCCACCAGACTGGGGAGGCGTAGAGAAGGCGGGCAAGCGTGGTTGCGCGGACACATTCCCACTGGTAGTTACATCATGACTCGTGACCAAAATTCAATCGATCATTAGAATTTGAATCCACAAACACACTCAGTCACCTGCAATGCAGTTTTGTTCGTGTAAGGTAAATGGTACTTTCATACAGCACAAGTACTCACAAGTACTTGAATTGGTCTTGATATGAAGAGCAGACAAGCAGCACAGCCAGAACAGGAGAAACAGGATCGAGAGGGGACAACATGTGAACGAGGATGAGACGACATGACAGGAGAGAAGGAAAGACTCAGACAATTCTAACAAAGGCAAGAGCTTCAGTTTAAAACACAACAAAGTCAACATAGTGAGAGAGAGAAATGACTGACTGAAAGAATTCCCTCATCATCGGTTCCAATTCCTTGGCCCAGTCGGCTATCAAGTGGATCAAGAAGAGGTCGATGCATAAGGAGCGTCGGCTGCTGTTGCTGCTGCTGATGATGATGCTGCTTAGTTATTCTTTCAACTGGAGCAACTGTTGTCTTATGCTTCCTCTTCTTATACTCGCGTTTCTTACAGACATTCATGCCATCTTCCTACAAAGACATTCGTAACAATGCAAACACTGCTCACTTATTTATGTCAATACAGTTATTACTGCCTGCATAGTTACAGTCAGTTTTCATTAATCCAGAATTACTTCTAACACTCGACAGTAGTCCACAACAAAGAAATCAATTATGCTTGCAGTGCCTCCATCTACCAGTTCTATTCCACAGTATGTGCAGTTCTTTAACTTGATCACAGTCAATGCCACATGTGAAAGCAAGTAAGCGGTGAGGCAGCGATAAGATAACTCGCCTGGTCACCTCTTCTGCACACGAGAATAAAGATGAAGTTTTAGTTAGGTTATCTCTGCCTGTCCGTTACTAACTTTTGTGACCGTCATCCAGTCTCGTTTTGTGCTGAAGTGCAGCGGAACTGGCTGGAAGACGGGCAGCAGATCCTTCTTGGCATTTGCCTCTTCCAGAAGCTTTCCATCCCAGTCCTGCAGCTGGTACCTGCCACCAAAGGCATCGCATCAGATGCACTCCCAAACAATACACATTCCTAACACAGTACACATTGCGTAACCACGGGTCAACTACTGCCCAAAGCTGAACTTAATTTCACAGATTATATGTACTGTATAAGCAACACGGGTCTTTGTCCAACTAACAAAAAATTCACCATAGTAATTTTTATTAGTTCTTCACTATCTGCTACTTTCAAACCAGATTAAGTACAGGAAGATCACTGTAAAAGGAGTGAAAACATTTGCTCTTCCATGCATTAGACCACTTTCACTAACACACTTATTTTTCGAAAACCACATACCTGGAACTTTCAGAGCCATTAAAAATCTCTAGCTATAATTAATATAAAAAGCCCACACTTAAAAACTGAGTGTTAATGACAACACAACATAAATGACACAGCAAATAGTTACAACTATGACTTTCAACCGTACTACAGGTTATCTATCTGCACAGCAGCAAGGCTTGAAAACTATTGATGCTTCACATTTTATTGCTAAATTGTCATAACGATTATAGAACGATCTTCCCTCTGAATTGTGAATATTCTTGGTTCCCCCACCAATACTCCTGCTCACCCACTGTGATCTGCCTCAGGCTCCTCTACTTGTCACCTACAGGCTTTCCACTCCAAACTGAAGTCTCACCTCTTCAAGAATTCCGAGCCCAGTCCATCGAATCCTCTGCCTTCCAAGCTTTCTTGTCCTTAACGAAACCCGCATTAGCAGCTCCTCTTCCTCCTCTCTCTGGCTACCAGACCTTAAGATCTTTCCTCGACATCTCTGAACAACCCCTCTGACATGATGCAGTGCTCACGAATAAGCTGGTGCCCTGTGCTTAGCTTTACAGCAGCATTTTAGAAATTTGGAGTTTATGATAATAATAATATTCATGTTTATTGACAAGCTCACTGACAAACCGCATTACGTTACATTGCAACAATCGAAGCATGATGGTACATTTATCAAGATCTTAATTAACGCACGTCTTGGCAGCCTGCAAGGTGCCCACTCATTTTACTGCTTCCCTCTACGAAGTGGAAGGCTGAGTCAACCTAGAGGGGCTTATGGGTAACGAACCACGACTTTTCAAGATCTAACGCTCTTCAGGCCAGATTGTTACTATTCATCTACCCCCCCCCCCCAGTTACGATATTGATACATTTGCCATGCACTTCTGAACTTAGTAGGGGGGGGGCATTATCAAATTACAGTTGTATTGTATTGTCATCTATCTCATAATAATAATTTTACATTCTCACCATGAATTTATCCATCTATATTAATTTATGTATGTTTGTGCTCCACACAGATTCTAGTACACACTATTCTGTATACACATATACAGTGTACACTATAGTACACAGAGGCTGTAACCAGTCTTTGTTTCAAATGGGGGGGGGCTAAAATGTATATAGGGGCTAAGAAAAACGAGGGGGATAACTTTCCTGCTATGGCTACAGCCCCTAGCCCCCTCTAACCACCACTGAGCGTGACAGCCCCGATGGAATAAGGTCTTCAAGCAGCAAAAAGAAGAGGGTGAGGTTCCCACCAAAATCTTACTATGGACTGGAGGGGCCAAGGATGGCAAAAGCATGGTATTGAGCCCGGGCAGTCCTGGCCTGGGGAACAGGATCAAGCCAATCAACAGACTGAAGAGAACAGGAAGAGAGAGCAGAGAGAGGTTTACACATTAAGCCGTCACAAAGATTTTTAGGAACTAGTGCCTGTTGAGACCTAGACAAGAGGAAAACCTTGTATTGAATACAAGAGGCAACAGGGAGCCAGTGAAGGATATCAGTCATGTAGGATGTTATGTGGGAAAAGCAAGGGAGACGGGCAATGAGCCTGGCAGCCGCGTTCAACACAGACTGTAAGTCATACCTTGGGGAGCCCAGCAAGCAGTAAATTGCAGTAATTGACGTGACAGCAGATGAAGGCATGGGATGCCTTAGGTGATAGAAACAGGAATGCATCAGGTGGGAGAGGGATGGATGCAACAGGTCAATTCATTGAAGGTCATGATTTCACTTAATGTTTTTTTCCCAACAAATGTACTATAAACTATATTGGTAATTTCAACTTCCCAAAAATGGTGGACTTAACTTGTATTTGGCCACACAATATCATCAAACTGAATGAGTTTGCAGTCATCTGAGTCCTTCAATACATCATATGATTCTACATTTTACATGCCCACTGTAGAGTTGACTCCAGTTCAAGATCATAAACCACCATAATCAGGTGTCAGATTTCAAATGAATTTTACCACTTAACTGGAGCTTAGACTTGGAAACCAGTTTTGGACTAGAGATGAGATTTGATTCATACTGGTGCCAACGGTCAAGATTATATAACTCAAGTCACATGTACAGTTCCACTTTTTCCAACTATTCAGAGCATCAAAGCAGCCAACAAGAATAATGCAGTATAATTACTACCATAAGACAGCTGTATCTAGAAAGCCAGGTCATTTCTTCATCCTACACCAATCCTACATAAAACTCGAGGGTGAGCGAATAAACAGGAAGGCTGATGAAATGAGATCCGGTAACTATTAAACCTCAAATCACAGGCAATAACAACTACTAATTGTAAAATTTAAATTAGAAATAAATTTTACTTTACATTATTAGACCAGGAAAAATAAAATGAAACCTAGTAGTTCTTACAATAAATATTAAAACTTAACATTAAAAATAAAGATCTTTACAAATTACTTAGCACTGAATAGCCAACCTTTTCTCAGCAACTTCAGTTGTCAGCTTAAGCAGTTCTTTTTTGCTCTTCTCCCGTCGTTTAAGCATTTCAAGAATTAATCTGTATCAGAGTAAACCATGAAAAACTTTCAACAATTTGGTATCAGTGTGAGCAGAAATGTAAATGTCAAATTACACCCTGGATAATTTGCTAGATATTACTGGTCTCAGTAATATAACAGGTCAAGGTCATTGTGCTGCCAATCTGGTACGTTGGGGTCAGGCCATCGACCCCCTTTGTAGCTGTGGGGAAATTCAGACAGTGGCGCACATCATAAATGACTGTGTAACAACTCGTTTTCCGGGCGGGATGCCCGCCCTACATGAGGCCGATGAGGCTGCTGTCGAGTGGCTATGCGCAAACTGCAAAAGCTAAATAAATAAATACTGGTCTCAATGAAACTTTGTTCCTACTGTCATATATCGGACATAATTTCTCCATCGTTTTCTCTCCTGCATGAACCCTGGCTGCTGAAACTAGGCAAAGGAGTTGCCATCCTTCATAAATCACACCTAAAATGTGCTTCCTTCTTCCCTTCACCAATTCCAACACTAAAGTCATTTGAACGCCTTATTGCTACTCTATACTCTGGAAATCACTGCCTCACCTTTGTTAATAACACAGCATACGAGGTACTGTCCTCTTTTTCACTCTCAGACTTTTCCCTGAATTTTAACAACTGTTCGAATTCCTTGTTTCTTTTCTCTCTGAACTTACAACAAACCCCTATTATCTTCTTATATCCCTCCATGCAGTCTGCTATGAGTCTTTTCATGATAATAACAATACTAATATCCTAATGGTTTTGGAGATTTTTTTAGCAGTTTCATTTTAATACATGGTCTTTTTCTGCAATGCATTGATCCAGATATATGCCTATAAATTTTGAGGATAATACCAGTGTGATAACTTTGTCGCTGATACTAACAATCAAATTACAATCACCAGGAATGAGCTTATGACAAGAGCAAACCAATATGGTTTGTTTTTTTGTTGATGTCCAAAGATGAATGTACATGCAGTTCGGGCATGGTGTTAACTCCACCATGTCGTTTTCTAACCAAGTTCAGGCCAAGTGCATTATATCAGCTCAATTTCATATGTGGGATGTTCGTAGAATAAATTCTCTTTTGCCTCATAGTGTTGTAGGGCAAATTTATTGGTTTCCAGCAGACTTGTCTACTGTAATTCACTCCTCATTGGAGATAATAATCCAAGAACTTCTACAGTACCACAAAATAATGCTCAGTGCATTGGTCAATAGTCACTAGTAAACAAAGTCGTTGTCCATACCAAAATTAAAGGCAAATGCACACGTTTTATATAGCAACCGTATGGGTAATCCTGGTCGAAAACCAACATGGAAAAGTTGGGTCAAAAACTGAGAATAAAAGTCTGGTTTGAAAACCAAGAAGACCTGCACAAACAATAAATAGTTCAACACTCGCATGTCAGAGCCTGCGTCAATCAGTGATGCTACTTTAATGCAAAATCTATTCAGCATCCTTGCAATTCTTAATCTTAAGTGTTCCAGCTCAAGAGCTGTAGGGAAAAATTGGTTCTTAAAATGAAAATATGTGGTTCTGTCCACAAGGCAGAAAGCAAGAACAGCAGAAGGAAAGAGATTCTAACACAAATCAGTTCAGTCGTCCTTTGCCGAGTAGGAGTAGCCACAACACCACAGAGTGGTGTGCAGTTGATCTGTGTTCAGCTTAAATTAAATTATCAGATATCATGACAGACAAACACCCCCTATGTTTCTCTTCTTCCCTCCCCTTCCTCTTTCATATTCCCTTCCTCTTTCACTTTAGATCAAGCCAAGATAACTCACAGCGTCCTACTGAGATCCTTGCGCAACTTCAGCATCTTCTCATAAGACGTCTCATCGTTCTTTCGATTCTGTTAATAGTGACAAAAGTTTACTTTCAGCCCAAGCAACATAACACAGAAGCATGTATGCATTCAAGCATAAGAAGAAATTACCAGGACATCAATTAACATGACTGATTCAAGGTAAGACAATAACTGACTAGACATATGCTTCTATCAACATTAGTCCACACAGCCATGGTCATGAAGGTTCAAGGATCTTTTGACTCAAGCAAAACAGTGATACCATGCATCTAACACTCAGATATCTTTCCTTCAGATGTCAAGTTTATATAATGGAACAGGACTCGAACTAAAGACACTGAACAGAAAGCCTGATGCATTTGTAACCTACCACTGCACCATTCACTCTTGAAATACGAAAGTAGGTCCAGATTCAATTTGTAACTACAGGGAGTTGATGGCTGAATGCTTGTGTCATTCACCTGTGGAAAAGCGACTGTTTGTTGTCATACTGCATAATGGCAGAAACAAGTGCTTTCACCTCAACATTCTGGTTCAGATTTGATTAAATTCTTTTCAATTAAAATGATAATCCGTTGAACAACAAAGAAACTTATCAACAACATCAACAACATGAGTTTTTTTATTAGAGCTTTCCAATTTTTTGAACCAGATCATCAATAGATGAACCGTCATTTGATCAAAGCTCATATGACCAATCGACGCTGACCTGTGACGTATTAGAAATGTAGTTGACATAACATTCATTATTAACAACAGATTTCGGTTAGTTTTTGAGTCTTTGCTGCAGCAGACATATCATGAGGACTCACCTTTCTGGTCTGCATTTTCTCTGCCCTTCGCCGAAATGCCACATACGGATTGCTCGTAGATGTTCCATCTCGTTTCTCTGTCTTCACTTGAGGTATTAGAGAATGTTGCTGAAACAAACATTGAGTGTCAAAGAAATCACGTGAGGCTAACAAAGTCCTGTTGGTTTAAAAGCATCACAAAGTCACACAAGTTAGTTGCAAGACAAGTTACAACAACAGCTCAGCACCATCTGCAGACAAAGAAATAAACAATAACACAAGGGCAGAGTTCAAAGAAGTTCAATAATAATAATAATCTTCGTTTAATATTTTCAAACTGACAATTATGCAGTATGATTACAAATCAGTATGAACGGATGATCACAAGTTATTACAGGAGTTGAATTTAACTGTATATGGCAGCCTTGCAAGGCGCTCATCATGTCCTACATCTCATTTTCACAAACGTGCCATCTCGCGAATTGATAGGCTGAGTGGACCTTGGGAGGGTTATGGGAGGCGATCCCGCTACCTACTGCACTTCATGCCAGTGATGTTACCACTACTCTATGGACCCCAGCTGGTTGGCGTGGACAAAAAGACAACCACAAAGCAACAGTTTCTCTCTGGTTGACTTTCTATTTCATTTTCTCTCCTTTTCCTGTTCCAGATGGAAGTTTGGCAACAGTGAACAGTAGCTTTACCAGAAACAAGCACTGGAAAATGGTCAATCTTCTCTTTTTCAGTCAAATAGGAATGAGTTTGCCATCCCAGTCTTTTTGAAATTCTGTCATTAAACTTGCTGATCTCTGAGCCCAGTAAGTTAAAAAGCAAGCACTGTTCAGCAATCAGAAATTCAGTATACTGCACAAAACTAACTTATCTTTTACAGTAAACAAACACATATGACTGTATATAAAAATCAATTTAAGCAAGTAAACAAATTGGGCAAAACGTATGATGCAGTGACTGATTAGCGAAGGAATGCTTAAATGTGCATGATGACGTGAGAAAATGCCTACTGGAACAGTACTGGTAATTAGTTCTTCAAAATGCTGACCAGCGGCCTCAGCTTGTGTAGTATGAGAAACTTCAGCATTGTTAGGCTACCTCTACATATTTATTTATCAATAGCAGTTGTATTTTACCTGAATTTTTTAAAGTATAGGAACAACGTAAGTGGGTAAGAAGATCATATTTCTCAACTTCAAAAATAAGCTCCACCCTAAAAAGGGTCAAGCCACTGATCCTTCCTTCGTGCAGCTGTGATGCAGCGCAGGATATGGTGCACATTGGCAACATCTGTCCACAAAATCATTTCAATGGGAAACTCTTGGCTCTTCATCTCTCTGACGACAACGCTCTCTACTTGCTGGGCACAAACCGCAAAATAAGTCAGAAAAAGAAAATTGCGTATTGCAGAAATTCATGGCAATCAACTATCTATGGCATTGGTGCTCCATACAATAATTTGCCTCTGCATCTCTGCTAGAGTACTTAACAATCCATCCACCAATCCTCAAGGCAGCATCAACCAAGTTTTATCAGCAATGGTGATATTTAGTCAAACAAGGGCAATAAAAAAATATAAAAAAATCAGGCTCAACTGATACTTACAAGTCGAAGCCTTTTATTTAGCCAGTAGTCATAGACTGACATTGTTAAGTCATCATCTTCCTTCAGCAATGCTTTTGCTTCACTCAGTGTAACGACCTTCAGAAAATATGCAATCCATTATTACCCTAAATACTCAAGTAAACGTCATAAAATTTTGGACAATTATTTTAAATCTGAAGTTAGGGCTACGACTTATATTTGGGTCAAGGCAAAATTTCATGCATCCTAATGGGGTAATATTACCTCATCACCTTGTCAATAAATAATTCCTTAAAAGGTACAATCATAACTGTTTCTATTATATGCAAATCAAAATCATCGATATCATAAAAAAACCTTGGTAAAGAAATTGAAGATTCTTGGAAAAATTGAGCATTGGATTAAAGTTTTCCATGTACAATTACAGCTTCTCTGCAAAACCTTGTTCCTACATCTTTACCAGCATCTTCACAAGGTAGCCCTGGTCCCTCCGGTCACATACTCATGCTGCATTGATTTGATAATGTGGGATAAGCAATAATAGGAAAGAGAACTAAAATTTGATGTCTACTTGCAACAGTGTTAAAGTCTGCATTGAAACATGGCAAAGGAAACCTCATAAACCAGACAGACGGGAAGTTTCATAAGAGTGCCAAATCAAGAAACTATGATGACTCTACGCTACACTCTATAATCCAAGCTCTATATTTATTTCCACGTTGTCATCTAGGTAATTTCATGAATTTGACGAGATGCATAAAGCACAAACTCCACATATATTAAAGTAAATTTTAAAAAATTAGTTTATACAATTGTGTAAAAATCAATATTTCAATCAGCAATATTTTAAAAGTATATTAGGCTCTTAGACACTATGACTCTTGCCACTTAAATCACGCTAAGCATAGCTAAACATGAGCCAAGATGGTGAGGCACTTAATTAGCAGATGAAATTCCCTGATTTGTGGACAAAAAAAAGGTCATCTGCCAGTGAAAATATTAATCCTAATGATGAAGAAAACATGTCAAATTGATCACAGGAGTCCGATAGTTGGTGCATTAGGTGAAATATGAGCCAGAAAGAGCCAGACATTGCTATGGAGCGAGATGACGATAGTATCCATGTGTATGTGCCTAGAAACAGTGGGTCGGACTAGGATACAAAAAAATTGCGTCTTCTTCATTTACTGATAGATTTAGAAATTTTCTGTTTTGTTCTGTCTGGCAACAATTTCTGCACGCTTTTAAGCTCATATAACATTAAGTTGTCACTGGAAATGTGTGTGTAGACTGTCTTGAGCATAATGAAATATTCGAATTTTTGGTAGCACAGTTTTGGGGTAACTTTGGGTACACTAAAAATTACTTTCTTCAAAAAACTGGATGGCCAGATAGAAAGAAGATAAAATCCAAAAGAATGCTGTTTATCTTATATCTACATGTTAAAAACTGACAGAGATATAACAAGTTCAAATTTTTTTATTCTTATGGCTGTTTTTGACAAAAATGTGTACTCGTCACGGGTATGCAATAAAAAGTCTGTGGCCGTTAGAGGGTTAAGAGACTATCGATTGATGCCTTGGTGAGTATTATAGCGGCACTATATAAATCATTTGATAAAATTAGAGGACAAATTCTGCAGGCATACCATCTGTCCACTTCCTTTCTCAAGGCGATCCATCATGTTCTCAAACTTGATGGGCTTAACATCCATCTTGAGATTCTTGACCTGATGCATCAGCCACTGTTCGTCTTCGCTGTCCATGTCATACTCCGGAATCTCCTGGTCCATTCCCCATGCTGGATAAAACACAACACATCCAATCTTAAGTTCATTCACAGCTTAATCATAATCAATGAAATTAATGCTATATACACGTCAACTGTTGCTTCCGTTACTCAAGTAACGGAAGCAACAGTTGCAATCAACAGACACCATGGCTTCCCTATTTAGACAGTTCATAAATGAATACATAACAGCAATTGCACTAAACACAAGAAAATTACTGGACTTGACAAAGGTTAAACAAGAATCAAGAGAATTCATTTGCACCCTATGTGTGGCCAGTGACTGGTATCATGAAACAATGGTAACAATGATGATGACGACGATAGTGATTGTTGAGATGAAGATGGTCATAGACCTGGAACCTGCTGCTCCATATTGAACATTACTGTTGGAGTACATACGCTGAACATGAATATACTGCTTGGGCAGTTTGAAAGGTGCTCCACTGCAGTATAGTTTCTTGTATCTGTCTTCGACAAAGTCCATGTCTGGAATCGGAATGACGAGTAGCTCTGCTGTTCCATAGACCTGCTGGGCAGAAAGTGCTCGTTGAAGATGGTGCTCCTGTGAACAGTAATAAAGGTAGTGTGTTTTTGTTAATGTCACAAGCAAAATTGCAGAATGCAACACTCTAAATCAATTCTGAAGTTTGTTGTTAAAGGGTGCTAGTGGAAAAAGTTTGCTAGTTAGCTTTCTAAATGCCAGGGATTTGAAACCTCTGGGTTAAGAGACAAGTACAGAAACCACTAAACACTAGACTGTTGCACAACTTCGTACAGGCTTCATAAATGTTTTACATTTTCAATATATCAACGATATACTGCGATTGTGCAGCCGAAACTCAGACATAGACATCATCATATTCAAATTCCAGCCAGGGTACCAATATTGCCACATCAGAAATTGTTGATCAAAATTCAGTAACGAATTTCATTTGTTCATTTTATCAAGGCTTTTCTACTCTTGTCTGTTCTTTCTGCTGTTGTTACTGTTATGATACACAAGACTCCAGTTGATGGCACTCCCAATCAAACTGAAAGACCAGAGTAAATTTTTAACACCCAAAGTCATTCATTAATGACTCGCCATTGCCTCAAAGCTCATGTTGTTATTGAATTCTACAGAGCTCTTCACGACAAATACAGACAGGCCCATGCTATACAACAGAATGATCTAAGGGAAATCCATTCGTAAACTTCAAAATATCCATCAAATCATCTAAGTTACTAACATAGTAATGGATCAGTTAAAAAGGCTAGTTGGGGAGTTACAAATATTTTTGAGATATGAAATAAAACCCATTATAGAAGACAGAACTTAAAAAGGCCTTTGAATACAATTCTTAATTGTACAGTCTCAGTGTAGTTTCACACACTGACTGTACACGGAGAACCAGATTCCTTTAAATAAACGTTTTACTTACATAAATCATTAGTATAAATGATTAATATTAGTTATACTGCTTAAATTTCCTTTGATATATACTTTTCTCTGTCAGAGACAGATGCTTTGATCCTATACTTTCATACTCCTGTAGACTCTACAAGTCTATATGTTATGTAAATCAAGATACCCCTCCGCCCATTGCGGGGATCGTACAGGTAAATGAAATCAAAATTTTGGGAGTCACCCTTTCCGAGAGAATTGGGTTCTCCTCGCACATTAACAACATCTGTTGTAAAGCTAAACAATCCTTTTTTGCTCTGCGAGTCCTGACTTCGCATGGATTAACTGGAAACCGCCTCCATGATGTTGTACGTTCCACCACAGTGGCACGAATGTTGTACTCATCTCCAGTATGGTGGGGATTTACCAATAGCTGAGAGAGAGAGCGTTTGTCCGCTTTGATATGTAAACTTAAGCGACAAGGGTATCTGCCAACTGATACTCCCACATTTGACCAGTTGTGTTCTAAGGCAGATGATGCTCTCTTTGCTGCAATCCTTCGGAACCCAGTGCATGTCCTCCATAATTTGCTCCCTCCAATTCGATTATCCGGATACTCTCTTCGGCCTCGCTCGCATAATCGTGAGATACCGCGATGTGACCATCTGACAGGGAAGGGTTACATTACCAGGTTATTGTATAAATGAAAAGAAAACAATTGCTTACTTATTTACTTATTTTATAATTTTTATTTTTATTTATTACTTCTATGTTTTATATTCAATACTTCTAGCTACTGTCCCATTGTGCGTTTGCTAATGGTGTAATAAAGAATATACTTACTTACTTACTTTAATATATAACCTCGATATATTATGTACATGTGGGCATGGTGGCTCAGTGGTAAGTTCGGCACCTTGTGACCGGAGGGTTGCAGGTTCGAATCCCACTCTAGCCGCTGCGTACGGACCTTGGGCAAGTCCTTCAATCGCAATTGCTCGTGGCGCTTCGGAGTGAGAATTCCGGCACAGTATCAAATGCTGTAGTCGGGAGCGCCTCTGAGTAGTAGTTGACTTCGAGAGGCGCTATAGAAATATCAGGAATAAATAAATAAAATTAAAATGTTACAGACTGTAATAAGGGGTGAATGGACGAAAACCTCGAAAATCTGTTCAGGGCCAGAACAAGGGCTAAAACATATCGCACACAAAGAGTAAACTCAATAAGTTTATGCATAGGTAACCAGTGCAATTCAACTTTGGTTCACGCCTTTGTCACTAGTTGCCTTGACAATTGCTCCTCGATTTATGTTGGCCTTCCCCAGCTTTGTATTGGGTGTTTAGCGGATCCTGCGCTCGGCGGCAGCACTAGGGTTTGTCACGTATCCGACTATATGCGGGACATCTTGCACTGGCTTCCAATATCCCTACGTATCACCTACAGGACCTCTTATCTGTCTTTGTTTGACATTGCCGTCTCTGTACTTCACCCCCATACTTACGGAAGCTCTGCTGTCCTGCTTCGACCTGCATTGGCCGGCGATCTGTGCATTCTGCAGTCCATGGCAACTTGCTTGTTTCCTTTGCATGCAACTCCCCCATGCAATACCATGGGCTTTTTCTGTCGCTGGCCGACTGTTTGGAATGGCCTTCCACTGGAGCTAAGTTTGCTCCCAAAATTCCTCGACCTTTTACTCATCACTAAAACTGTTCTTTTCAGCTGAGGTTGGGCCAAGAGCACCTCAGAGTAGGTTTCTTGAAGGGGCACTATATCAAGTTTATATTGATTGATTATTTAAGTACATTTTGAATCAAGTAAGAAACATGCACTAGCTATCCAACAACTGGACATCCATTTTCATCGGTTATATACATTGACAGCTCAAGTATGAACTGTGCCACTTGCATCACATATTCTCAGATAGCTTATAGTCTCATGACAGACCTAACTGTCTAACATAATTGTGGTCTAACGTCGGATTACTGGACAAATGCCACAACAATATCAGGTTGCAACTGCGTTGACTGTTCGATTTTACAGGCCTGAATGCATGCACTGACATAGCACCTTTCAAAAATCTCTTAACAGCACTAATGATGTTGACTTGCATGAACCACTCCGTTGAATTAGCTCACCTGAGTTATCAAGAAGTACAAATTATCTGGTAGTTTATAACTACCCAATCACAAGAAAAGGTTTCTAGCTTTTACTACATTAGGCCATGCTCGAATCTAACACTATAAAACCAGACCCATACAACAATCAACCATTAGAAAAACATGAACCATACAACTCTGTAACTGTAGAACTACGTCATTTCTTATCTTAACCTCTTATCCAAGAGCTTGACGAGCTGCAACTCTCATCAGATTACAGAGAGTAGATCTGAATGACTTTTAATCTCCAATTTCCTAAATAAGTTTTATTCACTCAAATTCCTTTCCATGACATAATTCAACAGCAGCAGCTTCTCACAGCTGCATTCATTAACTCCCTGTTGCTATTTTCTCCATCAACTGCATGCACATCTATCAACTGATACAGAAATTTGCAACAGTTTAGAAATTAGGAGGATATGAATATACATCCAACAGCATCCAACTGTAATTTGCAAGAAGACCGGAATTGGCCCCTTAGAGGCTCACAAGAAAGCAACTGTTGATGGTGTACTAATTCTGTAATAGTACTTGATGCCTGCCTGCCTGTCTGAATGATTCTGCTTTTTCCCACCATTTATTCTAACTCTACACTGGCCTCAAAATTCAATCAACTTTCAACTCTATCATGATAGCTGGCCCATTTATTTCTACTCAGATTCTAGGGAATAACCAAAATCCAGAATGGTAAACCGATTTTGCTGATTTTTCCGGATCCAGAATGTCTAACCCACCAAATAATAACAGTTGTTTTTTCAATCTACCCTGTATCTGCCACAGGCGGCCGGGTGAATCACAGGCTGTTCTTTCGTTCTACCTCACCTGTAGCTGATGCCAAGCCATTGGCCAATGATAACCAACTTGAAATTAGGCCTTAGTGCAGTCAAGTAATGGCCTATACCAGAGTTTCCCAAACTGTGGGTCGCGACCAAAAAGTGGGTCGCAAAGCTTTGGCAAGTGGGTCGCCAAATATTTTGGAGAAATATTTATTTTTCGGAGCAGCAACATTTGGCTATAATTGGGCTATAACTAGCCATCGTTACAATACACAGATACAACAATTGCTTTTAGATTACAATAAATTGTAAACTGTTTTTACCTAATTTTCCCTTTATTGCTTTAAATATGTATTCCAATTTTTAAACGCTGTAGGGGCCTACGTAAATCCCCATATTTCGATGCCAATTTACGAGGCAAATTTTGGTACACAATGCTTAATTTTACACAGTGGATCCCGAGACTGCCAAGATATTCACAAGTGGGTCCCGACCCAGAGAAGTTTGGGAACCGCTGGCCTATACTATCCCGTATCGGTAAATAAAAACAAAATCGGTTATGCCCTATCAGATTCAGTGCACAATTCTAATTGGCTCACTAAACAGTGACATCTAAAAGTATCGATTAAACTTTTGTTAAACATAGGTACCAATTAAACTTTTGTTAAACATAGGTACCCTTTGGAAATTTCTTGTGAAATTTCTTATCACGTTTACCTAATGGTCACTATCTCTGTGTCCATCAAGTTCAAGTGGCACCACAATCTTCTACACTATCACCACAACTACCAAACATCTCTCTGATCACTGCCCAGCCAGCAGGGCACTGGGAAGCCCTAGTACCAACAGGAAGCATAATGATTTTCAGCAGACTGCCGTATTAGTCACAACTTAATAATTGGCAGCATTCTGTGGCTTGTGAAGTCATGGGATGGGAGGTACCAGGTTGCAGTGACAGTTACCAATCAACGAAGTGTATAGAATAACATACAAAATAACCAGGGTTGTGGTGACAGTTAGCAATCAGTGAGAAGCAGTGCACTGTGATATTGGTGGGTTGAAAGATAAGGTGACTGCTTATCTAACTTCGATTGAGGCCTAACTGCATGTAATGACTCACATTGGACGCGCTTGATTTATTATCTAATAATGAAGTGACTGGCAGTTGGATACCGGACATATTGTATCCAGATATATTGTATCCGCTCAGACTACTCTTCCAAGCTCAGAATGGACTCATAGTCTCATACCCGTGACATACTTTACTAAACTTTCAACACCTCTGCTTACTATCATCAACTGTCATAACCATTTTCATTAATCATTAATATATTACAAGTATCTTCATAATTAATCAGCATTTCATTATTTATTACCACCACCTATATTTTCACTGATTTCATCAACTTTAACATGATCAAATCCATTGTAGACATAATAATCGTCACTGTCACCTTGCACAGCACAGTGGAGGGATCTGTGGCCAGCTATAGATGACACCAAGATACAAAGCCCCTTAAGATTAGGTAGTGAGTGGTGTGTAATGCAACACTGTACCTATACATACACTTACATGACAGAGAATGACCTAATTTTCATGTTTGAACCAACCTAAAACTGAACTCATATACTCATTGGCCCATGTAAGCAGTTTAAGTAATTCCTTGGTACTGCTACCACTTAACCTGCACTCTGCAGAGTCTGCATCCACCCACATCATTTTACTACTAAATCTCCTGTAAGCAGTCTAGGCATAATTATTTACCACAACTTTAGCTTCTCCGTTGATTTGTTAAGTGCATATCCATCATATCTAAAAATTTATCAGATAGAAAGTACTTACTTAATACAGTAGTGTTAGATAGCATAGAAGTGGTTTACTGATGTAAAGTCGGAGCACAGACAATTCAATGTTAGACAAATACATTGCTCTGTGGAAAGGTTGGACCACCAAAACAAATTTCAAGCTAGCAAAAACCAGACAAAATTCAAAACCACATCTGACTGGTGAGAAAGTGGAAAGGATTATGGTTTGGAAAAACAGAGCTAATCTCAGACAATGGCAGAATTAGAGGTCCGTAAGAATGTACAAAACATTCCATACTTGATGGACTGACATGCAAAATTCTGTCAGAACCTAAAATCATGTTGCCCCCTTAGTTTAATCAGAGACTGGCCTCAGCCACAAGTCATTTTTCATTTTGTAAATATTCAAATGTCCCATGACTGTGGTATTGGACAGGATCATGATTTGCTCACCAAGTCATAAACAGTAATGAACTTAACAGCTATGTGGGGCGTGGTGGCTCAGTGGTAAGTTCGGCGCCTTGTGACCTGAGGGTTGCAGGTTCGAATCCCACTCTAGCCGCTGCGTACGGACCTTGGGCAAGTCTTTCACTCGCGATTGCTCGTGGCGCTTCGGCGTGAAAACTCCGACACAGTATCAAATGCTGTAGTCGGGAGCGCCTCTGAGTAGTAGTAGACTTGAGGAGGCCCAAGGTCCGTACGCAGAGACTAGAGTGGGATTCGAACCTGCAACCCTCTGGTCACAGGGCGCCGAACTTACCACTGAGCCACCACGCCCCACAAATGCCAATATTAAATCTGTGCCTATGAATTTATATATGCGAGTGGCTACAAATGTACAGGGTGCAGCCACACACTGGTTTTTAAAAGGTGCTATATAAATGTCTCGATACAAACTACTACCAGTAAAAAGATTCCCATAATTCACTCTAAAACTTCACACAATCAATACTTCATGTAAACAATGCTTTGTTAACGAACAGTGTTTGAAAGCTTCAGGAAGAAATTAAAGACTTGCTTGTTCATGTCATCTGACTGAGCCGAGCTGCTACTAGCGCATATGCAGTGTATTTAGTTACATTAACCTGTGCTTTATAAATCTTCTTATAATAATAACAATAATAATAATAATAATAACAATAACTTGCTATTTCTTCCAGCGCCTCTCTATCACCATCCAACGCTTTAATGCGATTGCCTGTCGAGGAACCTTTGTCCAACAGAATCTTGATGAGGGAGAAGCCGTTCCAGAATAACACCATATCTCCGGAATAGTTTTGACCACCTGAGGGATCATATTATTATTATGATCTTCATTGTACTGTCATGTTTCAGTGTAATAATAACAATAATAATAATGAGTGATGATGATGGTGATCACACTAACACTAATGATACATTTATACAAACAGAAAAAAATATCAATAATAATAATAATTCATCATCAGCTTCAGCACCTTGCCATTCCAGCTTCACCTGTTTGGGCCTTTCTTATATACTGGGCAGAAATATTGCCGGCATCATCTTATCACCTTTACCGATGCATAAAACATTAAAGTCATGAAAATCTCTTTTTTAGCTCATTCCAAATATAGTCAGATTTTATGACAGTGGTGAAGAATTTAGGTCAACTACCTGGTAAAATCATCAAGTCCTATACCTTCTTCACATAAAATTTCAACTTCATCAATTTCAAACTACAAAAGCCAATGCTTTCAGCAAAGGGAAAAAACCGTCACATGAACGTAAACGATTGGCAGGTTTATTTCTGTGGTGGTTGACTTGTATTGGTAAACCTCAGAAGTCTTGCAAGTTCTCCCAGGTGAGAAAACGTGCTGGACATTCGCCCACTCCTTCCAACGAGCATGCCTACTCTAAAAATAGCCCAGTGCAAACGGGTATCCCGATGACGTCATTATGTGTAGTCCGTTGCTCGCTGCAAAAAGCAACTTTGCAACTTTGGCTACAGATGCAACTGTAGCAAAATAAAAAATTTCACTTATAACGCCATACTGCATGGCTACTTACAATGCAAAACACACAAAACCGCTTTACTGCGCTGCACGCTCCCAGGTACGCCATTTCATGGTCACATGACTCCAGGGCGACTGCATTTCATTCAATCGAGCCATTAAAGCTAAAAAGTTTAAACTATCGAAAATTTCGAACACGTCCCATTTAGTTTTAAAAATATATATCCGTCTGTAAATCTAAGACCGGTCACATAGCAGATTTTAGTCGATTTCGATGGGCTAAACAAAACAAAACATGGCGACCACTGGGCAAGTCCAATACGATCTGGGGTCACAGGCATACCGTTTCTTCCTCTTTTTCCATCCCAGTTGGCATTTCGGGGACCGTCCGGTTGACAGCGGAAAAATCTGGCAGATCTGGTATCTCATCTCCGATGTAGACTGGCATGGGCTTGCCTGGATCGAGAGCCTTTGCTCGAAAGGAAAGCTTGCTCATCCTTTCCACCCCAGTTGACCGAATGAAACGGTCTGCTATGTCCTCGAGTGAAGTCGTTTAAAATCGACTCTAGCGGCGGTAATTAACGTTTAAGCGAACTATAATTTCTTTAGCGATACATTTTAGTTGATAATCTTCAACGAAACGCTAATTTTGCACGTCCTGTTTTCCTCCATTTCGAGCAAAACGTGAAAATAATCGCGTCAGTCTCTCGCCATATTTTCGCCATCCATCATGGCGGATAGTGAAACCCATTGCGATTTCCCATAGTACCATGCGTGTCCACATGCCAAGTGCGCGCGGGTTTATTACGACGTAACCGGCAGCCATTGATCGCCGATGTTTGGTAGTTGGTACCCCTTCAGTGACGTTTTACGCAGTTCAAACTTCTGCTAAGATCTTAGCAACAGCGAACTTTATTCCATTCAGTTTGCTTCATTGAGTGCAGTTTTGCATAATTTAAATTTAATAATTAGTATCTGTTCGAACTTCTAAGTGTGTTTTAAATTTAAGAAATAGATTAGGCCTACTTTAGTTTTTACTGTAAGGCCTGGCTGTTTAGTTACAGACTTCTAGGTCTCTATTGTCAAAAACGTGGATATAGGACTATTGATTTGGTTTTGGGTGTGCCCACCAGTAGGATTTGTTTACCAATATGAGTTAGGGCCTATATGACCATGACTAGGCCTATATGACCTGTCAAGAGAGGCGTAACTTTGGTCTAAACTCAAAAAGAGGGTGTGCTAATTTCTTACATACACTAAGCAAGGCGCAGACTGCGATCTCTGGGAAGGGTCAATAATAAAATATTTATTGGCATTGTCTGAAAAGTGGGGGTACGGTACACCTCAGCCCAAAAAGTGGGGTAGGGTAGGCCTATCCCCCACAAATTACGCATGAATGCCTGTAAATAACCCACGAATTCGCTTTTCGGCGTTGTAGAAATCTCAAGATTGTCGTAATATTGCTTACAGATGAACTTGTTCTTAATTAAGTATGACTTACATCGACATCTGATCAGCAGATTTTACACTGCAACGTCTAAGGCATCCACATATGGAACGCTCTCCATTTGTCCTGCATGGCTGGATTAAGCGTGAGTGGAATGCATAAGTCAGAAAGGTAGATGACCATGACCGTAGATCTGTGCTAAACCCCCCCCCCCCCATATGTGCCTTGGATAGGGCCTACAAGGACAGAAACCTTAAAGTGGACCAGAGCTGGAAACATAACCAGTGTAATTTATGTAAAACATCAAGTCTGTAACTGCAATAGAAACTTTGAATGAAGCCGAAACACTTGGTCAGCAGCTGCACGCAGAACTGATTATATACAGGGTCACAAAGAAGAGAACCGAGTGTTGAATTGCAAACGTTCAGCAGGTGTGATAAAACAAATGGACAGAGGTATAATTATATAGCATATCATTGCATATGCAGCGCCTTGAGTCAGAGACCGACGAACAGATAAAAGTAGGCCTAACAGCTAGAATTGTGCAATGTTGGTCAGATGAAATCAATTGCCAACCTTGAAATAATTATTTCGAGTCACACTTAACAGCCTAGGCCCTATAGGTCGCAAACTTGGAGCAATGGCATACGGCATCTATTTTTGTATGTATGAAAATATGTAGGGCCTATGCTAGTCATATTAGACCTGCATGGAAGGGTCACGCCATGCAGCGAACTTCTGATGAGTTCATGTTAAGACATGTGATTGACATCCAGCCATATAGGAACTGATTAAGTAAATACATTTGGACATAATTTATTCATAGACAGCAGTATGAGAATTGTAGAAAAAAGACTGGGGGGTTAGACCTTGATTTATGTGGAGTTGGGGCATACAATGAAGACTTAACTATGGGGTCCTAAGAAAGACTAGGGGGTTGAACCCCCCAACTCCCCCAACAATTCTCACCCTGATAGACAGTTCAGAATATCTGAGTGAGCTTTAAAAATACTGTAATCAACCGTATCAAATGTAGAACATCAAGAGAGCTAATGAGAATGCAGTGCAGAGGCCAGAATAAATTAGCAGATGTCAATTATAACCTATCAGTCAAAACGCGAAGTTTCTTAAGTTGGATTGATATAACCGATAAGCAGATTGAATAGGCGGAATAAGGAAGTTCTATTTGAGATCATTAATAAGCCCGTCGTATACACCCTCTCCAACAGTTTTGATAAAAACTATTAGCCTGCAGTAGAAAAAGTTCTACAGCATTTATTTTTGTCTGTTTTTGTCTAATTTTTTCAATGTTTTCCTTGGCTCAAACTAGCCGTAAATAGGTGTAAAATTACGAGAACAGGCTGAACAGCTTTGGAACAAACCTCAGATTCGCGGCATTTCAAAATTAGGTATACATGGGTAATCATACTAGCCTAGGTCTACCTTATTTTACAGCACACCAAAAATTCAGGCAGAATTATAGTTATACGCCAGTACGCCACTAACGCTAGGGGTGGCCAACCTTTTCTTAAATAGGTGGCAACTATAATTTTTGGTAAGCACGCGGCGGGCCGGCCGCAAGTGATTTTCTTCAGCGCCTCGAAAGAAAATACAAATGGTTAATTTATATTCTAAAAAATTCGAAAAACAGGTAGCCTACTACTATAGGTCACAAGAACTTACAACACTAAATTTCCTTTCAGGTTAGGCCTACCTGTAACAGAGTCATTTAGTCAGTCTTTTTGACAGTTGTCCGCAGTTTCTCGGTTCTTCCATCATCATTGCAACCCGTCCTCCATCATCCTTTTCATGCTCCTCTATCACCCCCGGGCTTTCCACCAGGGACGTAATTTCAGCTTTTTTCAGGGGGGCAAGGACGTCAAAAAAGAGGTAAAAAAAATTTCTCGCGCTCCGCGCGAAGAAATTTTTACAGTTTTTAGGCGTTTATTCACAATTTTCGTGAAAAAACTGCATAATGTGCCCCCCTCACTGTCAAGGAGGTGTGGTCTTGTGAAAAAACCTATGCAGACTCTAGTTTTGTTAATAGTATATAATAATTCCATGAATTTTAGTATCATTTTTTTTCTTTCTTACCCCTTTCTTCTTCCTCCTTTTCTTGTTCCAGCTTTTTCATTTTCCCCCCAAAAATCAGGGGGGCAAATGCCCCCCTTGCCCCCCCCAAATGACGTCCCTGCTTTCCACTCAAAATTGAAGTCTCGCCTTTCAAGAACTCCTACCCATGGACTCATCCGAATGATCCGATCCTCCGCCTTCCAATTCTTCTCGCCTATTAATCGACACCCGCCTCTCTTGACCTGCCCCATGGAAACCGAACTTGGACTTCCTCTGGACAACTCTGGAAAACCCCTCTGATTTGACGCAGCGTTCGTGAATAGTCTTGTGCCCTGCGCTTGGCCTTCGAGTGGCGCTTTAGAAGTTTGGAGATTACGATAACGGCAATTTTATCGTCTATAATGTCCAGTCTAGTTTTCAAGACCTTAAACCTCAAGACCAAGACCAAGACCTTGAACTTCAAGACCAAGACCAAGACTTTGAACCTCAAGACCAAGACCAAGACTTTGAACCTCAAGACCAAGACCGAGAACGTCAAGACAAAGACCAAGACTTAGTATTAAGACCAAGACCGAGACAAAGACCCAAACCCAATTACATTCATATCCAGGCCTCAATATAAAAATTCTACCATGTGTGAAAGATTACGTTCTACAAGCACCGGATATAAATATACAAATCGTGTGTCTGTTTTGAAATCATTCCATAGTAAATAACCGGAAGTCAAAATAATTGTCCAAAACAATACTAAAGCAAATGTATTGGTAATTATTTAATACATGTTTTAAATTCTTGCGTTTTGTTAAATGACCGTTCATATTGACAAAAGTCTTGGCCTTGGTCTTGCAAGACCAAGACCAACCCTTTTGGTCTCAAGACCAAGACCAAGACCAAGACTTTTGGTCTCAAGACCAAGACCAAGACTTTTAAAAACGAACTCGAGTGCACTCGACACCAAGACCTTGGTCTCGAGGACAACAAGACTGATAATGTCATCTACTCGTTTTCGTTTTAGAATAAATCTATCCATTTTCCCTATCAGCAAAATCGGAATACGACGTGTGTAAGTCAAAATCAACGACGTCCTAAATGCTTAGGCCTATATTATGTAACGGATGGAGCTTTCTTCAGCTAGCCGGCTCGGATATGCTTGGAGTATGGTACCCCCGTACCCCCACAAATTTCGCCTATGAAAACAATCGTTGGATTGGACCTGGGACTAAGATTGGACAAAGTAAAAAAACTACTATCACAGTCACATTGGTAAAAAAATCTGTGCGTAATAGGCCTATGAATGATACATTACTGCGCTTTTGCTGCTGTGGATCCCACCATCTGGAACGATAATTGTGGTTGCAATGACGTCATCCATTAACCTATTGTTGCGAGTAATCGAGACAAATCGATTTTCATTTGGACAGGCGACTTCGATGAAAAGATGCCAGAAATTGGATGTTGGACTGGAGAAGAGTGCTGCGTTGAAGCACAAAACAAGTAGGCCCTAATGACTGACTGATTCATAATCAAGTAGCCTACGTAATATGAATTTGAGACAATCTAATACATATCCTAGCAACCAAAGATTTAACAACAGTACTGCGCAGGTCGGCCATTAAGTTATACTTAGCCTGTAGCCTACTATACATACTGGGATAATGTTGGCCAGCATTATTACAACGTTGTCCAAATTTGGCACAGCGTGTGTGTATGTTGTTGTTGTTGTTGTTGTTGTTGTTGTTGTTGTTGTGGTGGTGGTGGTGGTGGTGGTGGTGGTGGTGGTGGTGGTGGTGGTGGTGGTGGTGGTGTGTATAATGTTGAGGTATAGTGGTGTGTATCCCATTCACTCAGTGACTCACTAATATTTCTCAATCGTTGTTACGTTCGTTCATTCATTCGTTCACTCTTTCATTGTATTGTATTGTATTGTATTGTATTGTATTGTATTGTATTGTATTGTATTGTATTGTATTGTATTGTATTGTATTGTATTGTATTGTATTGTTTTGTATTGTATTGTATTGTATTGTATTGTATTGTATTGTATTGTATTGTATTGTATTGTATTGTATTGTATTGTATTGTATTGTATTGTATTGTATTGTATTGTATTGTATTGTATTGTATTTCAAAACGTATAAAGCACTTCATTGCAATCAAATAAAATACTGTTTAAATAGGTTCTACAAAAGACTGCAAGATGCCAAGATCCCTGGTCAACCGCATGATGTCCTCAATATACAGGGTGGCGCAGAAAAAGTGGGACCATCTAGTATAATATCAAGTAATAAACTTCTTTGTAAGTTTTTCTTCTAAGAAAAACTAGTAAATTGTTGCCAAATGACAATTTATACAAAATCAGAAATCAAATTCAATGTGTTCTTCTCGATTCTCAACAGGTTTTTCTAAACGTCTGCGCCACTGGTCAGTGCTTCTGTTAATAAACCGCTGAGAGGGTCTTTGCCACTCTTCAACAATGGCCAGTTTCAATTGATCTATTGTTGCAAATTTACGACGAATGTAGACTTTTGTTGAAGAGCACCCCAAATAGCATAATCTACAGGGTTTAGGTCCGGGCTATTAGGGAGCCACATGTCTGATTCAATAAAGGTGACATTCTCCCGAAGAAGGAAGTTGAGAATACGATCTTCTGTTATTGTCATGTCATTTTTGTCATTTTATAAACACCGTAAAAATGGCTTAGACTATAAAGATGGCGACCGGAAGTTCACGAAATAGTGACGTCACACGTGGAGTTAGTGAGCAAGGATATTTTTCAGTTAAAAAACCGTCCAAAACATAATTTGATATATATTGCACAAGATTGCACGAGGCGGTCCCACTTTTTCTGCGCCACCCTGTATACATGACCTCAACGTTTGACTAACTGCATGACTGGGTCAACTACATCACGCCAGCCTATGGTCAACTACATTGCGCCAGCTCATGGTCAACAAAGTGAAATCAGTTCCATTTTCGGCAAAAGCCACAAAGGAAACCGGGTTCGGTATTTAAGGCAATCCTTTCGCGGACAGCGTTTCATCTTTGTGGGTATCCCCTTTTCCTTTGATTATGTTACCTGGGTTTCGATATATTGGGTAAATAAATTAAGTTTAAGGTAATCCTTTCGAGGGCAATGTGTTTTGTTGCAGTTATTTTCTTCGAAGTTAAATCATTAATGGGGTTCGGCGTCCGGGGTAAATGGAGTTTATAAGGTGATCCTTTTGAAAGTAATGTTTCTTCGCTGTGGTTAACTCCTTCAAAGTTAAATGGGGTTCATTGTTTATGGTAAATGGAGTTAAGGGAAATTCAAATCGTGGACAATATTTCTTCTCTGTATGTTATGTATGCATGGATGCATATATATTATGTGCAGTGATGGGCAATAGTTAACTAAAAAGTTGCTAACTTTTAGTTTAACTAAAAAATTTGAGTTAAGGAAGAAGTTTAACTTTAAAAAAAATAGTTTAGTTAAAACCACAGTTTAACTAAAAATTTTAGTTGCTAACTAAAAAGTTTAACTAAAAAAAATCAGCAATATGCAACTATTTTTCCACAGTGAACATTGAACATTGTCAGCAAAAAAACATTTTAACACTGCATGGTTTTAGCATTAACAGCCTGTGTTTTCAAATTCATGCACTATAGTTACAGTACACATGTAGGCCTAACTGTATGCCAGAACAGTACACATTGCATAATTTGAAGGTGAAATTGTCATTGACGCTCTGCATTATTACAGTTCACTTAAGCTCTTTTATTGTGAAAATGTTTGTCGTAAAAAGTTGGAAAAAAGTTGGAAAAAGTTTAACTACTTTTTTTAGTTTAGTTAACTAATTTTCAAAATCAGTTGCCAACTTTAGTTAAACTAATTTTTTTTAGTTGGAAAATAGTTTTAGTTTAACTAAAAAAAATAGTTTAGTGCCCATCACTGATTATGTGAGTATGTATGCATGCCTGTATATATCAAGATACGTAATATAGCGCGTTAATTTTAGCCGGCTATACTTCACAAAGGCGCTGCGTGCATGACTTTCTAACAGTCTAACACTCTAACTCATGGGCGGCGATCATGGGGGGGAGCGGGGGACATGTCCCCACACCTCTAAGAGTGGGGAGGGGACACGCCATACATTTGTCCCCCCAGATTTAGAAGAAAGACCAAGAAAGATGAAAAAATGTATATGCGCGTGAGGGTTTTGACTGTGTTTTTGAAGAGATGAGGTAAAAAAGAAATTTTTTCGGAGAAGTGTCCCCCGGAAATTTGGAGAAAGTAAGAAGAAATTCTGAAAAAGGGGTAACATTTTTTGTTTAGAATTTCTGAAAAAGTGGGGGAAAAATGAACGTGGGGAAAAAGTGAAATAAGCGGGGGGAAAGGTAGGCCTAATAGGCCTAATCCCATGCTGGAGGGTGTTATAAGGTGAAGAACTAAAAAAGTCATCAAGTTTTTTCGAGATGAAATCATAAAATCGATATTTTTCGGAGATGAATTGGTGGAAAGTGGGGGAAAAAGTTTAAGAAGTGGGTGAAAAATATCACACTGGGGGGAGACTGGAAAAAGGTGTAAAAGGGGCGTAGGACTAAAAAAGGTCATCAACTTTTTTCGGAGATGAAAGCGATATTTTTCGGAGATGAATTGGTAGAAAATTTCTTTTTTTGGGACAAGATTTTCAAAAAACGGTCGTCGACGAGATCGTGGACGACTTTGTCCCCCCCTCTCACTCTCAGACAAGATCGCCGCCATTGTATAGATCTATATTTAAGTGCAGTTTATAGACATTTTGAAAATGTTTGCTGAACACAAAGGTAAATGCAACAGCACGTACGTGTGTATTGGCGAACACTTCCTAGAGGAAGATCCGTGTCAGGATAAGATACAATGGGTTTGAGCTGATATATAGCCTACTGGAGCGCGGTACCATGCATGAGCAACTGAGCACAATGACCGCTGACTGGAACTTGAAGCTTCCTTATGCATGTCAGTGCGGTGCCGTCGACAAACGAGGACAATCTCGAGCAATTGTATTTTATTCTTTCCTCTAATTATTTACTACATGCATATGATATCTGTCATAACGTGTAATAATAAGTCGAATAACCCTATAAATATAGTGGTTTTACTGTGTTTCTATAGGCACCTGTGGCAGGCGGCGAATGATATTCTACCCTTTGGCGAGATGGGATTGATACGGATGCATGTTACGGTTGCACTATGGCTCTGTGTCGTCCGGTGTGTGTGTGTGTGTGTGTGTGTGTGTGTGTGTGTGTGTGTGTGTGTGTGTGTGTGTGTGTGTGTGTGTGTGTGCGTGTGCGTGTGCGCGTGCGCGTGCGCGTGCGCGTGCGCGCGCGCGCGCGCGTGTGTGTGTGTGTTAGTATATGTGTTAACTAGTAGGTGTTTGTAAGTATATTGCGCGATATAGTTAAGCCCCGTAATCTCATGGGGTTTGCTCGTTCGTTCTTGTATTTGTGTGTCAGTAGTTTGTTATACTTTTCCCTGCTGAGCCTTTGGCTTGGCGTAAAACCTGATCGTAATTAAGCCAATATAGGCCTATACTTTCTCAGTAGTTTGTTATACTTTTCCCTGCTGAGCCTCTGGCGTGGCGTAAAACCCAGTCTTGTTGTCAAGACCTTAAACCTCAAGACCAAGACCAAGACCAAGACCTTGAACCTCAAGACCAAGACCAAGACCAAGACCTTGAACCTCAAGACCGAGACCAAGACCAAGACCTTGAACCTCAAGACCAAGACCAAGACCAAGACCTTGAACCTCAAGACCAAGACCAAGACCAAGACTTTGCAACTCAAGACCAAAACCGAGAAAAATACCCAAAAAATCACAACAGAGGCGTAGCTAGGAGGGGAGCAGGGGGAGCGACCGCTCCCCCTGAGACCATTTTCCAAAATGTGGGGCCTTTTTCACAATTTATTTATTCCAATGGTTCGAAAATTATTTATTCCCATCGTTCAAACGACATAAGAAATATATCACCTTGTCGTTAAATGGTAGACCTCTTCCAAACTGCACTACTAAACAGTTGGCTGAGGCCTAAGGTATTCTTGTAACACTTGATATTTTCGAATTCTTACTTCTTCTAATATTCTGCGAAAAAGTGCCAAATAAGGCTTTCAGTTTATCCACATATTTACAGAAAAGTAGCATTGATTTACTCTCAGCTTCTAATTCAACTATTTGAAAAAAGATGAAAAACACGCGAAATGAATTTGAATCTGAGTTTGAACGGATTGACAATGAAACAATTGAGCTGGCTCAAAAATGTGATATTACTACTGACTATGAGCACTGGCGTAAACTTGTCCAAAATATTGGGGGGGGCATGGGGTCTGGACCAGAATTGCAAAGAAAACAAGTTTTTCAAGATGAAAGTTTTTTTCGTTTTTGTTTTGTTTTTATGGCTCCTGTTGTTTTAGTTGTTTTTAAGATTTTCCGATTTCGGATCATAAAAACCATGAAAAATGGCATGAACAAAAGCTCCAACTCAGTTTAGTTCAGTTGCGATTTCCGAAAATTAAAAATCGTTGAATCTAAATCTATGTTATTAAAATAACTTCTACAAAAATAAGAAATTTATTTTTTTAAACAAATTTTGTGGTTTCTTTTTCTTATGTTTTTGTTTAGAACCAAAAAACCGAACTGGACATTCAGCAGTGTTATGTTAATGCGTAGGAAATGGGGCGTTTTGTTTACATGTAAATTTTGTTTCATATTGAAGATATTGAAGATAAAAATAAATCTTTGTTTTCATTATGAATTTCTGATGGTATTTCAGTTATGTGTCTCTGTTTTTCTGTTTCTGAAGAAATTTGTCTATATTGAAACATAATATTTTAATATTTGAAGAAATTCTCCTCTGGATGTTTTTTTTGGGGGGGCATTGCCCCGGCTCCTCAATTGTTTGGGGGGACGTGCCCCGGCTGACCCCCCAGAGTTTACGCCTATGACTATGAGCAATATAGAGTTCGGAAAGAAAGAAATTCCATGAGGGAATATATCACTGGATGATTCCAGACAAAAATTCAATGTTGAAATCTACATGGTGTCTCTAGATTGTGTGATAAATAGCACAAATAAAAGATTTCATTAATTCATTCATTCGAGTATTTATATAGCACCTCTTCAAGAGGAGTTACTGGGAAGTGCCCACCCGACTCCAGCACGGCCAAATAGGACAATTTTCAATCTAGTGTAAAACGTATCAGAGGGAGTTCTGAGGAGCAGGCGCAGCTCCAGAGCCGTTCTATGCCGTCGCGCTCACCACTAGAAAAGCAGGGTTTCGTATGGTGGCTGTGCGGGCAAAAGGCACAATGAGCATTCCCTTCCCGAAGAGCTACATGTACCCTGAACTCGCAGCACGAGACGTCAAAGGACCCGCAGATAAGCTGGAATGCAGCCCAGCTGGCACCGCCACACCTGGGAAACAATCCTATATAATACGCGCTGGCTGACAGGAAGCCAATGAAGGACCTTCAGCGAGTAACCAGAGACCTGAACATTGAGCATTTTACAGATGTGGCTTCCAAATTTAGTTGTTTTGATCCAAAGCTACCGAATTAGAATTTCTAGCGGACATGTACTATAATTAATGATCGTCAATGGCATATGTGTTCCATTTATCCTAGTCTGCAGTCATGGGCGTTCGGAGGGGAGAAGAGGGCAAATTTGAAAATATTTTACAAAAATAAATATTTTTAATTTTTATGATTATTCAAACAATCCCAACACGATTTTCAATGCTAAAAACACTTAATTATTGCTATTCTATGCAAAGAAACGTCATTTTGCTCCCCCACAAACATTTTGCCCTTCTAGAAAATTTTGTCCCCCCTAGAAATTTTCCCCTGGAAAAATTCCTGCGGACGCTCATGTCTGCAGTCCACATTGTACGGCATTTTGCTGACCTTCCCAATAAACAGCGGTGGTGTGGAACAATCCTTTGGCCGACTCAAACTCATAAAATCATGCGTATGTTATACAATGGGCGAGGACAGTTTGTCTGGTTTAACTTTGATTACGTGAAATGGATCATAACGAAGTATTCGATAACCGCTAAAATGAAGTCTATACGAAAAAGGCTGTTTTAGTTGGTTTGTGCTTGTACTGTTATGTTATAGTATACAAGTGTTTATTATTTTCATTCATTCATTTGGAGATTTATATAGCGCCCCTTCAAGGTAACTACTCAGAGGCGCTCCCGACACCAGCACGTTCATATAAGACAGTTTTCAGATTTGCAAGAAATAGGCCAGGGGTGGCCCCAGGGCACATGCGGAGCTCTAAGGGAAGTCTATTCCAGACTATTACACATTTAATTACTACACCTATTGCTTTTGAACCCTTTTGGGTCTTTCAGTGTTTCTATTTAAAATACAAAAATAAATAGTTATAATCATAATGAATGTAATTAATTGAAATTATTTATTTTGGTAATTGGGGCCTTTTTCATGTGCTCGCTCCCCCTGGTGTTAAAACCTGGCTACGCCACTGAATCACAACCGTATCCAGACTTCTGTTCCTTACTAAAAAATTGTCAAGTCGGACTACTCGCTATTTTAATTAAAACATGAATCTTTTATTTTATTCAAACAAAACAACTCCAAATGCAGGCTGCAGAGATTTCCGAATTCGCATTTACAAAAGTCCTTCATGCGAAATGTTATTCCAAATGCCTGTTGCATTTTATAGAAACCAATTCGCTCAGAATTTTCTGACCAAGACGTGACCTGTAGGGCATCTTAAACTTCTGCCATGTGAAAAATACGTTCTACAGTGCTGAATTCACTGGCACACTGACACAGAGCAGATTTTCAAGTAGCCTACCGGATGTAAATGTACAAATTGTGAGTCTCTTTTGAAATCATTCCGTGGTAAATAACCGGAAGTCAAAATAAATGTCCAAAACAACAGTAAAGCCTCAATCACACCGTGTAAATACTAAAGTAATTGTATTAGTAATTACTGGATTAATTTATAAAATCCTTACGTTTTGTTAAATGACTGTTCACATTGTCAAAAGTCTTGGTCTTGGTCTTGCAAAACCAAGACCAAGACCTTGAGCCTCAAGACCAAGACCAAGACCAAGACCAAGACCTTGAACCTCAAGACCAAGACCAAGACCTTGAACCTCAAGACCAAGACCAAGACTTTTAAAAACGAACTCGAGTGCACTCGAGACCAAGACCTTGATCTCGAGGACAACAAGACTGCTGTCAAAACACTTTGGATAATCCTAGGCAGCAAGCTCACATTCCGACCACACATAACCTTTGTTGATCTTGTTTCTATCACATCAGGGCAATACGACAGATCTTGCTAAGAATATGTCTCAAACCATAGCCTGTTATCTGCTAATTCTGTTTTTTGTTGGTCTCTCAGATCATGAACTCAACAGGATGGAAGGCGTCCAAAACTTCGCCAGCACTAGTGAATCTACAGCAGGCATGGCGAACCTTTTTTACCTCGCGTGCCAGAAAATGGTTCTTAAAGAAAGTGGAAATTTCGCGTGCCAAAATTTTTATTGAACCAATGAACACAGTATGAAGTATCAAAAAAAGTGAAAGCTGATATTGAAAAGTTATTGAATTTTTTTACTTAATAATGCGATTTATTTATATTTACTATAATTTTATGTGACATGAAGCAGGAAAGAAATTGCTGAATGTAAAAAATAAAGAAATATAAAAAAGTATGAAAAAACGAAAGTTCCAGAGTTCAGGTGGCGTACCAAGCAAAATCCAGTCTTGTTATCAAGACCTTAAACCTCAAGACCAAGACCAAGACCAAGACCTTGAACCTCAAGACCAAGACCAAGACCAAGACCTTGAACCTCAAGACCAAGACCAAGACCAAGACCTTGAACCTCAAGACCAAGACCAAGACCAAGACCTTGAACCTCAAGACCAAGACCAAGACCAAGACCAAGACCCCAAAATCACAATCATATCCACACTATTCCTTACTAAAAACTGTCAAGTCGGACTACTCGCTACTTTAATGAAGCAAACCAACTCTAAATGCAGACTGCAGAGAATTTCTGAATTCGAATTTACAAATTAATTCCTTCATGCAAAATGTTATTTCAAATGCCGGTTGCATTTTTATACAAACCAATTCGCTCAGAATTTTCTGACCAAGACGTGTCTTGTGGGCCTCATAAAAATTTCGCAATGTAAAAAGAGATCATATACATGTCTAAATCGTGTGTGGTGGTCATGTTTCTTTCCATGGTGAGCCGGAGATAGATAGATTTGAACCAATTTCGATGTATGGAAAATTGGAAATCTATATCTTCATACCGATTTTGGCTTGACCTACTTTTCATAGGTGCTGAAATCGCTGGCACACACAGTAGCTTTTCAAGCACTGGATTTAAATGTATAAATTGTGAGCCTTTTTGAAACCGTTATTGAACGCAATGGCTGCGGAAAAATTTAAAATTCAGTCGGTCTTGGTCTTGGTCTTGAAAAACCAAGACCAAGACTTTGAACCTCAAGACCAAGACCAAGAGCAAGACCTTGAACCTCAAGACCAAGACCAAGACCAAGACTTTTAAAAACGAACTCGAGCGCACTCGAGACCAAGACCTTGGTCTCGAGGACAACAAGACTGGCAAAACCCCGTAAGCTCTCTGTTTGGCAGGAGGGCCTCTGGCGTGGCGTAAAACCCCGTAAGCCAATACTTTGTCAGTAGAGTTATACTTTTCCCTGCTTGGCCTCTGGCGTGGCGTAAAACCCCGTAAGCTCTTTGTTTGGCAGGAGGGCCTCTGGCGTGGCGTAAAACCCCGTAAGCCAATACTTTGTCAGTAGAGTTATACTTTTCCCTGCTTGGCCTCTGGCGTGGCGTAAAACCCCGTAAGCTCTTTGTTTGGCAGGAGGGCCTCTGGCGTGGCATAAAACCCCGTAAGCCAATACTTTGTCAGTAGAGTTATACTTTTCCCTGCTTGGCCTCTGGCGTGGCGTAAAACCCCGTAAGCTCTTTGTTTGGCAGGAGGGCCTCTGGCGTGGCGTAAAACCCCGTAAGCCAATACTTTGTCAGTAGAGTTATACTTTTCCCTGCTTGGCCTCTGGCGTGGCGTAAAACCCCGTAAGCTCTTTGTTTGGCAGGAGGGCCTCTGGCGTGGCGTAAAACCCCGTAAGCCAATACTTTGTCAGTAGAGTTATACTTTTCCCTGCTTGGCCTCTGGCGTGGCGTAAAACCCCGTAAGCTCTTTGTTTGGCAGGAGGGCCTCTGGCGTGGCGTAAAACCCCGTAAGCCAATACTTTGTCAGTAGAGTTATACTTTTCCCTGCTTGGCCTCTGGCGTGGCGTAAAACCCCGTAAGCTCTTTGTTTGGCAGGAGGGCCTCTGGCGTGGCGTAAAACCCCGTAAGCCAATACTTTGTCAGTAGAGTTATACTTTTCCCTGCTTGGCCTCTGGCGTGGCGTAAAACCCCGTAAGCTCTTTGTTTGGCAGGAGGGCCTCTGGCGTGGCGTAAAACCCCGTAAGCCAATACTTTGTCAGTAGAGTTATACTTTTCCCTGCTTGGCCTCTGGCGTGGCGTAAAACCCCGTAAGCTCTTTGTTTGGCAGGAGGGCCTCTGGCGTGGCGTAAAACCCCGTAAGCTCTTTGTTTGGCAGGAGGGCCTCTGGCGTGGCGTAAAGCCCGTAAGCCAATACTTTGTCAGTAGAGTTATACTTTTCCCTGCTTGGCCTCTGGCGTGGCGTAAAACCCCGTAAGCTCTTTGTTTGGCAGGAGGGCCTCTGGCGTGGCGTAAAACCCCGTAAGCTCTTTGTTTGGCAGGAGGGCCTCTGGCGTGGCGTAAAGCCCGTAACGGTAAGCCAATACTTTTCGGTGTTTTGTGTTGTGTATTTCGTCGTTGTCTTGGAGGTGAGCCGAGGGATAAGAAGGAGGGTGAGAGAAGACCAGATTATAAGGAAGAAAAAACGGAAGTGGAGCAAGATGGCCTAAAATACTCATAAATATGTCAACTGCGCGCTTTTCCTCAAACTATCGGCAAGGGGGCCTGACATCAGTGGATATTTCCGCCAGGCCGAACACCGACTCTTATAACCTTTGGGGCCATCCACATATTACGTACGCAAGGAGGGCGGAGGGGTCGGATTTCGGCGATTTTGCGTACGGGTGCAAACGGGGAGGGGGGAGGGGGGGGGGGCAAAATGTGTACGTACGCAAAATAAATTTCTAATTATGACGTCCACATGAGCCTATTTGTAACTCTGTATTGTCCTATAGTCGTTCGATGGCATTTTATTACATTATATAAAAGCCATGTGCTGTTATTCTGTGCTGTGAACGAGACACCTATAATTTGTCTATATTGGCCCTCACTCATCCTTCAATCTGGCCTAAAGTGCAGACAGTCGCTGCCGAGACACTTTCTGCAGCTGGTCTTCGGGGGGGGGGGGTGTGTGCGTCAAGCGTGTACGCAGGGGAGGTGTGGAAGAAAGTACGCTTACGAACAGAGGGGCCCAATTTTCCCGGATTTTTGCGTACGTAATGTATGGATGGTCCCTTTAAGGTCCGATACAGACTCATACCTACTCTATGGGTGTCGATTATAGGCCTACTTTGGCAAAGTTCATAGAAAGTTTTGTAGGCTAACTGTTGATATTACGCCTACAAGTTATCAAGAGGTAACACGCATGGACTAGTATGATGAACTTGATGTTTTTACTTCCTTACGCTCGTGTCGCTATACTTCAATATTTACACCGGATATAACATAGTTGCACGACTTTTCTTCCTCTAAGTATAGGTTCCTTGCTCGCTCTTTAACGGAATATAGGCCTATACTACTTCGAGGCTCGAGCGGAGCATGCTTGGAGAAAACGTAGAACTGGCACCATGGTAACGCCTTACAAGTGTTAAGTCAGTTAGTCTTAAACAGAATTATCGCCATGAGTTATATTCTGATTTTATACAACCAATAAATAAGTTATGAAAATTTATAAATAGTCGAAAAGGTAAATTCAGATTAATTACATCTATATGTTGTAGCGTCGTACTTGCGAATAACAGCGCTTTTTGCAAATCTCTGCCAGCATGCCGACATGTACCCCATAATTTTATGATCCAGTGGACGATTGTACCATCGCACGAGAAAGCATATTATGCACCATACACCCAAGTCATCATTCTAATTGTAATTTCAAACTTCTGAGGCATTGATGTCAAATGCACAAAGCATCAACCGATGACGCACCAAAATCAGGCCGTAATCAATTCAATATCCAGAAGATCAATGCATAAGACATGTGCAGCCTATGGAGGATAAGCATTTGAAAAGGGTAAGTCTTAAGTTGAGAACGAAATGACATAAGCTGCCCAGACAGCTGACTGAGGCGTGCAGTTGGCCAGCAGTTCGGAACAGAGAAGCGATTGGCTGAAGGATGGGACCAAAGGTTAGGGAGCTATATGACAAAAGAAATATAATCGTGATGGACCTGCAAGTTGGCCCCCTCTTTGGTCTGCTGGTTCCTCTGTGGAGCGTGCTTGCTGCTGGTGGCTTTGCTGGATTGAGAGGAAAGCACATGTTGATTTGCTTTGACAGCTGTCCAAGAAAAATGTGAGAGAAGACCCTGGCCAACAGAAACAAAGGCTGGGTGACCTATTCAGTCTAGGAGCTAGGTAGAGACCTTCTAGTATTAAGTACAAGATAGTAATTGCTCGCCATCTTGCAGGGAAAGGGGTTGGTGTCAAGTTAAATATTTAGTCGTTCATTTTGTTTGAGCTTGAAGAAACGACAATCTTTTGATTATTGGAGTAGTGAGACCTGTTTCTCTCAGCTGCAACCTTTTCAGTTGAATGTTTTTACAACTTTTTTCACTGTCACACAGAATAATTAATCCATGCTTACCTATTACTGCACTCTTACTGCCAAATTGTCAAAATTCTGCTTTATTTCCATGGTGAATACCATATTTACCTTTGTGGGCCCTGCAGACTATACAGTGGTGAGCCACTGTAATTAAGGTTGCCCATAACACTGTGGCATGATGGCTTTTTGTAGGCCCAACGGTGAGGTTAGTGTAGGCTTCCCCACAGAGACTTGCTGTTCTACAATGGTCTATATGTGTACTAATTTGTCTGTAATTTCAGAGGTTATATCAAGCAGACTAAGATGGAACACCAATCTTCGTGCAGTTTACAATTCCGCAATCCCCAGATAAAAGCAATGTCTGCCTTAAATGTTACAAACAGCTACTGTCTAACCAGGTAAGATGTACTGATTCTAAAATCATGACCATTAGCTTTAGGATAGTGTGTGATCTGAATTGAGTTGCATCCTAAGCATTTCAGGATGAAATAGTAGACCAGAATCACAGTTGGTTCAAACTATATGTTTAGATGAATGATTCTGATCTTTTAAGCAGTTAATAGAAGCAGGATGTAACAGAGGAAGTTAACGTCGTTCACGCTACCTGCTACCATAAATTCAACCAATACAAAATCACTTGTCTCTGCGATGCCTTTGAAAGGATTTCCAAGTCCTTCTGTGGCAGGTCAACATTTGTGGAAATCTAATCTATCTAATCTAATGAGACTTCTAGAGTCAACGTTGTTATCATTATACCTAAGACAGCGATCGATGGTTGCTTCATGTGGATTCCTTCCACCTGGAGAAGCCAGGTTGAATTCTGATAGGTCAGATAAACCAGAATTTAGGCTGTGGTGGAAAAGCAAGTTGAAAGAGATGAGTCTAACGTTTACAGCTGAATTGCATGAAAGAACTGACAGAAGAAATAGATGTGGAACTGGACAGGAAATTCCAAAGCCTTAGGGGCAACTGAGAGTGCTTGAGAATGCAGCACTCTCCTGGTACGAGGCACAAAAAGAGATGACTGTTCACCTGGTCAAGTGCAATGTTTGTTGGTATAAAGGATGAGCATTGAACAGAGAGGTCAGCTGGCTGATTAAAATTGGCACTTTGTGAACTGTAAGGCATATTTTAAACTGGACATTTGTGTGCTGATTCTTTTCCAGTGCAATGAATGCAATATGGGCATGAGTGCAAGGGCTCTGGCCATAGAATTTTGAACCATTTGCACAGTTTGTTTAAATCTCTTGAGATGGAAGTTGCAGTAGTCAAATAGGCTTGGAACCAGGGCATTAGCTAGTGAAAATGAGAAATAGTTATAGGCAGTGATGGACACATTAGTATTTTGAGAACAGATTTCTATTTTCAAAATAGAAATTACTGTTTTATTTTGTATATTCAAAATACTTAAAATTGAAAACAGAGAGGGAGTTTCCAATTTGAAGGGTGACTGATAAGTACTGGAGCAGATGGCTGCTCTCACAAGAAGGCTTGACTTTCAGCAAGTTTATTGCGAATTTTGTGTCAGATGGCTCGTATCTAGTGAGAAAGACTGAATGCTGTGCAGAATTCTGCTAATTGCTCATCTTTTTGTGAATTTTTTAAATTTCATATTGAACTGTGGCAGAGCCTTTGGCCAATGCCCATGGGACCCAAGGATTCTGCAGAACCCCAGTTTAAAACCACTGCTATAGAGTTATCAGCAAGTAGTGATCCAAATAGCATAGTATATAGTGTAGACAGGAGCATGTCTAGTAGTATAGAACCATGTTGAACACCACAGTTCAAGACAGTTGGTGCCAAAGTGAGGTGTGTGATATGAACTAATTACAATACAATACAATACAACTGCCTTTGATATCGCCCTTCTTCCTAAGGTGGCCCCAAGCTCAGAAGTGCTCACGCCTCGGCGGCGCAGAAGCAATTATATTGCAAAGCAATGGTGCGCGAGGAACTTGCTCAAGGTCCTGACACAAATAAACCACCCCGGACGAGGGTTGAACCCGTACTCTCAGCGTTACAGGTCAACCGCTCGAACCAGTCGGCCACCGTGCCACACACAATTGAGTATGATGGTAGAGCTAAGATGTTAAACTGAAGTCATGTGGATGAACTTCAACAGCCCAACACTGACAGCAAACTTATGATACCAGAGGCCTACTCTGACAAATGGTTGAGTAATAGTTCTGGCTGGTACCAGAGGCCTACTCTGACAAATGGTTGAGTAATAGTTCTGGCTGGTACCAGAGGCCTACTCTGACAAATGGTTGAGTAATAGTTCTGGCTGGTACCAGAGGCCTACTCTGACAAATGGTTGAGTAATAGTTCTGGCTGGTACCAGAGGCCTACTCTGACAAATGGTTGAGTAATAGTTCTGGCTGCAGTGCTGGCCTTAGGATATTTCGGGCCCCGTGCAGAGTATACTTTACGGGCCCCCATGACACAAGTCAAATAGCTTGTTTTTCATTGCTGATCATTTTATTTTAGTAGATTGTTAACAAGTACAACAAGTAAAATTTAACTGTAGAAGTGCACCTGTAACAGAATAATATTATTAATATATGATGCTACTAAATCACAGAAAGGGAACTTTCTTTGCTTTATGTGCATGTTAATTTTCTGTGACATTTTCGGGTCCCTCTAAGTTGCGGGCCCATGCGACCGCACGGTTCACACGCCCCTAAGGCCGGCATTGCTGGCTGGTACCAGAAGCCTACTCTGACAAATGGTTGAAGATTAGTTCTGGCTGGTCATGGATGTGTACCTAAGGCTTAATGAATTTTTGATGTTCAAAATACCAAGATGTAAAATGGTTCGAGTCTTATCATCAGTGTGCACTGTGCAGGGTTTGACCTAACTTACCCCTTCACTGGGTTTGAGGAAGTTCCATACAGACATAAATAAAACATTATCTTTTACGTTCTTGCACTTGTGTTGTATTTAATAGATTGTTTGGTAAATTTTTCATGACGTAGTGTTGATTACAAGTGTCGCTGCCAGACAATCGGCTGTCCTATACCAATCATAGTCGAGGCACAGTCTTCACGACAGGTGCCATCTGTGCCCCGGATGTATCCACAATTTGGGAAGGCAGCCATACAGCCAGTCGATGCCAAAGAAACTGGGGCTGGCAAAAATCCATACAACAGCCACGATTTTCGGTACTTTCGGTAAACAATTAGAAGTCTTGAAAGCTATCAGATTCATATAATTTGAAATGGTCGTTTTTGCTATAGAATATGGCAAAGAAATCCTTTTTAATGTAATATAATATAAGTGAGTATTTTCATAATGCCTTTTAGCTGCATTTTGCATGTCTAAATGATGGAGTTCTTTAATAAGTATGAGTTCGTACTGAATCTAAATCATTTGCAGCTGTTTTCAGCCGATACGAATGGTTTTGGCTCTGCTTTGGTGAGCATGGGTCACGATAGCTGTCCATTGCATGGATGTTCTCATCAGTTGGCACTTTACTCGCCATCCTTTGGACCACTGTCTGGAAAATACCCTCTGATTTGACATAGCACTCATGAATAGGCTGGTGCCATGTGCTTGGCCTTTGAGTGGCGCTTTAGAAGTTTGGAGATTACAATTACAAATTCATCAGACAGCAAAGACCTAGGAAGTGGGGACCTATCACCAATAGATGTGAATTCATTGTTGGTGTCTACTTGCCTGTCCAACACTGCCAGTGCGCCTTGCTTCAGCCACATGAACACCATTTTATACACATAAACTGAAGTTTGTTTAACAACACTTTCAAACTAACTCAGCTGGGCCAGTGAAAAGTACTTTCCCGACAATCTTTGGACTTTTTAGAGATGCTATAAAAATATCCAGACACATACATGCATACATAACTTAACACATAATACTAGAATAGGTGGAAAAGTTGCCACAGTTAGGCTGCAGTTGCATAACACACTTAGACCCCAATTAACGAAGGTTGACTGATAACACCATGTTAGAAGTTCTGGTTCATTAGCACTGACGATGTGGAATTGTGACATCTGAATGCAGCATTCACAGCACAGTTACACTGTCCAACGGACAGTGTTGGGCCAGTGGTAGAAGATACCATGTCCAGATATTGCTCCAGTAAGACAGTACTGGGCTTGTTTGTTGCAAATATCCTCCGTGATAGGCAGCAACAGAGCTCTGAAGACCATGCCACACCACTGCATCAATGACTCGGATTTTCCGGACGGTTTTTGTAAGTCTAGGGCCCAACACTGTCCAAATAAGAACCAATCAACCTGTTATAGGCCGACCAGTTAAAAAGTGTGGCTGAATAATTAGGTCATGCATGTCTGAATACAATTAAAAAATGTTTTTAAATATATTATTAAACAGTACATACTAATATTTGTGATAATTCTTATTGTGGTTGAACTCGTGAGTCATTAAAGATACTTATAAGGAAAGAAAATCAAATAATTGACTTAATGCAATGCTACAAGTTGGGCAAATCAGAGGATTTTTTACAGAAATTTCCACTGGTGGGGATATTTGGAATTTCCCCACCAGTTAACATGTTAAAAAAAAAAAAAAAAATGCCCTGCGGCAAATCTAGAGTTCGAAGTGGTCACTAACAGGAGCACTCTGTTTATGACATTTCTTGCTCTAAGGCCAAACTTGTTGTTAGTCTGAATGGTGACAAATTATTTAGCATCATCAATGGTGAGCTACTTTAGGTGCATTACAATGTCAGTTTTCAGCGCAATGAAATTTCAATAATTTTTTTGAAAGCATGAACATTTTTTGGCCTCCTGAATAGATACCAGAAGGCTGTTGCACAAACGTCGGTCAGTGACCGAGTTGGTAACATAGCAAAATTCTTCACCTGCATGTTACAATTTTTAAGAATGTATAGATTAATTTGTATTAAAATTCTGGATTTATGAAAATTGTTTTTTGTTTGATTCAGATCAAAGGCATCTGGAAATCCATCCAAGAAGAATTTTAACTCATCAACTCATCTACAATCTCACAAACCAGTTCTGGATCAAATGCTGAAAAAAAATTCAAAGGTGCTTTGAACACTTGTTCTAACTTTCAGGTTGTTTTCAGATTAGCAAAAGAACTGTAAATACAAAACTGTTGACAGTATTTCTGGGAGCAAACCAAAGGACAAGGTTATTCTGCAGCCCTGAAAGTAGTCATTAGATCTGTTAAGTACATAATAACAAAACCCAATAAACTAATAATGAGACTTTTAAACAGCAATGATAACTAGGAATGGGTCAAAAGACAGGACACTGCATGTAAACTGAAGTTGATGTAACAGTAGCATGATACCTTGATAAATTCATGGAGTGATGCTTGAAAGTGTGGAATGTTGCATCATGAAACAGGAAATGAAAGACAAAGTTTTGCAGAACCAACCACGCAAGAAAGAGCATCAGAAATAGCAATGAAACATATTAAACCTAGTTTTAAAACTATTTGCCCACTTGGTGTTATTCTATCATTTCAATCCCTCAGTAATCCATTGCTTACCAAGCTGCATGATTGATTCAATCCATTTAAATGTTGTGAATGCAGAGCGCCACAAAACCGCTGCTTATTTCCAACACTGTTGTGCATTAAATAAATAAAATCCACAAGCACTGTTGAGTATTTATTTGAGTTTTATATAAAAATATATATTGATTACTTACATCAACTACCTCTATACAACTCATCTAATCCTTTATAACTCGTTCAGCAACCATTTTATTGTGTTCAAGTTGCGTTCTGACAGCTTGTGTTAATAATAAACGAAAATTGATTGATTGATTGATTAACACTGATGATAGCCAACCAACCAATAATAATCAGTCTTTAAACTGCTTTCATTATCAAGTTATTACTGGCTCTGAATTAAACTTATCAATGCTTCTTTGCCAACAACAGTTTGAACCCCTATGAAATGTTTTGCATGCAGGACGAACAAAGGCCGTACCATCCAAAACTAACCGTGACGTGCAAGGCGCCAACCAACTGGCTTCGAATGAAATGGGGAAGAGTTTAAGCAGGATATCTGACAATCCATGGGTCAATTGCACAAGCCATAATTTTGATCTAGAGCTGAAACAGACTCAACAGTGCTTGTGGATTTTATTTAATTGCCACAATTTTTGTGTAGCACTGAGAAATTTCAGCAAGTTAATAATATTAGAGTTTTCTAATCCTGACAGATTACATATATATCAGGTTATTACAGAGGATCAGTGGAAAATAAAATTGCTTTGAGCCATCTGTTGATACAGCTACGGTCAAACAATAGAACAGGATACCAGATAATCTTTACTGTTCGTTCGCCTGTGACTGATCAGCATATAAACAATATGGCTGCCCCAAACTTCGATAGAATAGAGCACTGCGACCTCCCACAGTGGAAGTCCATAAAGTAAGCAAGCAAAAATGAGTAACGAAGAAAACTGAATTTTATTTGGTAAAGAATTGAGAGACGTGAAATATAGAAAAAAATGTTTGCAACATGTTTTCATGTGAAATGCAGGGACAGTACACACACAAAACATGGAAAACATGATTATTGTGGAAGTCTGCGGGTACTGAAACACCATGATTTTTTCAAATATTCTTCAGGAGTTCATCTGCCAAAGCGCAATCTGGTGTGAACGGATTTTTGCCAAATTGTCTTTTCAGTTTCTTGCATGCATCCACATGTTCTGTGCATGTTTATGTGTGCTGCATTGTGGGGATCCTTTCATGTACAACTACACAATGCATATAAATACAATTTTTAAGCTTTCCAAATTGGGATGAGCTCGCCATCATTTGGGTATTATACAAGTTTCCGGAAGACTGTGTTGTGATTATCTCTTCCAGTGTTTCCTCAGCATGATCACTTACTTAAACGAGCAATTTTTTCTGGTGTTTTGGCACTTTCCAGTAAACAGATTTTCCCTTATTTATACACCACTTAATTCAGTTTTCACCTTTGTAAATATTGTTTGTACTCATTACTTACTTACTTGAGGGATTTCTGCTATTGGGAGATTGCAATGCTCTATTCCATCTGAGTCTGGGGTGGGTCATATCGTTTATACGGTGATCAGCCACAGTCAACCCAAAAGTCTTTCATCAGAAAGAGCATCATCAAAATTGGGGTTCCAATTCCTGTGGTTTTTTCACTGTAATCCTGTTACAACACTTCTCACGGCTTACAAAACATGTTACATATCACTAGGCCATCACAACAGTATTAAATGTATGAAACTGAAAAAGAAAAATACTGAAACAATTCTTTTGGAAAGAACATATAATTATGTGTACAACAGCAAAACCCGCATTTTTACAGTTTTTGAGAATATTTACAAGACTTTATATGCAGAAGCATCAACAAACAATCAAAAATATACATCAGGACAAAAATATTCAATGATTTCATCTAAAAGTTAATAAGGTTTTTAAATCGGCACATAACGGTCATGTAAAATGGTATAGCACATTTAGGCTGATGTGAAGTGATGAGCATATGGAGACACTGATACATATTACATTTAGTGTTGCCTAGCACAGAAGGACTGCTGTGCATTTGGTTCTTCAGGTGATTTGGCAGGCTTCAATCGGTTCTTACCCTGGTATGATTCACATTGTGTCTATGCACACTTCGATATATACATATCAACATCACAGACAGTCATTGGTTGTAATCTGTTAGTTTAACAACTAGGGTTTTAGTATTTAGTATATCTACTCATAACATGGGTCAGAAGTCAACTATTAGGCTCAATAAAGACTAGCTATACTACAGTGGACCAAAATTCCAGTAGTTAGATTCATGATTGGTTCAAAAGCACATTACCAAAGAAAGACGTCGATCATGCTCACTATATATAGGTTCCTACGGAGTTGATGAAAGGCAGTAACAAATACAAGTATAAACTTTGATGAATGTCATAATAGCAACATGGTTGATTTCTAAACCTATCCATCAGAATTGTCCATTAGTGCAAAGTTTTTAAAACCTTTAGAGAAGTTCGGATGTAGTATACTGTTAAAATGCGACTTTGTCTTGATGGAAATTTCAGCGCTTCTCCACTCTCAGTTTGATGCCGTCTACTCCTTGCATTTTAAGTTTATCCAACTTCAAAGGAATCTGTAAGTAAGATAGTACAATGCACATCACATTTGCTCTCAATGCCCACTAAAGACCCATAGAATAAGCAAATATTTCTCTCAGAAGAATTTGATTTAGGGTAATTGTAATTAGCAACTTCTATCATTCTGATATCTAATGCGCAAGGCATCAACTGGTGGCACACCAAGCAATCAGTTCAATATTCGAAAGAACAGTCTGCTAGAAAGAGAGGCAGCCTGTAGTAGATAAGCAATTTGAAAATGATGAGTCTTTAGTTGAGAAAAAACTGCAATAAGCAACTGAGCAAATTGAACAAATACAGAGAGAGAAAGCAACCGAAAAAGCTCGTTCACCAAAAACAGTTCTAGTTTTAGGTATGACAAGAGAAGGACAATCAGATGACCTCATTGAGTAATGGTAGATCTGGGGAATAAAGACTGAATTTGAGTATTGTGATTGGCCAGAGTTCAATGTGTTATAACATATGAGCCCAATTTTAAGTAAATCAGCCCCAACTTTAAACAAATCAGAACTGAATAGCATGCTAACAAACAGTTTTTCAACATGTTATTATTCTTACTGTAATTTATTTTATGGGTTGTATACATAAACAATTGGTTTACTAATATTCAATAATAATTTAAAAACCATTAACTAATATTCTAAAATAATACAGTGCAAATCGGTTAAGATGAATGACAGGGTACCAGAGTAAAATTTTTCTCTTAACCAAACTTTGTATTAACTGTGAGGCAACAGAAAACATAGCATGCCAGCCAGAAACATGGCTGCATGACGTCCAAGCAGAAAAGCCGCATATGCACGTATGTGTATATGCTGCATAATTACGATAGGCTGCTAACTTGTTTAACGTTAAATTTATTCCAGTTAAAAATGGTCAGCAAGGACTTTAACACTTTAACGATGAAAGTGTACAAAAATTGACTAGGAAACTAATGCAGCTCGTTGTTAAAGTGTTAAATAGCATATAATTCACAATATTACGTGCAAAAGGCCATAGTTTGGACTTGAACCGCATATAACATTTTGTAGAAGAGGCCTACCCCAGTTTGTTTGAGTTATTGGCTATTTAGCATATATTTGAAAATGAAAGTTTATAATTACATATATCCTATAATGTATGACACAGCACAGCTACAAACTAACAGACTGTATTCTGCTTAGCAAAACAATCCATTGTTCGTTTAGTTGTTCAATCTGGGATAATTTTCTTTTCGTAAAATGTTCCATTTCACGTACACAGTTATACATCTGATGCCATGTCTGGCTGAGCCTTAATTAATTTCTGCAAAATACCTGTGTACTATTATTAGACTGTTGTAACTTACATGTAATTTAATTTCATAAAGAATTCGCACAGAATTAGTATTCAACTGAAATGACTTGGATAGCCCAACTTAGAAGCTGAACCTTGTTCTACATTTCATCCAATAGCCGATCACATATGCAATAACTGTATAGTCTTTTATTATACACATATAAAGCGTAAAGGCACCCGCTTATTCATGCATGCTCTGTTGTGTCCGAGGCATTGTCCAGAAAAACCCAAATAAGATCAAGTCCAAGACCCCGGCGAGAAGCTGCTACAGTGGGTTTCGTTTTGGATGAGATTGGAAGGTGGAGAAGTGGATGGAGTAGGGCTGGAATTCGTGAAGAGGTGAGACTTTAATTTTGGAGTGGAAAGCCTGAGGGGTTGATAGGTAGAGTAGCTTGAGGCAGATGATCGTGGGCGAATGGCGATATTGGTGGAGGATCCAAAAATGTCCGAGATTCAGGAAAATTTTCTTGTGGCTCCTGTTTCCTGCATGCAGTATTTATACCCTTTAGAAGTACTTCCTGTACAAAGGCATAATTACAATAATTATATTATGGTCTCATGCACCATCATGTTGTGATGGCAAGGAATCCATTTTTAGGAAAGGAAACTGATTAAACCATAATCATTTGTTGGTTTTTCTACATAGATATGATTTTCTTTGAAAGTACAATGCACTGGTTATGCTAAAAAGATGTGATACTTCCAACATTTCGTCTAATCTGAAAGACTTTGCACTGAGTTATATTCACAGGACAAAAACCATTTTCATAATCAATATTTTTGTCTTGTCAGTTTAGTTTAACTTGACGTCAAATGCACTGACATCAGAACATAGCAAGCTTCTGTTTCATACTAGGCGATATTTCACCCTATCCCTTTTCATCTTGTGTTTTACAATGAATGGGTATATTAAAATTCCTGCATGCAAAATAAGTAGCAAAAAAGAAATGTGCTACAACTTACTTGTGTTTTTTCACAAACAACAAACTTCAGCTTTTGCAGAATATGCACCATAGACATTTTCAGTTCCATAAGTGCTAAACGCATTCCAACACAGTTTCTTGGTCCGACGCCAAATGGAAAATAGTGGAATTGATCTCGTGATTCATTTGCTTCTGGCAAAAATCTACAAATACAACCAAAAACTGGTGATTTGCAGACAGTTCATTTCAATAAAAAAATCCTTTGTAAAAAATCAATTGTAAAAAATTTTACTTCTCAGAAAGGCTAATAATGTACCGTAGGCTACATAGAATAATGATGGTGAAGATACTCCAGTCATCATCCCTCTGATTGGCTCACCTTTCTCATTTCAGTGCTGACCTCATAGTGCTGAAACAGTCTCCAAATTCCTAAAGCGCTGCTCTAAAGCTAAGTGCACCAGTTTATTCATGAGTGCTGCGCCAAGTCAGAGAGGTTGTCCAGGGAGGCCATGTGACCAAGTCTGGTTACCAGAAACCAGAACACGAAGGCACATGAGCTGCTACGGCAGCTCTCATTGGGACGAAAATACTTCAAAGACGGAGGATTGGATAGATTAGGGTAGGAATTGTTGAAGAGGAGGGATTTAATCAATGTCGATGGGGAATGCTCGATGAAAGCTTATTTACACAACTATAATGTAATATGTGGTTACAGTAGTTACACTATTCACATATTCAAGCTAAGCTAATTACCTATATACCAGCGTCAGCTGTGTTAATTAGTTTTTCAAAATAAGTATTGAAACTTCTCCATTTTGTTGGGGCCTTGGAGCTCTGAAAATTGTGTCTTGAGTTTCTTCAACTGTCAATATCGAACAAAAGGAAATTCTTGTTTTCCTGTTTCTTTATAGAATTCACCAATGAGACGGTAGACATGTGGAATGAGTCGATTAATTTGCACATAGACTTTACCCAAAGTCATCAACTGTAACACTAGATGAATCACTGAATCATTGGATGCCATAGCACCAAGAATGTCACAAAAGCACACAGACTTTATTTTTGGACAAATCTTTTCAAAGCTTGTTCATAGTCAACTTCTAGCTGTCGCATATGCCGAAAACTGCCTCTGACTTCATTTCAAAGTGATACTGTACAATTGTCCCTTTGTTAACTCATCACATGTAAAGGTTGTAGCTCATGGACTCCAGTACCTTAATTTAACCATAACTACGTTTGTCCCATATCACCAATGACTATTGAAGACAAACTGACGAATTGATTTTATCGTTCAATAAAGTTATCAATCACATAATTGGTCAAAAATCAAACCGGATATTCTGGAGCTTTTGAAGAACATCCTACCAGTTCAACAGATTCTAGTTAAATAAAACTAGTCCATAATCCTTGGACAAAGAGGTCTATGCCATGCAATTCTTCCTGAACAATTAACTACATCTGCAGAAGCTCAGCATATATAATAAAGACTAACCTATCTGGGTCGAACTTCTCGGGATTTTGCCAAATTTCTGGATCATTTTGAAGGCCATATATTGGAATTCCAACAACCATGCCTTTTGGTATGTGCAATCCGTTTATAACAATGTCACTTCTTGCGACTCGATCAGTCCTGAAATATAGGTAAAATAAGCACAGCATTTATGACAACATCTAATGTAATACTGTATAAAAAAAACTCAGCCAAAAGCTTGTTGGTTAACATTGCTATAATCGATCCGTCACTTCTGTTGAGATTCGCAAAAAAGGATTGTGTAAATTAGACCACAGAAAATTATGGTAACTGTGCAAACATAAGCTGCCTGGTGGAAAAATACTACTTTTGTAGAATATTCAAATTAAAGCTTTCTCTGCATATATGACAAATTAGAACAGTGAAACTCTCAGTTTCTGACTGATTTTGCAACTGTTAATGTAACATAAAAGAGAAAAGTAATTTTCTTGAGCCAAGCAATCAAAATATCAAAACACACATCAGCCTTCAGTTGCTAATAATTATGTTCTTCTTGACTGAGAAAGATAATTGACAATGGTTCTAAAGTAATGAGTTCACAGTTAAATGAACATATTACCTTGGTCCAGCTGGATAGCGTCTCAGAACTTCACTAAGGCACATATCCAGATAAGGCATCTTCTGCACAAGGTCATAGGTTACATGATCCTAAATTGACAACACGAGCACTGTTGTTAACAACGAGAACAAATTTAGCTGGTACATGAGTAATTCTCATATTTAACCTTGCCTTACCGTAACCTTGATATATATATATATATATATATATTGATCATGCTCAGATGCAGTATTCCAGATGGTAAAAACATTAAACGAATGCACAATAACCGGATTTTTAGTGGATAATTAAGATAACAACGTGTAAAAGCAAAAAAGACAGCATCAGAAAGCTTTTTGTGAAAGTAATCACAAAAATTAATGGCTTGTTTAGCTAACAATGGAAAGAATTCTACAAATTGTTTTTTCATACTCGTTTAGAAAACTGTCATAGTTATTTAGAAAACTGAAACTTTTATGTAATATTTCTCTCCAGCAACATGATTTCCTGCTGCCGGAAAGATCGCATATGCAGTCTATTTAGTTATATTAACTTGTGCTTTATAAATCTTCTTCTTATAATAATAATAAAAATAAAAATAAAAATAAAAATAATAATAATAATAATAATAATAATAATAATAATAATAATAATAATAATAATAATAATAATGTCTTGATGAATCTCAACATAAGCAAGAGTTACTTACATGACCGCTCATAACTTCATCAATTTCCTTGATAAGCTTGTCTTGAACATCAGGATTAACCGCCAATTCATACCCAAACAATGACAGAGTATTTGCAGTCGTTTCATATCCAGCCAGAAAGAAAAGTATGCCTTGCGCCAGAATCTCTTCATGAGACAAACCTGAAAATATACAGACCATTCATTACCTCCAGCCAGATGTTTAGATAGTGTTGGAATCATTAACCATGGATTTCATAATGAGGATATAAAACAGATTAGAGTTAGGCCATTTGGTTCAAAAGAATGTGCTTAGATTCCTTCATTTTCGATCCCGATGCAACAATATAATTAATATTTAATGATTTGCATCATAATGTAATTATACCATTAATATTTCTGAATTATTACTTTAAGTTTTCAGGACAAAATAAAGTACCTCTACGTTTAGTCCAAGTGTCAGCTATTGAATCATTTTGGTCATCATTTGTCTGCTTGCTTAATTCTTCATCATCAACTTCAGCTTTGACCATCAGTTGAAGAAAGTCAACGTCGTCCTTTCACAATTATAAAAACAGAGTCTAGTTTATTATTAAATAACATGTCTGTAATTCCAATATCAGATAAAATCCAATTAACACAGTGAAATACACATCTTCACAAAATTAGAAATAAGGTAAGAGAAGATGACAAAAGAAGCAGGATTGGTTAAAAATTGAAATTTTTAGACAGTAACAGTTCTTGTCACAGTTTCACAAGTTTTAAAACTCTTGTTTGAAGCTTTCAGAAAGCATTCTTTGAAACCCATGCAGGCCAAACTTTATCATCATTATACTGGGTTGTATATTTCTATCAAGCATTAAAAAATGAACCAAGTTTAGCATGCTTTCCAAATATTTTCTAAATCACTTGTATCATAATGACTTACAAAATAAATGGTATTAAATAAATACAGCATAAATACTATGTAATGTACCATAGATGAAAAACACGAAACAAAATGATTTGATGCAACTTTTACAATGGGCCTTACAATGTTCAAATACTCTGATAAATTAGTTTTAATATTCCAAACTTCTCACTGTCCAAGGGTAAATGAAGCATAAATAACTTACACAAGGCTAGTGGCTAGTCTCTTGTAGTGTACAGCAAATGTTCTCATTTTGCAACCCAGGCAGTACCGGAACAGAAATCTTGAAATGTCAGTCCTGGCAGGGACTTGAACCTTGAACTTCTGTGTTGATAGCTCAGCATGCTAACCACTAGACTAGTGCATCACTCATCTGATCAGAATTGGTGACTAAATTTAACTGTGCTAAATGAAGAATATATACTTACACTTTCTGTGGTTCGCCTCTCAGTTAAGGCCTGGTCAACAGCGGCCACAAAAAAAGTCACCGCATCTCTTGGAAAGAATGAAATACCCAGCTTTCCAAGAGGTTTCACAAGAAATGGAAAGAAAACTGCAAATGACAGAAAACAAATATGCCATGCACATTAATAGTTTAAGGCTGAGCTGCATTGGTTTCCCAGTTGCCTTTAGTTCGCTCTCATCATTTAAGTGTTAAAGCTCCCATTCAGTATTGTAACAGGTGATTATTATAACACTTCTCAAACTCTCAGAAACCACAAATTCTACGGATGGCAGAGTATACAACTATACATCCATGGACTACATATGCTCCCTGGAACTGCAACAACTCATCAGTCATTATAACCTTGATAACAATATGATAATGACTGTGATACACGTCATCCACACATTTCCCTCGCCATGTTTGTCACGTACTCGCTACCAATGTCATTTAGGCATAACATTTTCTCTAAAGGCAGAATTATTTTAGTAATTTCTAACATGTTGGAGTTTACTGTTGCAAAGTTTGACTATCAGACTTATTCTTCATTTCTACTGTGGATTTTTTACGTTTTTATGGTATTTTCTTCTTGTCTTGGAGTAATGGGCAGGCTTCCTAATGACGATCTACAGACTGCATAAGCACTCTACAGCTGGGTAATTTTCTTCCTGGTAGAGGAGGAATGACGTGGGTCTTTGTAGTTACTTTGACCTGCCGTAACTGGTGGCACTTTGACCTACTGATTGGGAGGTGACGAATGTCTTGCCGCTGTGCCGCGTGGCATGAGGAATAATTGAACGTGCATTCTGCCAATGAGGAATTGCTGAACAGTTCCATCATTGTGTCTTGCGGATGCTAACGCCTCTCATTGCTCCACGCTATTGCTGCAGCTTGGACTAGGGACTGAAAATGTTATCTCTCAACTACGGATGAGAATCTATTAGTTGGGCTCCATGTGTATGTGTGCATGGACCTGCCATTTGTGACACCAAGTTTTCATTGCACTGTTTTGCTTACTGAAAAATTTATGTTCTTAATTATATCTAGCATCATATGGGTAGTGCAGAAAGCACCTTTGATTTGTTTCTTCTTGAAGTGGTGCTTACAAATTACAATTACAGCAGTACCTGGCGTTAATAATACAATCTTGACAAGAACTGTCCTTGTAGCAAGTAAGTAGACAATGCTTATAAAAATGAAATGAAAATTAATGAAAAATTGGCCCACTTCTTTATGAAAAAACTTATCCTGCCTGATCTAGAGCACTATTCACCTTCTCTCAATCAATCAATCAATCAATCAATCAATCAACTAGACATTTATATAGCTATCTCTCTCTCTGGGATGAACTCAATTAAGCCAGCATCGTGCAGTTTTTGCCACCCCTTTCTATACAATTATTCAGTCAAAAGCTGCTCCAAATGCTTAGCTAGTTCTTGGTGCAGTGTGCACTCCTATTATTCTATCATTGGCATAGAACTATAAATACTATTTTTTTAACCAAAATCATTATTGATGTCACTTAGATTCATAAGAAAATAATTTAAGAGACTAACTATTAATTTAAAACATAACATTGTTTACTTTGCTGTGAAAATGACAGGAAATTAACAGTCTTACAAAATATTATTGTGTTTAATTTGAAGAAACTGAAGTCGAAAACTTTCTTTGCCATTTGTACAAATTGGTTGGTTGGATCATTGTGAGAGTCAATCTGAAGCCCAAAAGCAGTACTTGCAATCACATCCATTGTGTATGCTCCAGTTATCCTACAACAGATGTAAACTTGTAACTTTGCACAGCAAATATACCCGTGTAATGTCTGTCTTTACAATAACTGTGCTTGCTTAAAATCTCAATTAAACTTTTTCAAACAAAAAGCTCTGTTATAGTTGCTTATTGGTGCTATATGATGACTGTTCTGTTCTAACTCTATATATAAATATATATGAAAGCATTAATCATTGCATTTATACCAGAGCTGCTAACAATAGTGACAAAATGTATTGGCAATACCAATACCAATACCAAACTATTTCTTAAAAGTATTGCAATACCAATGCCAATACTTTTACCAATACTTTTCATCATTTTACTGACATAAAATACGTGCTAGCAGTGTCAAGTACTTCATACTATAACATTAATTGTTGGCAGCAGATAGCCTAAACCAATGTTCTTCTTCCAACTTGACAGACATATTACGTTCTCCCCTTGCACGATAAAGGCCTATAACCCACAGCAAACTTTGCTGTGCTGTCTCAAAGGTTTCCGCTTTTCACTTTCTCATCTAGCGTTCGTGATCTAGGAGTGACCCTTGACAATTCTCTCACCTTTACTGAACACATTTCCAAACTCACTCGCACTTTCTATTTTCACGTAAGGTGCCTTAGAGCTATCCGTCGCTCTCTCTCATCTTCAATTTTCACTTCAATTGTCCATGCATTTGTCTGCTCTAGACTTGACTACTGCAATTCCCTTCTCATTGGTCTTCCTAAAGTCCGTCTTGCTCCTCTTCAGTCCGTTCTCAATGCTGCTGCTAGATTAATTGCCCGTCTTCCTCGATTCTTTCATATCACCACCTTCATGGCAGAAGAACTCCACTGGCTCCCGCTTTCTGCCCGCATCCAATTTAAGGTCCTCATCCTTGTCTCTAAGGCTCAACTTGGTTTTGCTCCAAAATATTTATGTGACTTAATTCATCGCCCTCACTCTGCTGCTTCTCTTCGTTCATCTGACTGTTTGGACCTCCTCGTTCCCCGTGTCAGGACTTCTCTGGCTCAATCTAGGTCTGTTGCCTCCATTGGCCCTGCTCTTTGGAATGAGCTTCCTCCATTCGTTCGTTCTTCTATTCTCTCAGGTAACGTCTCTTCCTCTTTTACCTTTCTTAAAACTTGCTTTTTCTCTCGGGGTCTCTCACACTGGGAGCGCTTCTGAATGGCTCTCCCGCTAGAAGCGCTTTATAAATATCCGAATACACTACACTATAATACAATACAAACTGGCTGCATAACTTGCCAAGGTTTTGGAATCAATCCAGTGCACTGTCACGCCCAGAAAACTAAGTCTTTTAGTGGAAAAAATATTGGTATCGAGTATCGGTGATTTACAATCTAAAAGTATCGGCGTTACACTTGCGATACAAACAAAATAAAACTATCGCGATACTGGGTGCGATACTGAAAAAAGTATCGGCAATATTAACCTTTGCAATATTAACAGCCCTGATTTATACTATAGATGCTTAAGTAAGAGATCAATTAAGTAGTACTTCCCATTAATTCCTGGTGAAAGACAGAACATGAATTACCTGCTATCTTCTGATGTCAGTGCTTTTGCTTTTGGTGCAGTGGCGGCGCCAGGGGTGGGCTAGGGGGTACTTAACCCCCCAAAATGTAGCTCAGCTCCCCTCAAGCAAAAACCTGGAAATCTCTGCCACTGCTTACTGCATAATAAGCAAACTAGAGTAGTATACAATGACCAATGGCAAGGAAGTAATCAACTATCTCAGGCAGCGAGGCAAATATACTTCTTACATGATTATCATGGACGGGGAATATTTAAATTTTTAACGTGCCTGTAGACTGGGGGCATTTATTAAAGGTTTTATGGAAATTACGTTTGGAGCGATGAAATTCTTACCTACGCAGAAGTACTGAAACCGAATGAATGTTTTAGAGCAGGTTTTGAAGAGATATGATACATGCTTCAGATCGCTATCACTGTCCTAGTCACAAGCGCCGAATGTGAGTGATCATTTCCTGTCATGAAACGTATCAAATTATAACTGCGATCCACGATGTCACAGGATAGATTCCGCAACATTTCTATGCTAGCAATAGAAAGGGAGTTGTCGGAAGTACCAGGTAATTGACAAATTCAGCGAGGGTGACAGAAGACTGCCTCTGCGCTATGAACAACAGTAGGCAACGCTTGAACGCAGTTGCTCAAAACTGACTACGACTAGTAAACTTACTAGTACAATATACTACTAAAGCAGTTGCCAGACATGCAAATACCGTTTTTTCACCGGATGTGTGCTAAAATGCACAGGTCTATAGTCCTATAGGCACCTGGAACCTGAAAAATTTCCTGGGGTAATAGGAGGAAGGATAGGGACTAGGAAGGAGTGGAGGGAATGGAAAGGAAGAGGGGAGGGAGAAGGGAAGGGTATGGAAGAGGGGAGGGAGGGAGGTACAGGGAGGGAGGGAGTGAAGAAAAGGGAGGGGTTAGTGGGAGGGAAGACAGGGAAGGGCTTAGGCTGCAGCCCCAAACCTGAAATCCTGGCGCCGCCACTGCTTGATACCCCATGTTGAACATTCTCTTCTAACCTACTGGCATTCATTCAGTGCATGTAAGAGATCTACTAAAACTGGTAAAAAAAAGGGAACAGTTTTCAAGCACTTGTAAACTGTGAAGTAGTATTTCTGGTCAAAAGGTGAGACAGACACAGTGGAACGCCATTTCAGACAGACGGACCATCAATGCAGAAGTGTTGAAGGTAAAGACCTGTAACATTTATGCTGCAAATCAGGCACAGTACACATTACATTACAGCAAACTAAAAGGCAGTAGCTTTCTGCTTTGATAATTCACAAATAAAACTTTGCCTACTCTCTTAATTCAAAGATGTCTTTGCTTCTTGCCTTCTTTTCAAGGTTGCTCAGGAAAGTCTCTGCACACTTAATCAGCTTGCCATTCATCTAAAAAGTAAGAATGTTACACTTTCTAAGTGTTTGCTAAAATGTTGGATCTAATGGTAGCATGGTTTCCAGGAATTTCCTAGAAGCAACCAGTAATTACCTGGAAATACTTAAACTGGAAAACAGAAATTCAGAGGCAGTTTGGGCTAGTTGGATCTAATGTTAGCATGGTGTACACTGTACAGTAATAACTTAGAAGTAATCATTGTCTATCCAAGATCTAGAAGGATGTTTACATACCTGTTCCTGTGCTACATGGACATTTACCTGTTCTAAACTTGTTTCATGGTTATACACAAACAAACAATGGCCAGCCAAAATATTTATCATCTTACCTCATCACTCAGGTTCACAATTATTGTAATTGCTCACTGAATGCTCTTACTTTGTCCTGGACCAAAATAGTACTGGGTTCCAGTCTTACTCAGTTTGCATTCTGCTAGTTCTCTGGTGTCTTTAGGTCAGGACTGAAATCTTACAATTTAGAAATGCTTCTCCCTGTTAGCCTGCATTCTGACCTCAGGGATCAGATCTTGACTGCGTGGCTCTGTTTAGAAGTGACCATGCTTTGATGCCCAGTACGTTAGAAAAATGCTCCTAAAGAAGTCTCCATAAATATATTAGATAAAATTAGACTAAATGAGCCACATGCCTTTAGAAAAATTGGCATAGAAAAGTAGCATTCGTAAAGTGCCATAGAGGCATGGCATACTACCAATCAAACCAATTTACAGTTTTCTCCAATTAGTCCAACCTTCCTTAGTTTTCCACCACTAAATGTTGGTGTGAGATGGTTGCGAACGTGCTTCCAGTGGCCATCCTGCAATACTGTCATCATTTTTGCCAAAGGATATTCTTGAATACCAATATCCTACAAGTGAAAGACACAATAATACATATTCATCAAGCCATTGATAGGACAGTGGCACTGCTTAACTGAAAACGGAAACCACCGTGCAATAGAACCTTCAATAAGAAGGCTGAGGAGCTCTTGTCATAGAAGGCTAACAATGTAGCGTATTCCAAATAATAAACTGATCATAGTAAAAACTTGCATAGTAATAGTATGTTGAATGGCATCAGATATCAAGAAGAAGCATGGTAGCTGACTGGTTATGGTGCTTGACTAGTAAAACAGAAAGTATGGGTTTGAGCCTCCCCTGAGTTGTTTACTGTTCAGGGACTTTGAGAAAGTCCTTCAACTGCCATCGATACTCTGTCATATGGTCCTGTTGAGCAAGCCCGTAACATCCTAGGCTGTTAGGGACATGAACAGAAATGCCAACATAATAATAACAGAAGTATTGGGATAAATTAATAACTGGAATGCAGTAAATTGAAGCAATAAAGCAGTAGAATATGTTTCTTTATTTAAAAATCGATTATTTTATTCTTTGCGAAAACAGGCGTACAAATTCTTGATTTCAACAAAAGCATTTCATTTCAAAATATATTGAAATAAGTCATACTGTCTAGATATCCCCAAGCTTTCCCACAAAACTGAAGTCATAGAAATCTGCTTCAAACAATTTCCCACTTTCCCATTTATTTAATACACAAACAACTTTATAACAGTGTAGCATTATGCCTTTCCATTGCCTATATTGGTAATGATATATAATTTACACTTGAAGAAGAAAAAGAGCAGTCCCTAGCCTGAGAGGCAGCCATAGGTATGAACTATGAAGTGTTTGCGATTTCATTTTCTCAGCCTTGGCATATGAGGGCGGGTGGTCAGTCCTCTCTCTGTCGCTGTCTCATCTTCCCACCGACAGCGTATGGTCAGTGAATTCATTATAGCTGAGTTGGCTAGTTCTTGGTCTTCTCTAATCTCTAATATATCACCAGACTTCACATGGAGTTTGAGATGTTATCATGATGAATATAACTCCTCGTAATGTAAAGTAAAATTCCCGACAGGGCAGAGATTTCTACTCCATCTGTGCCCAGATGGAGCAGAAATCTCTGCCCTGTCGGGAATTTTACTTTACATTACGAGGAGTCATATTCACCATGACACCAGACTTCACATTGAGTTTGAGATGTTATTGCACCTCAGCAGAACTGGTATATGATCATGGCACAACCACATGGCAAACAAATTTGCAAACAGGACTGCACTGTATCACTGGTATCCTGTTCTATTGTTTGTCCGTAGCCCAATGCAGCATCAACAGATGACTCAAAGCAATTTTATTTTCCACTGATCATATGATCCTCCGTAATAACCTGATATATGTAATCTGTCAGGAATAGAAAACTCTAACATTATTAACTTGCTGAAATTTCTCAGTGCTACACAAAAACTGCACTTAATTAAATCAAATCCACAAGCACTGTTGAGTCTGTTTCAGCTCCAGATCAAAATTATGGTGTGTGCAATTGACCCATGGATTGTCAGATATCCTGCTTAAACTCTTCCCCATTTCATTCGAAGCCAGTTGGTTGGTGCCTTGCACGTCACGGTTAGTTTGGGATGTACCGTCTCTGTTCGTCCTGCATGCAAAACATTTCATTGGGGTTCAAACTGTTGACAGAGAATGCTTCAAACTTGCAGAAAGTTTAGATTACCAGTAGATTAGAGAATCATGCAAAATGGTATAATATAATCTCTTACAAATCTGTTTGTGAAGTTGCTGAAGTCCTTGATCATGATCTGTTTAAGAATTTCTGTATCGTATATCAGCAGAACTGGTATGCGACCTTGGAAAGTCCTATGTAAAACAGCAAGAATTACTATTAATTCAGAAATATATTAAAATAAGCCTAGTTCTTATAAATCCGTGATAGTCAATTTCCAAGGTTGTTCAGGTCAGGTATGTGATGAAATTGACATTTGATTGTAGATGCACAAAATTTTATCAGGTAAGATTGGATCACAGGTAAATTAGGACACTAAGAAATAACTGCAACACGTTACTAGAATATCAGTTACAGTAGAATCACAGGTATATTAGAATAATAATATAATAGATAATTCTTTACCCCACTATTGATCCATATTTCTTTTTCATATCCAGGTCATGCTTCATTAGTCCCTTTAAAGATAAAACAGGAAAAACACCTGAATTTCATAATTCAATCTCTGGTAATTCCCCACAGACTACATTTACCCTTTACTTCTAAGCATAACTCAGACTCATCATAAGTGGCCAAGGTCAGGGTTTGTCCACCATGTCACAAGTGTAGTAGAGAAGTACATAAACAGTGGCATATGCTTAGATTTTGTGTACCTCCAAGGATTACCCAGCACTGAAATGGTTATCAATCAATCAATCAATCAATAACTTTATTGTGTCAACTGACAATCAGGAACAAAACATATTTACAGGTAACAAGAAAAATTATTCAATTTATAGAGCATCCATATACACTCAGGAGACTTTGTGCAAGACCAGAATAATCCTCAATTGAATACTCAGTACTAATAAACAGTTAAGCATGACAAGGATAACAAATAAGATGCAGTATAAGTATCAATACTTTTAAATTTCTATGAGAGAGATTTTTTATTTGGTATTTTTAGACAGAGCTACATTTGCCAGGAGAGACAAAGGGCGACCCCAAAGGGACCAAAGTCCTGCTAGACGGGGATACCCAAGCTATGACATGTACAAGATATGTTGATGGTTCTTACACAAAAATCTAAAAGAAAACAAGAAGAGAAACTGAAAGTTTTGCACATCTTATATGTATTGACTGAAGTTGATTAGGATAAAGATGCGTTACTTACCCTTAACTATACTTAACTAGTCTTAACTATCGGGCGCTGGGTGCTCCCACCCCGCAACCAGACCTCGATACATTTTTTTACTGTACTTTACTTTACTGTTCATATGGGCCAGACAATGAATTGCTAGATCATTCCTTTTGCAGATCACTTTAAATACAATCCACATGCTCAAACTGCATAGGTAACATCAATTATGGTTTAACTAATTTCTGGAATTAGGAATTGTAACAAAACATCTGTGTTGTTTGCAGTGCTCGAAATGGAAAATTTTACGAAACGGAACGCTAGTCAAAGATATGGGAGCATTCACGTTAATTTCATAGTATTTTCCACAGTAATTCATTTGACGAACCGGAACGGAACGCTAATTCATTTGACGAACCGGAACGGCGTTCCGGTGCGTTCCGGTCCATTTCGAGCACTGGTTGTTTGTAGCAACAGAACGAAATTCTATTCATAATTCTGTGGAATCTAACAGTATGTGGGTGATTGATTTTGACAGAGCATCTTTAAGACTGCTGGTACTAAGTTGTTAAATGTATACTATTAGACTATGCCACTACATGTCGACCTGGAATACCAGTAGGAATTCAGTGACACGGTCTGTTTAAATCAGAAGTTTGATTTCACTGCTGAATGACTTAATTTGTGATATAGGCAGGGTGGGAATTGTGGAGGGGTTGGGGGTTCAACCCACCTAGTCTTTCTTAGGACCACCACAGTAAAGTCTTCATTGCATACCCCAGGGGATCGTTTCCAACCCCCTCATTTGTACTAGTGTGATTTAGCATTATTTGACTTCAAGTCTTTGACAAAGGGAAGAAATTTCCATGGTATTCCATGTATGCATTTTCTAATTTTCTCAATAAAGGAATTGATTTTAATTCGAGTCAGACTTTCAAAACTGCTACGCATTGAAATCAGCTACTTTCAAATTTTGTTGACATCAGTTTTGCAAAATACGGATAAAAATAATGTTCAAACCCCCCTCCAGTCTTTTTTCTGCAATTCCCACACTGGTCATAGGCTCCTGATAAATGAAAGCAAATACAAATTTGTGTATTAGTTTCTCTGCCATTTGCTGTGTCTTTCATTATGTATTAATATATATCAACTCTGTAATGATGAGGTTGTATTAAAAGCTACTGAGAAGACAGTATTTCTCATCGATAAAGTGTTAACTAAGCTACTAACTATTTTTCAATACTTAACATACCATAACTGCAACCGTAAGTACAGCAACAATAAATATATACCAAGTAAATTAATTATAAAATTACTGAAAAATCACTGAAAACTCCCAAAATGAAAATCAACCTAGGCCTACATTGAAATAGTAACAGAACAGTTGAGTGCTGACAATAACTTCTCGGTTGCTTCCCAGAGTCTCTATAGGTTTTGGTCTTGGGTTAGTCGATCCTGGATCTCAATCTCTGTCTCATCTTAAATTGCAAGGCAAACGCCAGGGTCTCACCTTGGTCTCCAGATAGGACATCTCAGGTCTCGTCTTAGCCCCAAAGGTTCTTTGGCATCCCTTGGGCATGAAGGACTATGTAGGCTTAGATAGTTCCCAGATGTTGCTATGGTGTGCTCTTGGGAACTGTTAACCAGTCTTGTTGTCGAGACCTTAAACCTCAAGACCAAGACCAAGACTTTGAACCTCGAGACCAAGACCAAGACTTTGAACCTCGAGACCAAGACCAAGACCAAGACTTTGAACCTCAAGACCAAGACCAAGACTTTGAACCTCAAGACCAAGACCGAGACCCAAAAAATCACATTAAGTCCAAGATTTCATTTCCTTAAAAAAACTGTAAATTCGGACTACTCGCTATTTTAATGAAAACATGAGTATTTTATTTTATTCAGGCAAATTAACTTTAAATGCAGACTGCAGAGAATTCCGAATTTCGTATTTGCAAAAGTCCTTCTTGCAAAATACTATTCCAAATGCCTTTTGTATTTTATAAAAACGAATTCGCTCAGACTTTCTGACCAAGACGTGCCTTGTGGGGCCTCATAAAAATTCCGCCATGTGAAAAAATACTTTCCATAGGTGCTGAAGTCACTGGCACACACAGTAGCTTTTCAAGCATTGGATGCAATGTACAAATCGTGAACCTTTTTGAAATCCTCCCATGGTTTATCAGACCGTCTGGCTTCAGAAAAAGTCTCAGCAGGGCTTCCAGACACAGCATAACTTAGTTGCTGCCGCCAATGTGTTTTCATGACCAACAAGACTTGCATCCATCCGTAGGTATTTGTCGTAGGCTATGATGCTAACAGGCTTGATAAATTTTTAAATTCTTGAGTTTTGTTAAATGACTGTTCATATTGACAGCCGGTCTTGGTCTTGGTCTTGCGAGGCCAAGACCAAGACTTTGAACCTCAAGACCAAGACCAAGACTTTGAACCTCAAGGCCAAGACCAAGACCAAGACTTTGAGCCTCAAGACCAAGACTTTTAAAAACGAACTCGAGTGCACTCGAGACCAAGACCTTGGTCTTGAGGACAAGTCTGCTGTTAACATATAAGATGCAATGTGTTCCAGATGTCGAGATTCCACCCATTCTCATGTAATGAGAATGACGGCATGTAACTATATTTATAGTATCTTCTACGTCAGAGTTTCCCAAACTGTGGGTCGCGACCCAAAAGTGGGTCACGAAGCTCTGGCAAGTGGGTCGCCAAATTTTCTCGAGAAACATTTATTTTTTCCAGCAACAACATTTGGCTATGATTGGGCTATAATTAGCTGGATTGCAATAAATTGTTAACTGTTTTTACCTAAGTTTCCTTTTAATGCTTTAAATTTCTAAGCGCTATACGTAAATCCGCATAATTTCTGTACCAATTTATGTAGCAAATTTTTGTACACAATGCTTAATTTTACACAGTGGGTACCGAGCCTGCCAAATTATTCACCAGTGGGTTGCGACTCAGAGAAGTTTGGGAACCGCTGTTCTAAGTAATCCTTGAAGGGGCTTCTTACAACCTAAAGGTACCAAATTCTTGATAGCATAGTTAAACTCACCTCTCGCATCATGGGCAACATAGTCCCTAACAATGGAATAGGGCGTGGGCCCTTTATTCCTAGCTTTTTGAAGACTCCAAAATTCCAAGTCAGAAATCTGCGTAAAATATTTAGAAAAATATTCGTCATTGTATGCATTAGTCAAAACTGATTCAATATATTCCTATATGTAAAAATTGATAATCTGAAACCAGAGAATGTCAAACCAAAATATGAAGTAAGTCTTATTGTTGAAACTGGTCTTGCCTTTGTTGACATGTTTCCATGTGGGGCTTATTCACCTCAGACCGTCTCTCTGTTTAACTACACTGGAATTTACTGCATGATGTACAGGGTCCGGACACCCGCGGTCCACATCCGGCCCGCGACGAGTCATCATGTGTCCGTGATATCCAACAGAAAGAGCGATTAAGAGACCAACAATGACAGTGATTTGTGTGCTGTTGTCATTGGAAGAAACTCAGCATTGTAGTAATATAGAAGTACTATGAGTCCCATCTCTCCACAACTCTTTAGGTTTATTTTTATTTGTGTTTTATTGCACACTTCATCTTCATACATTTTGGCATGCATTCCTCTTAACTAAGCTGAGTCACCACACTGCTTTGCCCCCCCCCCCCACCCCCAAACGTTTAAGAGATGGTTTAGTGGCCCTTGGCCGAAAAAGGTAGTGCACCACTGGTGTACAGATACTGTTGTGTCAGTGACTGATGTGTAGTGTTCTATTACAGATGAATGATAGAAGTTATAAGATTCATTCATTCATTCATAACAAACATTTATATAGCGCCTCTTCAAGGAGAAGTACTCAGAGGTGCTCCCGACTCCAGCACGGCTGAATAGAGCGGTCTTAAGGTGAGAAAAGAACATGGCAGAGAAGGTTCTGGGGAGCAAGTGGAGCGCTAGGGGAAGGCAATTCCAGGTTAGAGGGCCCACCACCGAGAAAGCGTGATGCTGTGTGGTAGAGGTACAGGCAAAGGGAACACAGAGCAAGCCCTGCTCAGATGAGCGAAGGTATAGAGCGCCCTGCTTGCTGAGAATGGGGCAGCACAGCTCGCAGAGATAGAGTGGAGCCAGGTCCAGCAAGCAGCGACAGACTAGGGCAGCAAACCTATACGTGATATGCTGCTCGAGAGGGAGCCAGTGGAGAACATGACGCACGTAGCTCGAAACAAGGCCAAATTTGGGTATGTGGCTGATGACGCAAGCTGCGGAGTGCAGGACCTGATCCAAGCACATCAGATGGCTAGCAGGGAGACCAACATAAAGTGTTCAACAATAGTCGAGATGATGCTAAAAGACAAATGCCACAACAAATATCAATAGCATTATTAATCTGAAACACAAACACAGCCTCTTCCAAAAAAAACAACACCAAACCACTCAGAAGAAAGCCATAAGGATAATTGGCAGTGCTTTTTTTCGGCCGGAACGGCGTTCCGGCACCTTTTTTCAGATACTAAAAAATAATTTATTTATTTTAATAATAAAAACAATAATTTATTTATTTTAATCTAATTTCAGTGTTTTGAACTGTTTTCAGTGTTTACTGAGACCCCCTCCTAACCCCAATCCTGTTTTTCTCGGGATTTTAGCCCGCCCATAATTATTCCATTCCGGAGCCTATTGTTCCGTCCCGGAACCTTTTTTCCAGAAAAAAAGCACTGATAATTGGTATGCAGTTATTGTAACTAATGCTGTCTGAAAATTTGCAAATCAAAAAAAGATTTATATGTTCACATATGTCTAACAACCTCATTCACCTAATGAGGACATTAATACAAAGTTATACAGTTAAACATAACAGTATTACAGCACAGCATTGCTGGCATTAATAAACCAATACGAGGCATGTGTGACAATCATAAGGTAACATTATATGTTAAATACATCGCCAATTCTGCATAAAATAGCAAGGGCAACCACATTATCCTGTATTATGTATGCCTCACCCTCATGGTGGGGTTACCTGAGTAAAGGTGAAAAGAACAGAATCGATAGACTCTTAACATGTATGCGCAAAAGGGATTTCCTTCCTTTATCCATTTAGAAAGCAGATGATCTGGCTTGTCTGGCTGATGATCGATTATTTAATGCAGTAGTGTCCAACCCACAACATGTTCTTTGCCCTTACTTCCCAGAGAGCCGACCCACTCCCTATCTTTTTCGCCCTTGGGCTCACAATTTTTCCCTTCCAACTAAAAGTGATAAAAACTTTATATCGAGGGTTCTATATCATGACTTGTATTAGTTTTGAAATGAACGATAAACAGCTTATAGATTTCTATTCATTATTTTACTTATCTATGATTGTTACCAATTGCGTTATGTCAAATGGTCGACGAATAAACGAATATTGATTGATTGATTGAGCAGTTGTAAACTCAGACAAGCTATATTTACAATAACACAGTGTTTTGAAGCACAGGGTCTCTTTCATACAGTACTCGCATTACTCCTAATTTGTACTACTCGAGCCCACGTGGCCTTGCAGGGCTATAAGGTCTAGAACAAGTCATATATCCGAAAGGCTATAGGACTTTCAGGTTTCGTTTGTGCATCGTGCCCAAAGAAATGCAGTAATGGTATGTGCTCCCAAACAACAGCAGCAAAAAGTAAATGTTTGTTGCTCATGTGGATAGAATGACTGGATAGACTGGTAAATATGCCTATTCTACTTAACAACTTAGACCTAAAAAACAAATTATTTGTACTAGATTTGTCTTCTTAAGCAGATCATATCTCTGCCCCATTACCTGGTCATTTTCTTGTAGTAAAAACTGCTGCAGGACATCTTCACTAGGTTCTACACAGTATAAATTGTTATACCATAATTCAATTCAATGGGCACTAAATGCATTGCAAATTCATAGCATCTCTAGTGAGCTTGAGATAACTGTTGGGCATACCTGTGGTGGCACCTGTACACTAAATCAAACCGTAAGCTGGACCCACTGCAAGGAAAATTCTTATTCATTGAAACCTATCTTTCCAAACAATCATATGACAGCCATTGAATTTTTGAACTCATGTACAGCACCCTTTCCTTCGGCCATGGCCATGCTATGACGCTATACAAAATCATCTTATTATTATTATTATTATTGTTATTATTATTATTTCAATGTAATCTTACTGCGTACTTGTCAGTTTGAATTAAAAAAGATTATTATTGTTATTATTATCAAATTTATTCTTTATGCAACCAATATTATGATTATTTATACAACCAATTATAATTATTGTTATTATTGTTATTATTATTATTATTATTATTATTATTATTATTATTATTATTATTATTATTATTATTATTATTATTATTATTATTATTAAACATAGAATATCTTTAGCCTGTATTAACACTGACTTGTAATATCCAAACAGAACCCCAAAAGAGATCAGCAACCAAGTTGGTACAGCAGGAAAACTCCAGGGTTCCATGATGTCTGTCGTTTTTCAAAACACAAAGACAACTGCAGCCTAAATCCAGTCAGTGCTGAACAGATCTAAAAACAATAAAGCACAGCCACACGTGAGAGTCTATATATTGGGAATTTCAGGCAACTGCCACTTATGTCACATCAACTCCAGACCAGTACAAACCTACCTATTAACGGACTTTGGACACACTTAACACAATGGGTAATAAATGTATCAGGCCAATACTTTCAAAAAGCCTCAAGACCAAATAGAGTCAGACTGCCTAATATAGGTTAAATGTGTAATTGAATGAACGAATGATTAATATTTCTCAGAATATTATTCACTAAATATAGCCTCAGGTTCTGCTGACTCACATGACCTCCATCAGAAGAGTATCTTATACTGTATGCAGATCATTAAATTATATAGGAAGCAAACACTCTCCAAGAGATAAGGTAAATCAACATTAAGTCTCACCACACAACTACAATTTGAACATGCCCTAAAAGGCTCAGATGTGCATAACATATGTCAGGTTATTATCTGTACTAGAATGAGTCACCATCTTTAGAATATCAGGCTGGCTATGGAAGCACCATTTGTGCACTTTGAAGTCAAAAGAATCTTACACATTAGGGGTCATCCATAAAGGCGTCCGCAATGAGGGGGAAGGGAGGTGTCATCAAAATGCGGACAAGGGGAGGGGGTTACGACCAGTGCGGACATCCACATCTAAACTTTTAAATTTTATAGTTTTTTAAACACCGTGCACCTTATTCCCCGAAAGACAAAAAGGTCAGTGAGCACGCATAGTATAACCATTACTGCGACTTTAAAGAGGCTTTTATTACTGTACACCCTGAAATTAAACTTGAACTGTCACTTAAACGTGCCCAGGAACTGTGGAATAATTGTAAAAAATGATGATGACATTAAAAAATACGTCTGCAAAGGGGGAGGAAGGTGGGTAAGGTCAAATGCGGACAAATGCGGACAAGGCGGAGGGAGGGGCCCAAAGGTCATATTTAGGTTAGCATTTTATATTTAGTGGTAATTGCCTAGGTTAGTTTGACCATTAAGAATATCTTCAGACTTAGATATCTCAGACTTAGAGTGAGAAAATGTGTGAAAATAAGATTTCTCCATGCTCACACACTAGCTGGAAGCAGTTTGGGACTTTCTGGTGATTATATAGGTGAATAATAATAATAATAATAATAATAATAATAATAATAATAATAATAATAATAATAATATTCGTTTAATATCTTCAAACTGACAATAACGCAGTATGATTACAAATCAGTATGAACGGATGATCACAAGTTATTACAGGAGTCGAATTTAACTGTACACGGCAGCCATGCAAGGCGCCCATCACGTCCTACATCTCATTTTAACAACGCGCCATCTCGCGAATCGAAGGCTGAGTGGACTTACATTTTGGGGGGTAGCGGGAAGCGATCCCGCTACCTCTTCTCTTCACGCCAGTGATGTTACCACTACTCTATGGACCCCCCCCCCCCCCAATAACTGTTGGCGATTGGTGTTTTGTGATAAGAAAATATTGTGCAAAAATGTGTCAACATGAATATTTTTAAATAATTATTTTATCAACGGCTTTCCTTACCGAATAGTCAATATCTGAATGTGACACGTCAAACCAACTTGACGGTGGTCCAGTAATAACTCGATCATCTCAAGTTCTCTAAGCGAATCATATAGGCCTACCACACTGCACCTTGACTCTGGAGCGATCTCCATCCTGCTGCTCACCCACCATAATCTGTCTTAAGCTCCTCTATCTGTCACTCAACACGCTTTCCAGTCCAAATAAAGCCCCACCTTTTGAAGAAATCTTACCCTGATCCATCCACTCTACCCCTCCCCGTCTCTCTCAACCTAAACACAACCACCTGCAACAGTTTCTCAGTCACTCGATCTCTGTCTCTGTCTCTTTAGACAACCAACCGAATTTTGTTCTTTACGTCGCATCTTTGAGCAACCCTCTCACTTGACGCGGCGAGCTCAATAAGCTGGAGCTTTAAGTAGCGCCTTTACATTTTCCAGCTTACGACTACGAACTATTACAAGAACTTGCAAGGTGCTAAGCAGTAAAAATGATTGTGCATCTTTGCGAATATTTAGACGAGTTTAACAGAGATATCTGATTTTGACGGCGAACAAGCATCATAGGTAGGCTAAGTAGACAATCTACTCGAGTGAATACGCTGGTGCTCTGCGCTTGGCCTTCGAGTGGCGTTTTAGAAGTTTGGAGATTACAATTACGATTATACCTGTGTAGGCTACTAGTACAGTAGGCCTACATGACCTATTAAAGAAGCATATACATGAGTCATTTTCCGCTATTAGATTAATTAGACATTTGTGTTGTCACGACGATTTTTGAAATCAAACTCGCCATAATTTCTCTTCAAAGCAATTATTTCTATGAATTTACTATTGAGGAGATTATTGTTTCCATGGTTATTTTGGATATATGCTTTACTGTTTATTTTATCTGCTTGAATTTTGATTTGAAAATGTCCACTCCGTTACCGTCACTTTCACACTTTGAGGCGAATAATATTATAGAAATACGACTACAAATGATAGTTTTCCAAGGACTTAATGTGATTTGTAAACAGGATTGAAACGCCTTTCATTTAAGAAGTTTGTCATTAAATGAAACAGTACTTATAATGGTTAAATGCATTATTTTCAGCTGTAACTTGAAATAATGTCCACTCCGTTACCGTACATAAATCCTTGCACTACTACCTACTTACCAACATATGGGCCTGCTGCATATTAGTTGTACCATTTATGACGTATGTGCTTGTGTATACTTCCCTTTAAATGCTGACTTTTCGAAGAGATGCGGTAACAATTTCGTTTAAAAGATGTAATCTACGTATGATACGTTTAATAGGTGTCCACTCCGTTACCGAGAATTAACCTACATTGAAGATGCTCAGCAGTATGCAACAATTATCAGGTTTCAACTCCTAAATGAACAAAATTGATAGGTAGGAAAATGTGGTCTGAAACGTTGGCGATAATAAATGTTTCATGTTTTGTTGAAATTGTCCACTCCGTTACCTTCCACTCCGTTACCTGTTACACGGCAACGGATTGGACATAGTAGTAATGGAGTGGGAAATGTTAGGTAATTCACCACAAAATAGCATTTCATTAATGATAGTTTGGGACCCTCCCGCCACCACCTGCATTGAGCATGGGTAAGAAGCTGGCTGGTGTGGAGAAATTTGAATACGTCATTGGATAAAATGTGCTACCATATCCAGTTCTTACAGGCATGACCCACTTGCAAAATGGGAACACGTTAAGCCAATACTTCTCTATATGCGCCAGAAAAATCCAGAAATAACAGACCTCCACTTGTTCTCCAATTGGTCTACCACCCAATATCGAAATAAACAGAATTTCTATTTGATGTGTACGAGGATTTAGTCTTGGATTTGAAAGGGCTTGCTGGGATTTTTTTAATTGGCCATGGTAAAGGCACACCGGATGCAATTGGAGGGTCTTTGAAGAGCCGAGCTGATTCCATGGTAAATATGGAATGTGCATGATATTCCAAATGCAAAGGAGCAGTTTAACTCTTTGAAGAAAGAAGAATCACTGATTAAACTGTATTTCATTGATGGTGCTCATGTAATGCTTTGGAGAAGACATGTTGCCCAATCAATGGAACAATGTAAATTCATCAGTTGTATACAGAGACAAACTTGTGTATATCCTACCGTGGTCTGAGTTGTTTCTGCATGAGACATCAGCAGCTGCAAATTCGGATATAAATTCAGCGATCTATGGCACACTGTCAACCAAGTCATTTTATAAAAAACGTCGTTATCTCTGTCCAGAAAATCGTGATAGTGGTAGCGTTGACAAGTTTCGCCCAAAGCGTTCAAACCGCATTTTGCCAAGATTCATGTGACAAAACGGCTAAATTGCTTTTAAAATCCGTAGTGTAGTTCTGTGCGTTTGTTTATGCATGCATGTTGCCATGCAATTTAAGTTCATTTGTCTTAAGAACGATGCATAGCCTACATTAGCGTTCGAAAATAGTGAAGAAGTAGACATGGAATGGTAACGGAGTGGACATTTCTTCGGTGTCTCAAAAATATGGTAGATTACAGAAATATCTTCACATATATTTTCTCACTCTTTTGTATGTTAAGATGAATTAATTTCCTTTTATATATCTTCATAACTACACATGTGTGAAACATGACCACTAAGTTTTGTGGATTTAATTTGTTGAGTAAAATTAGCAGTAACGGAGTGGACATTTCTCTTAGTGTAAGACAATGTTGTACTGCATGTTACCGAGTTGATAATTACGAGTTTACTAAAAATGTAGTTAAATAACACAGTGTAGTTCAGAGCAACATGTAGTTATTTGGTGTTGCTTTGGTTTTTCATTATAATGTATGGAGAAGCAGGTTGGTAACGGAGTGGACATTGCTTATTTGGGTGTTGTCAAAATACTTGTAAAAACTGATGAAATTACAATATTAGTGTGCAAACGCGCCCATATTTCTTAAGCACATACATTACTGGTCAACATAAGATGAATAAATTATTCATCTTAAAGAAAAAAATTTCTTGCATCTCCAAAAGTGAACTTAATCTAATACCAGAAAATGTCTCATATAGTCTCTCTGGTCCAAAGCCTATTCTGCAATACTAGTGCACTCCACAAATCTTAGACTGAAACAGCATAAGCAGCTATAATTTAAACTATCGTGACGCAACTCCTCACACTCGCCTCACAGTTGCAGATCAGATTTGATCTGCAACTGTATGGCGGCAGCGGCCGGTATTTATAGCTTTCCAGTTTCGCGCCACTCGCATCCAGGGTTATCGGCTGAACTATTTTGGCAGGAACAGCAACTACAGCAGCAGCAGCACATCAACGCATCAACAGCTGCTCTGCTGTTCGCGCCAATCGGACGACTCAACGTCCAGGTTAGCAACGGCATGGAAATTGGCGGGAAAACTTAATACACGAGGACTTATAATGCCTTGCCAGTTGCCAATAAACTAAATAATATAAATATAATTAACACTGTCACGTTTTCAAAAACGTTACATTACCATTACATTAAGCGATATACAGGAATTAGGCCAACGATTTGCGAGTAACATTAGTGCAAAAAACATTATTAAGGATACTGCATGGTCTGGTAAGGGACTAAGGGAGGAGGTCGGAGGAGGTCCGTGGGATTGACACCATGACTTACCGCACTGGGTGACACCAACCCTAGTGACGCCACTGCGTAATGGCTTAATGAAACTGCTTTCAATCCACTGTCTTGTAATTAAAACATTGTCTCTGGCAGGCGCGGATTTAGAGGGGGGCGGAGCCGGAGTACGCCCCCCTAAACCTGCAGCAAATGTTCTCAAACTAAACTGACCTAAAACTAATATAACTGCAATTTGGGAATAGGATGTTTGAAGTAGCTGGACCGGCAGAATGGAGCTCTCTTACCGGAGCTCTCTTACCTACTTGCCTGAGTTGCTAGCAGACGTTGCCCACGTGACCAATGACTTAATTATTTTCTTTTTGGATCAAGGGTTGCATGATCAAAACCGATGACTGATTTATAATCGTTTCACTGTTAACCTTCAGTGGAGACCAGTTGTTTTATATGAGAAACTATATACTTTTTTAAAGTTCCATAACATTTTCTATAAAAAGGATCATTATAGTTTTGCGTGATCTAATTTCATATATATATATATATATATGATTAATGATCCTATATATATATATATATATATATATATATATATATATATATATATATATATATATATATATATATATATATATATATATATATATATATATATATATAGACCTTGATTCGATATATAGACATGACGATATATATAGACATATATATATATATATTTACGGGATTGGATTGGTAGTATTTACGCCCCCCCCCAACCAGAAATCCTGGATCCGCCCCTGTCAGACTGGGCATGATTACTAGCAAAATGAAATTGCAAAGTCATAGCACATCTAAATTTAAAAAAACAACATAAATTATAGGCCCTAAATACAAGTTTTATATATATAATACGATGCGCAAAATTATGAAATTGAAGACTAATCATAAGCTCGGTCGTAGAACAGCACATGTAATAATTTCATTATTTTTAAAACAAGGAAAACCATGTTTCTCCACCCATATCAAAAACACATCGATTAATCACTGAAATGGAAAGACTTAGCAGACGTCTAAAGTACTAAAATATCTTCCCTCCTGAAAAGGCTATGAAGATTTCTGCTTCATTCCCCCACGCCCATAGGATGGACGTCGCTGATATAATGCTCGAGTACGTGGAAAAGTCGCCACAGTCATATTGCAGTTGCACACACATGTGGAGACCAAATTAACAGAGTTTGATTCTAGAGGTTGACTGATCACAACATGTTGGAAATTCTGGTTCATTAGCACTGACAATATGGAATTTGACAGCTGAGTGTAGCATTCACAGCACAGTTCCACTGTCCAACCACGGCCTTCTAATGGTCCAACTGGCACTCTTTGGGCCAGTTGTAGAAGATATCATGTCCAGATAATGCTCAGGCCACCAGGTGCGTATAGGACAGTACTGGGCTTGTTTGTTGCAAATATCCACTGTGATGGGCAGCTACGTAGGCCTACCTCTGAAGACCATGCTACAAAACTGCATCAATGACTCGGATTTTCTTGAATGGTTTTTGTAAGTCTAGGGCCCAACGATTTTTTAAGAACTAAGGGACCTGACTTCGAATAGGAAGCAATGGAGAATGTTTATCATGACGATCGCTAGAGCTCCATGAGTTGACAGCACAAGGTGACAAGGTGAGGGCCCAACACTGTCCAAATGAGAATCAATCAACCTGTTATAGGTCGACCAGTTAAAAAGTGTGGCTGAATCAGGTCATGCATGTCTGAATACAATTAAAAATGTTTAAAAATATATTATTAAACAGTACATACTAATATTTGTATATCAGTATGTACATAATAACAGTACGTAAACAGTACATACTAATAATTGATATTCTTATTGTGGTTGAACTGACAAGTTATTAAAAATACATATAAGGAAACAAAATCAAATAATTGACTTAATGCAATGCTACAAGTAGGTCAAATCTAGAGTTCAAAGTAGTCACTGACAGGAGCACTCAGTTTATGATATTTGTTGCTCTAAGGCCAAAATTTTTATTTTGAGTGATGACAATTTAGCATCATCAATAGTGAGCTACTTTAGGGTGCATTACAATTTCAGCAAGTTAATTCACATTAGAATTTTCTATTCCTAACAGGTTACATATATCAGGTTATATTACACAGGATCATATGATCAGTGGAAAATAAAATTGCTTCGAGTCATCATCGGTTGATGCAGCAATGGGCTACGGACAAAGATGGTTTCCTCTAAGTTAATAAGGTTTTTAAATCAGCTAGGCCCAGGGTCCGATTTGCGGGGGGGTCGGGGGGTGTTGAACCCCCTGCTTCTTTTTTTGACCCCATGCTTAAAGCCTTTGGCCGACCCCCGAGGGAGTCGGCTTGACCCCCTCAAATTTATTACCCTCAGTCCTACACCAAACGACTCCATTATGATCAATCGCAAGAAATACGCCCTTGTCACCTTTGGGTAATTATTTATTATCCAGTCGGTACCCTAATTTTGAAATATCGCATCAACATTGTTCACGAGTAGCGCTTTAAGCGTGGCATCTTCAGCTGTTGAGAGATATCTTACTTTAACTCGAGCTGAGGCAGTCTTCTGATATAGGCAGAGGCAGTGTAAGCCATATTTCACAGGGCATGACCAAATGGTTCGCATACAGCAGGCAACAAATGGACAGAGGTCCTTCCACAATCCAGCGCCCTCAGGCGAGGATCCCGGGATAAAGGCGCCTTTATGCCCGGGGTGCTGGCCTCGAGCATAATTATCAGCTTGAACGCTACGAGCATCCAGTTTCGGGGTAAAGGTCGTGCAGACAGTGGTATTCTGTCTGAGATCCGCTTTTGACCTCGGGTGACCTACACTACAGTGCACATCTATAGTTACCAGTGCACAGCTGTAGGCTATGCTGTCATTTTTGTGCTGGCAGTCTTATAGGATTCGACCTTTAAAATTATATGCATTCTATCAGGCCACACAATACAGTTTGAGTTTGCAAATCGGTATTACATTGTAGGCCTATAATTTTAAGAGTCTCGGTACCGTAATTTCAGCCGTCAGACAGGAACAGAATTGGAGGTCGGCATAAGGGCCACTAATCGGCCTAGTGGCTCTCAAAAACGCGGTAAGTAAAGAAAAAGCATCTCAAAATGAGAAAGTACTCAGTGTATTTTACTGCTTTCCTTCAAGCAACAGCTATTAGTACATCTGCTGTCACTGTGGATGATGGTTAAAATGCAGGCTCATCTGAGCCTAATGTTACTGGTGGTGCTGCAGTTGTTGCTGCGTCTATGAGTAAGCTGGTTACCGCGACTTAGCTTTTTTGGGCGCTATAGAAGTCTCGAGATTACGATTGTTGAAAAACTGCCAGTTCAACAACGTTGCTGTTCGGAACTCTCCTCCTGACTCTGTTGTGGAACGGCAGAATATGTTCAAACAAGAACACGTCAACAAATCGTATGTCTCCTAACATTGGATTATGGTCGAGCGCCCTGCAGAAGCCTGCCTTCTTCTTCAGATTGACAATTTTCTGCCCAATGTGCCCATGGTTGATCAATTCACAACCGAGTTGACAAGAAGGCTAGCATCATACGAACGACAATGCTCAAGGTTTGGTTTTCTATATATAGGCTTGAATTATGTATAGTCAGTGTTTTTTTTCAGCCGGAACGTGCCGGAACGGCGTTCCGGCACCTTTTTTCAGCTCCTAAAAATTAATTAATTTATTTTAATTATAAAAACAATATTTTAGTTATTTTAATTTCATTTCATTGTTTTGAACTGTTTTCAGTGTTTATTGAGACCCCTCCCAACCTTCAATTCCGTTTTTCTCGGGATTTTAGCCCGTTCAAAATTGTTCCGTTCCGGAACCAATTTTTCCGTTCCGGAACTTTTTTTCTAGAAAAAAAAACACTGAAGAAATACACAACTCAGAGAAAATTCATATAGCAATATATGGCGATGACCTCGATGAAAGCCTTGGCAATGAGCTCATAATATGCAGTGTTTTTATTTTTTCAAAATGTTTAAATACGAGACAGGTAGCGCATGCCTCAACATAAGTCAGAGGCAGTTCATGTACCAATTAATACTTGACAAGGTGTTGACAGTTTATTTCAAAATGTGGAAATTATGCTATGAATGTACATGGTGCTCATATAGTCACAAACTGTAGTGCTGAATGGCAGTGAATGCTCATTTTCTAAGTTGAACCTGGGACTAATATTGCAATGTTAGTCCCAGGTTGAACTTCAACTTAGAAAATGAGCATTCAAATTCGGCCCTGCCGTCCAGATTGTGATTGAATACTCTATGTACCGTACAAACAAGGCCAACATTTGGGGGTTCATCTCGCAACTCTTGAGCAGACGGTGGAGATTCTGCCCATTTCGTCTGCAGCTTGGGAGCGTCGCTTCAGCCAGATGAATTTGCAACATACCCCAGTGCGAAACCGGCTGGCTGTTGGCCCCATCAGCAACCTGCTGCATGATGATCGGCATTAATGGACCATCGCTGACGCATTGGAATGTCAGGAATGATAGGAAATACGTTATTTCCTGGCTGATATCTGGGCGCCATGGTGCCTTACATAAGCCAACTGGCATGGCGACTATTGTGCCAGAACAAAAGTGCACAGCTTTTTTCATAGTGACTGCACTAGTGTACTTGGTGCAATGGTTCGTTGGGTTTGCTAGTATTTCCAGTGACAGTACTTGGTGCAATGGTTTGTTAGCTTTGGTTGTGTACTTGTATTTACTTGTATTTAATCTTTCAGTGCAATTTAGTCACATCTGACGCTTGTGTGTACAATTTGTTGTTCCTATTAGCAAGACCCCCCCACTGTTAAAGGTGGGGGACACACCATACATTCCCCCAAAAAAAATTTGAAGAAACACCAAAAAAGGTCAAAAAATATTTCGTGCACCAGCGCGAAAACATTTGTTAACTTCTCTTTTGACCAGATCAGTTCAAAACTCTTTTTTTGACCAGATCAGTTCAAAACTCTTTTTTTGACCAGATCAGTTCAAAACTCTTTTTTTGACCAGATCAGTTCAAAACTCTTTTTTTGACCAGATCAGTTCAAACACGATCGGCACCTGTGCCTGTTCGTACTTCAGCTAAAACTGCGACTGAAAACTCCTTTTAATTTTTAAATTGTTTTTCATGTCACGTTTGTATCATAGTCGACTGTTGGTCATTGCAGAATCTGGACATATTATGAAAGTTCATTAACTTCATTTAAAAATAATGAGTAAATAATTAATTATGGCTTAATACATTTTAATTATTATTTTTTATAGATTTCCGACCCCCCCTGCTTCTTTTTTGACAAATCGGACCCTGCAGCTAGCTCATAATGATCACCTAAAATGGTATAGCACATTTAGGCTGAACTAAAGTAGACTCTGATATATATTACATATAGCTACAAGGTTAATTTCTAAACCATCCATCAGAACAGGGTGCACAGTTTTTAAACGTTTAGAGAAGTTCGGATGTAGTACACTGTTAAAATACGACTTCTGTCTTGATGGAAATTTCAGCGCTTCTCCACTCTCAGTTTGATGCCGTCTACCCCTTGCATTTTAATTTTCTCCAACTTCAAAGGAATCTGTAAATAAGATAGTACAATGCACATCACATTTGCTCTCAATGCCCACTAAAGACCCATAGAATAAGCAAAAATTTCTCTCAGAAGAATTTGATTTGGGGCAATTGTAATTAGCGACTTTCATCAAGCCGATATCTAATGCACAAGTAAGACATCAACTAAGTAGTCAAGTCAATTAAGTCTTTAGTTGCGAGCAAAATGCAATAAGCGACTAAGCAGATTGAACAAATACAGAGAGTTGCAAACTCTAGGTCCATCAACCGAAAAAGCTCATTCTCCAAGAACAGTCCTAGTTTTATGTATGACCACAGAAGGATACTCGGATGAGCTGGTTGTATAATAAAAAGTCTGGGATCAAGGACTGATTTTAAGTATTGTAGTTGGCCAGAGTGCAATATTTCATAACCTATAAGCCCAGTTAAGCAAATCAGCCCAAACTTTAAACAAATCAGAACTGAATAGCCTGCTAACCAACAATTTTTCAACATGTTATTATTCTCATTGTAATTTATTTTATGAGTTGTTTATAACCAAATGATTTACCAATATTCAATAATAATTTTAAAACAATTAACTAATATTACAAAGTAAAATTGGAACGTTAGTAATTGATAGAGGAGAAGAGGGAATCAAGGAGAAAAGACCCACATCGATACAAGGAGTTGAAAGCAGAAGTGCAGAGGAGATTTCGAGCAGATAAACAGAGGCAGATAGATGGAATATGTGACGATCCAGAAGATGCTAATCGAGTAGGTGGCATGAGGAGACTATTTCAAACGGCCAAAAAAACTGAGAAATAAGTTCCAGCCACGTTTCCACTGCATCAAATCAGCAACTGGAGAAAATATCACAGAAGCACCGAAAATTGCAGAAAGATGGCGTGAATATTGTGAAGAATTATATAATGACAGTGAAGAAAATGAAATACAATGGGATTATGAATCTGAACCTCCCCCTATTAGATCCGAGGTTGCAAGGGCTATCCGGCAAACCGCCAGTCGTAAGTCAACTGGTCCAGATGAAGTCCGAGTTGAGCTTCTTAAAAATGGAGGTGAAGCAACAGTAGACAGGAGGTACAAGATCTGTATGGCAGATCTGGGAATCTGGTGAATGGCCTGCAGACTGTACACACTCTACATTCATACCACTTCCAAAGAAAGGTGATAAAAAACAGCGCACAAATTATAGAACAATTGCTCTGGTTTCACGTACCAGCAAAATATTGCTCAGAATCATCTTAGAACGGAATCGTAACAAGACTGAAAGTGAGATTGCAGAAGAACAAGCAGGTTTTCGTCGTGGAAGAGGGACAAGAGATCACATACCTAATCTTTGGATCCTTATGTAAAAAACAAGGGAGCATCAGCAACCTCTGTTCATGTGCTTTGTGGATTTTAAAAAGGCATTTGTTTCAATCTCACACGATCTCACACGATGAGCTTTGGTTAACCATGATTGACATGGGATACCCAATACATCTCATCAACTTATTAAGGACACTTTATGAGAAACAGCTTGCTAAGAGTAGCAGGTACACAGTCTCAATGGTTTCCTGTCCGAAAAGGGGTCAGGCAGTGCTGTGTCCTTTCACCATATTTATTTAACACTAGCTGGTTTACCCGGCATTGCCCGGGGTTATAAGTTTCAATCCACACCACAGTTAATGTGAAGTGAAATCCCTACGGCTGCGCCATCTGGCGAATCTTTAGAAATGCGTGCCGGTGACAGAGAATTGTTGCTGAAACACACAGAATCTTCTCGGGTGGCGCCATCTGGCGAGTGAAAATAGGTTGAGTGTATTGTTTTGGGACCAGCTGAAAATGCATGGGGCGGGTAGGTTTTTGGCCCGGGACACCATGGGGGACGCGAAGCCGACTACTGGGTGTGTCATGCCCACCCCGACACAGTAGTGTAGGTTTCGAGTGAAAAGCTCTAAAACTGTAGAAATGCATACCGGTCAAAGTCGCTGTGACAGACAGAGTTTCTTCTTTATATATATAGATCATAGCCGAGGTGGTCATGAGAGAAACAATTGATGGTTTTAAAGGATGGATAAAACCGGTGATAGGAAGATCTCCAACCTTCGATATGCCGATGACATTGTTTTGTTGGCTGGTTCAGTGTCTGAACTGCAGAAACTGGTTGATCGCCTTGATCAGGTTAGCCAGAAGTTTGGCCTGTTGATTAATATAGCCAAGACAAAGGTAATGGGGATGGATGGCGCTACCTGCCGTATCAAGGTCCAAGGTGAACAATTGGAACAGGTAGATACATTTACCGGTACGTACCTTGGATCTCTCATCACAGAGGATGCAGAATGCACCAAAGAAATTAGAGCTAGATTGAACAAAGGCAAAGGTCCCATGGGAGCGTTGAATAAACTCTAGAAAAGTCATAATATACCAGTGACAACTAAATTAAGACTCTGGAAGGCTCTGATATGGCCAGTTGCCACCTATGGTTGCGAAGGATGGACCATTAGCAAATCTGATGAAATGAGGATAAATAGATTTGAAATGAACGGACAAAGGCAGATAATGAGGGTGTCTTGGATGGCAAAGAAAACCAATGAACGGGTATTGGACCAACTTGGCACAAAACATCAGCTGTTAAGTAATATAAAATTAAGAAAGTTTAAATACTTTGGTCACATTATGAGAAAAAATGGACACTGTTTGGAGAAAGAAATAATACAGGGCACAACAGCTGGATCGCGAGCACGTGGAAGACCGCGAATAACCTGGATTGAGAACGTAAGGTCTTGGACAGGTTTAAGTATGAATTCTTGAAGAGGTAAGACTTTAATTTGAGTGGAAAGCCTGAGGGTTTGATAGATACAGTAGCTTGAGGCAGATGATCATGGGTGAATGGCGATATTGGTGGAGGATCCAAGAATGTGCGAGATTCATGAAAATTTTCTTGTGGTGGCTCCTGTTTCCGGCATTCAGTATTTATACCCATTAGAAGTACTTCTTGTACAAAAGCATAATTACAATAATTATATCTATGGTCTCATGCACCATTGTGTTGTGATGGCAAGGAATCCAGTTTTAGGAATGGAAACTGATTACACCATAATCATTTGTTGGTGTTTCTACATAGACATAATTTTCTTTGAAAGTACAATGCATTGGTTATGTGAACAAGATGTGATACTTCCTCACCACCACAGACGATGCGGTGCCTAGGCGCTCAAACTAGTCACATGACATTTAATGACAAAGTTTCCAATCCTATGTATTATTGGTCCCTGTTGTTATGGGGAGTAATGCTCAAAGTTACTTCCATCAAACATTCACTTATAAACCATATTCACTATCTAAACTCGAGTGGTGACATTCAAGTAAAGACCAATAGTGTCAAACTATAGCAGGAGTTTAGACAAAGAGCGAAGCTGAAGCCAGTATCAGTCAACATTTCGTCTAATCTGAAAGACTTTGCACTGAGTTATATTCACAGGACAAAAACCATTTTCATAATAATCAATGTTTTCGTCTTGTCAGTTTAGTTTAATTTGATGTCAAATGCACTGACATCAGAACATAGCAAGCTTCTGCTTCATACTAGGCGATATTTCACCCTATCCCTTTTCATCTTGTGTTTTACAATGTATGGGTATATTAAAATTCCTGCATGCAAAATAAGTAGCAAAAGAAGAAATGTGCTACAACTTACTTGTGTTTTTTCACAAACAACAAACTTCAGCTTTTGTAGAATATGCACCATAGACATTTTCAGTTCCATAAGTGCTAAACGCATTCCGACACAGTTTCTTGGCCCGACTCCAAATGGAAAATAGTGGCATTGATCTCGTGATTCATTTGCTTCTGGCAAAAATCTACAAATACAACCTGTCAGTAAAAACTGGTGATTTGCAGACAGTTCAAAGAAATAAAGACATCGTTAAACTACAGTGTCAATTGTAAAAAAATTTACTTCTCAGAAAGGTTAATAATGTACATAGAACAATGATTTGATGAACAATAGAACACTAGCTATCATCCCTCTGATTTGCTCACTTTTCTCATTTCAGTGCTGACCATAATCGTAATCTACAATTACTAAAGTGCTGCTTTAAAGCTAAGTGCAATACTAGCACTAGCAGTGACTAGCTTATTGAATGCTGTGCCAAGTCAGAGGGGTTGTCTAGAGAGGCCAAGTGAATTTCCCAGCCTGGTTGTCAGAGAAGAGAACAAGAAGGCAGACCTGCTAAGAAGGGTTTCACTGGAATCAGAATGCTTCAAAGGCGGATGATTGGATGGATCAGGGTATGAATTCTTGAGGAGGAGGGATTTAATTCCGGATGAGGTGAAAAGCTCTGTGAAAGCTTATTTACACAAATATAACATAATACATGGTTACAATAGTTCAACTATTCACATAGTCAGTACTATATACCTATATACCAGCATCAGGTATGGTAATTAATTAGTTTTTTTTAAGTATTGAAACTTCTCCATTTTGCTGAGTTGCCCAGTTCTTGGAGCTCTGAAAAATGTGCTGTGAATTTCTTCAACAATAATTATTGAACAAAAGGAAATTCTTGTTTTCCTGTGTACCTATAGAATTCGCCAACGAGGCGGTAGACACGTGGAATGAGTAGATTAATTTGCACATACTGTGGCGGGGCGACCCCTTGCGGTGGCGGTCGTCAAGCGCCGGGATGAGGACTGCCGGTCGTGCATTTCCTGAGGATTCGAACCCCTGTGCTCAGGACCATAATAGGTGGGTGGCAATCCGGACAGGCGCTTACTACGTCTAGGCATAGTGACACTGGGCAGTTCTTCTGGAGGCAATGACGTCATACTTACCATTTCTATTTCATCACCAGGGTATGACCTGTGGGTGTCCGTGGTTTCCGAATAGGAAACAAACATAGGATTTCTCCTATACTCAGGGTGCATGGTGTCCCCACCCTCTTCTTCTACCTCTTCTACTTCAACTTCGTCCTCTACCTCCTCATCTTCTGAAACTAACTGTGTTTCAGGTGGTAGAGGGCTAGGGTGACTAAGTGAATGGGCCTTTGGACTTTGGACAACCTCTTCTTCGTCTTCTACTTCTTCAACTCTTTCCAGATCTTGGAATATGCTATAATTAGCCAATTCAGGGAAACGCTGAAGAAGACTACGTCTACATTCTAAGTCACTAAGCACAGACTGCAATTTAAAATCTGGCTGATTCGCCATGTAATCAATATTTTGAATCAACTAAAACAATCAGCTTAACTCAAAAACAATTAGTATTTGACTTAATGTCCTGTGGTATTCTATTTAAAGTTCACTTAACTCTTATATAGCTCCAGTCCTTACAATTAAACAGAATCTTAATTCAGTTATCTGTAATTACACAACTTCAATTCCAATGGAAATACTGTACATGACCTTTCAACGCTAGTACACACGTTTCAACTTGGCAAGGTCAAAGGTCAAATCTCAAAAAGGGGTCCAAACCACCACAATTCACATTTACTCACATCGACAACTTATCCAAGTTAATACACAGTCAGCCTAATTTACTACTATGTATCTTAAAACACAAATAATTCCAATTTAGGTCACCAAACAATCAAACATCAACTACGCTTAAGATGGCCACTTTGGATTTCACATCTATATCATGGACTTGGGAACAGGGGAATCTTAATGGACCGTCACCGTACCAATTACGACTAATTTCAACCTTTAAATCGATTTACAGATGGGTAAGACAATCTAACATTCTACCGTTACCCTCAACCTATAAAACTTCGATTTCTAAAAGGTATTTTTATCGAAATTGTACGAAACAGAAACATCAGCGAACAACGTGATCATCAGCCTTCCCTCAACACAAAAACTGCACACGTCATAAAACTGAGTGCAGAAACAGCGATGAGCTAAAAATAGCCATTACGTAATGTTTCTTTATATAGCGCATATTCATAAGTGGAAACAGTGCATACAGAGACGTTGTGACGACAGAATCGTTACAATACACTTTACCCAAAGTCATCAACTGTAACACTAGATGAATCACTGAAACATTGGATGCCATATAGCACCAAGGATGCAACAAAAACACAAGCAGACTTTATCTTTGGACAAATCTTTTCAGAGTTTATTCATAGTCAACTTCTAGCTGTCGCATATGCCAAAAACTGCCTCTGACTTCATTTCAAAGTGATACAATCGTCCCTTTCTTAACTCATCACATGTAAAGTTTGTAGCTCATGGACTCTAGTACCTTGACTCAACCATGACTACGTTTGTTCAATATTACCAATGACTATCGACGACAAACTAACGAATTTATTTTATCGTTCAATAAAGTCATAGATCAATTGGTCAAAAATCAACCCGAATTTTCTGGAACTTTTTGAAGACACATCCTACCAGTTCAACAGATTCTAGTTAAATAAAACTAGTCCATAATCCTTGGACAAAAGGTCTATACCATGCAATTCTTCCTGAACAATTAACTACATCTGCAGAAGCTCGATGATATAATAAAGACTAACCTTTCTGGGTCGAACTTCTCAGGATTGTGCCAAATTTCTGGATCATTGTGAAGGCCATATATTGGAATTCCAATAACCATGCCCTTTGGTATGTGCACTCCGTTTATAACAATGTCACTTCTTGCGACTCGATCAGTCCTGAAACATAGGTAAAATAAACACAGCATTTATGACATTGGATAAAAAAAAAACTCGGCCAAAACCTTGTTGGTTAACATTGCTATAATCGATCAGTTGACTGAGAAAGATAATTGACAATGGCTCTGAAGTAATGAGTTCACAGTTAAATGAACATATTACCTCGATGCAGCTGGATAGCGTCTCAGAACTTCACTAAGGCACATATCCAGATAAGGCATCTTCTGCACAAGGTCATAGGTCACATGATCCTAAATTGACAACACAAGCACTGTTGTTAACAAAGAGAACAAATTTAGCTGGTACATGAGTAATTTTCATGTTTAACCTTGCCTCGGCTGCAGTATTCTAGATGATAAAAAAAGGTTCTGGAACTGAGCAATAGGTTGTGTAACTGAACAATTATGGAAGGACTAAAATCCCAAGAAAAACGGGATTTGGGGTTGAGAGGGGTCTAAATAAACAGTGAAAACAGTTCACAACACTGAAATTAAATTAAAATAACTAAATTATTGTTTTTATTATTAAAATAAATAAATTATTTTTTAGTAGCTGAAAAAGGTGCCTGAACACTGTTCCAGCAGAAAAAAGCACTGCCGGTATTTTCGTTCATTCATTCATTTTAAACAATTAATATAGCACCCCTCAAGTTACCTACTCAGAAGCGCTCACAGCCCAACCAAGGCAATATAAACTGGACTTAAGTAACTTATAAAAAACAAGTGAACTATTCTTAGGCAACAGGCGTATCTGCAATGGGAGTTGATTCCAGATGGAGGGGCCAACCACAGAGAAAGCACGACGCTGCCTAGTTGCAGTGGTAGAACGAGGAACCAAGAGCTCACCCGCAGAAGAGTGAAGGGCTCGGCAGCCAGTCACATAAGAGACAGGACAGCAGAGCTCACATAAGTAAACCGGGGCACAGCCAAGAAGACATCACCAGATCAACGCAGCTATTCTATAGTTGATGTGTTGCGAGATGGGGAGCCAGTGTAATGTGTCACACATATAGGCTGAGACAGAGGCACGTTTAGGAAGGTGACCAATGAGACGTGCAGCAGATCGAAGAACCCGATCAAGACGAGCAGTCAGAGAAAGTGGCAGGCCTACCAGAATCGAGCAGCAATGGTCAAGTCAACTGGTGACAAAGGCATGGAAAAGGGTAGCTGCAGCCATAGTTCGAGAATTCGTGACTTTCGGTTTTAAAATTCGTAAAAATTCGCGTAAACAACAACAACAAATATGATGACGTCATGATTTGTTGTGCTAAGCTTCTGCTTAGAATTTAATGTCAAATTCAATATAAAAGTTTATTACGTAACGAGTTAATTTAGTCAAAATCAAATTTTTTAAAGATGAAAGAACATGGACCGGAGTGGAAGTATGTAGTAATTTTGGAGGAGAAGGAAAGCATTATCCAAAAATACAGTGTTGTTTTTGTGACATAGAATTTGTTCTGCCGGATTCGGGAGCATTTGCATGGCGAAAATACAGAAACCAGAGTAGAGTTGGAGCAGTGGGTTGTTCCTGACTCAGAATCAGAGGGCGATGAAGTAGAAGCCACAGCTCGGTGAACGTTGCCAACCCTTTTTTAACCATTGGTTGCAAGCTGTGTTAGTGGCTGACTGGTGACACTGGAGCTGCGTGGGGCACACGTGGTTTTTCGTTCTGCTGACTGATACTCAGAGTCACACACCCCAACTATGATAGAAATCGAATTTCAAGACTCCAAGTAGAACAGTAACTGAATATCAGTACTATATGTGTTGCTAGTCAGCTATCTTTTACGGCTGATTGATTGCCTATGACATTGACATTTACTTGCTTAAAATGTTGAAAAGTAAACAAATAATAAAATTCGTTGCCATGGCCAAGAATTCTATTATTTTATTACTTTACGAATTTTAACGAATTTTAAAACTGCAGTTTTAAAATTCGTTAAAATTCGTGAATTTTTAAAATTCTTAAAATTCGTAAAATGCGAATTCTCGAACTATGGCTGCAGCATCATGAGATAAGGAGCGAGAGATAATTCGCAGCTGGTATGTCTTGATGAAGCTCAACTTATGCAGTAGTTACTTACATGACCGCTCATAACTTCATCAATTTCCTCGATAAGCTTGTCTTGAACATCAGGATTAACAGCCAATTCATACCCAAACAATGACAGAGTATTTGCAGTCGTTTCATATCCAGCCAGAAAGAAAAGTATGCCTTGTGCCAGAATCTCTTCATGCGACAAACCTGAAAATATACAGACCATTAATTACCTCCAGCCAGATGTTTAGATAATTTTGGAATAATTAACCATGGATTTCATAATGAGGACATAAAAAGGTTAGAGTTAGGCCATTTGGTTCAAAAGAATGTGTTTAGATTCCGTCATTTTCAATCCCTAAGCAACAACATAATTACTCGCCTCTGAGTAGCCCTCTTAAAGATGCGTTATATAAATGTCCTAATGAATGAAGGAGTTTAATGCTCTGCATCATAATGTAATTATACCATTAATATTTTTGACTTTTTACTGCAAGTTTTCAGGACAAAATAAAGTACCTCTACTTTTAGTCCAAGTGTCAGCTATTGAATCATTTTGGTCATCATTTGTCTGCTTGCTTAATTCTTCATCATCAACTTCAGCTTTGACCATCAGTTGAAGAAAGTCAACGTCGTCCTTTTACAATTATAAAAACAGAGTCTAGTTTATTATTAAATAACATGTCTGTAATTCCAATATCAGATAAAATCCAATTAACACAATGAAAATATTATGAAATAGACATTTTCACAAAATTAGAAATAAGGTAAGAGAAGATGACAAAAGAAGGACTGGTTAATAATTGAACTTTTTAAACAGCAAAAGTTCTCATCAGTTTCACAAGTTTCGAAAGTCTGGTTTGAAGCTTTCAGAAGCATTGTTTGAAGCCCATGCAGGCCAGACTTTAACATCATTAATGGGATGTACATTTATATCAAGCATTAAATGTATATTTCTATCAAGCATTAAAAAATGAGCTAAGCTTAGCACGCTTTCCAAATATTTTCTAAATAATTTGTATTATAATGACTTGCAAAATAAATGGTAATAATTAAACACAGCATAGATACTAATTAAGTAATATATTATAGATGAAAAACACAAAACAAAACGATTTGATGCAACTTTTACAATAGGCCTTGGAATGCTTAAATATTCTGATAAAATTAGTTTTAAAATTCCAGACTTCTCATTGTCCAAGGGTAAATGAAGCAAAAATAACTTATACAACTCTGTTGTAGTGTACAGCTAATGTTCTCATTTTGCAACCCAGGCAGTACTGGAACAGAAGTCTTGAGATGTCAGTCTTGGCAGGGACTTGAACCTTGAACTTCTATGTTGACAGCTAGACTAGACTCACATGTTCAGAATAGGGCTGTAGTCGAGGTGTACACGGGTATACAGCGTGTACTCAAGTCTAGAGACTCGCCTCACAAAATATTTCTACTCACCTCTAATTGCTTTCTGAAAACTAACCATTAGCGTGTACTCACTTCTAATTTATTTCTGAAAACTAATGGGTGGCGTGTACTCACCTCTAATTTTACCACTACAGCCCTGAGAATACTCAGAATAGGTGACTAAATTCAGCCGTGCTAAATGAAGAATATATACTTACACTTTCTGTGGTTCGCCTCTCAGTGAGGGCCTGGTCAATAGCGGCCACAAAAAAAGTCACCGCATCTCTTGGAAGGAATGAAACACCCAGCTTTCCAAGAGGTTTAACAAGAAATGGAAAGAAAACTGCAAATGACAGAAAACAAATATGCCATGCACATTAACAGTTTAACGACGAACTCCATTGGTTTCCCAGTCACTTTTAGTACACTCTTGTAAATAAAATGTTAAAACTCCCATTCAGTATTGTAAGAGATGAAGATGTGATTATTATTACCATCCTCAAACCCTCAGAAAGCACAGAAATTCTAAGGATGGCAGAGAATACATCCATGGACTACATATACTCCTTGGAACTGCAACAACTCATCAGCCATTATAATCTTGATAATTATGATAGTGACTGCAATACACGTCATCCACACATTTCATTCGCCATGCTGGCCAGGCACTCATCAACTATGTCTTTCCGGCAGATTATTTTGTCCAAATGAAGAATTTCTTATTAATTTCTAACATACTGGAGTCTACTGTTGCAAAGTTTGCCTATCGGACTTATTCTTCATTTCTGCTGTGGATTTGGCAAGTTTTGATGGTATTTTCTTCTCAGGTTGTCTTGGCCTGCATGACTGCATCAGGTAATGGGCTTCCTGATGTGCAGTTGAGTCTGAGATACATGGACTGCATAAGACATCTGCAGCTGGGTAATTTTCTTCTGGGTAGAGGAGGAATACAGTGGGTCTTTGGAGTAACTTCGACCTTCATTACTGGTGCACTTCGACCTACTGACTGGCAGGTGACGAGTGGCCTTTTCTGTGTACCTCGTGGCATGAGGGATAATTGCATGTGCATCATCTTCCGCCAATGAAGGACTGCTGGACACAGTGGACAGTCATTGCGTCATAGTGTGGTGCGCACGCTAACGCCTCTGACTGCTCCACGCTATTGCTGCAGCTTGGACCAGAAACTGAAATTGATGTGATCTCTCAACTACGGATGGAATCAATTAGTTGGGCTTTATGTGTGTGTGTGTGTGTGTGTGTGTGTGTGTGTGTGTGTGTGTGTGTGTGTGTGTGTGTGTGCATGGGCCTGCCATTGGTGACTCTCCTAGTTTTCTTTGCACTGTCCTGCTTACTTATGAAATTTCTGTTCATAATAATATCTAACATCGTATAGGCTATTGCAGAGAGCACCTTTGATTTGTTTCTTCTTGAAGTGGTGTTAAGCAAATTACAATTACAACAGTATCTGGTATTAATAATACAATCATCTTGACAAGAACTGCCCTTGTTGCAAGTAAGTAGACAATGCTTATAAAAATGAAATGAAAATGAATGAATGAAAAACTTATCCCAACCTAAATAGCACTATTCGCCTTCTCTCTCTAGTAAGTAAGTAAGTATATCCTTTATTGAATCAACTGCTAACCACACTTTGGTGTACATGAAAGTTTTATCTGGTATAGCTCATCCTAATAATATAAGTTATACGGTCTAGGATGAACTCAACTGATAAAGACTGCATGGTGCAGTTTTCATCTGCACCTTTCTATACTACTGTTCAGTCAAAAGCTGCTTTAAATGCTTAGTTTAGTTCTGGTTAATAATGCTCTTGGTGTAGTGTGCATTCCCCTATTATAAAGTGGAACTTTCTATCATTGGCATAGAACTATAATTACTATTTTGGTTACCAACATCATTATTGATGTCATTTAGATTCCAAAGAAAATACTTCAAGAAACTAAGTATAAATTTAAAACATAACATTGTTTATGTTGCTAAGAAAATGACAGGAAAGTAGCAGTCTTACAAAAATACTAATGAGCTTAGTTTGAAGGAATATAACATTGTTAATGTTGATAAGAAAATGACAGGAAATTAACAATCTTACAAAATACTAATGAGCTAAGTTTGAAGAAACTCAAGTTGAAAACTTTCTTTGCCATTCGTACAAATTGGTTAGTTGGATCATTGTGAGAGTCAATCTGAAGCCCAAAAGCTGTACTTGCAATCACATCCATTGTGTACGCTCCAGTTATCCTACAACAGATGTAAACTTGTAACTTTGCACAGCAAATACACCCGTGAAATGTCTGTCTTTATAATAACTGTGCTTGCTTAAAATCTTAGTTGACCTTTTTCAATTAGAAAAGCTCATTTATACTTGCCTATTGGTGCGAATGATGACTGTTCTCTTCTAACCCCATATATAAATATATATGAACTAGAGTATTTGCCCGTCATAATAACGGGTTGAAAAAGAAAATGAATGGATTGATAGGAAAAGAATTTGTTAATTGGAATGCTTGATTATAAGTCACATTGCTAGTGAAAACTCCAGCTGGCTTTCGCTAAGTCGGGCAATCCATCTTTGCCGTCGCTGACGAGTTAAACGTAACTGTCGGTCTTGAGGACTTCCTTCATTCATGGGACAACGAAATTTTGAAGAACTATTTACCAACAATATAGCATTTTGCAGTTTTATGACGTCGTGTGGACTGTTAGAAGAAATTATCAAGGACTATATTTACGAACAATAAAGTTTTTGCCCTGTATTGCACGTGACCAATTGATGTTTAGGCTAATCAGTCTTCGCCTCATCAGTCTTCCAGTGATGGGCACCAATTACTTACCTAGTAGTTATAACTACTTCCTAACTACCTTCAAAATAAGTAGTTATAACTACTGCTTAACTACATTAGATGACAAGTAGTTACTAGTTATACCTAGCTTTGGTAATTACCAGCTTGTTTGATGCCCCTTGTTGAACATTCTCTTTTAACCTCCTGGAATTCATTCAATGCATTTGTACTGTGCTCATGTAAGAGATCTACTAAAACTGGCTAAAGGGAACAGTTTTTGAGTGTTTGTAAACAGTAAGTGCAAGTAGCATTCCTGGCCAGAAATGGTGAGACAGATACAGTTGAATGCCATTTCAGGTAGATGGCCCCACATGAGTGGTCAAGGTAAAGACATCTTGAAACACATACCACATCATATTCAGCAAACTAAAAGGCCATAGCTCTCTGCTTTGATAATTAAGTAAGTATATTCTTTATTAAACCGGCTGCTGAAGAGCCGCACTCTGGTGCACAAAACGTCCAAAACATATACAGAATCAGTAAGAATACAGCATTCTTCCTATAAAAGTTTTCTTCGTATTATTGTCTACAATGTTCAGGACCCTAAACTTCACAGTAAAAATTTGCCTACTCTCTTAATTCAAAGATTTCTTTGCTTGCTGCCTTCTTTTCAAGGTTGCTTAGGAAAGTGTCTGCACACTTAATGATCTTGCCATTCATCTGAAAAGTAAGAATGTTACACTTTCTAAATGTTTGCTAAAATGTTGCATTTAATGATAGCATGGTTTCCAGGAATTTCCTGGAAACACTTAAACTGGAAAACAGAAATTCAGAGGCTGTTTGGCCAAGTTGGATCTAATAGTAGCATGGTGTACAGTAATAACTTAGAAGTAATCAATTTCTATCAAAGATCTAGATGGATGCTTACCTACCTGTTTCTGTGCCACATGGACAATCATCTGTTTTATTTAGCAAAGGAACAGGAACATACATGTCCATCCTGTGAATATGACTGCATAGTGACTAATGCATGAAAAGACTGTATGAGTTAGAAAGATTGTCATTACTTTGCTTATTGTAAAACTGAGAAATATGAATTACTAATTAACTTACACCACTATGTGTAATAAATCTAATCACATCTCCAACCTCTCGTGCACCTGCTTCGTGCATATTCGTGACCTCCGCCGCATTCGACCCATGCTTGACTTTGAAACCGAATCACTGTCACTACTGCTCTGCCTCTTTCTGGCAACCAGACTCGGACCTCCATTCTCCACTCTAAGCTTGATTACTGTAATTCCATTTTCCTTAACCTCGAATCCACCCAAATTAAGAGTCTACAGCTCATCCAAAATTCTCTCATCTGAGCCGTCACCAGGACACCCAAGCATCACCATATACCCGTTCTTAAATCACTCCACTGGCTTAAAATCCCTGAACACATCCACATCAAAGTCCTATTGCTAACCTACAACACACTATAATAATCCCAGCCAACTCTTCACCATCCAGCCACCCCGGTCTAACCGTTCATCCTCATATCTCACTCTCTCCCATGGGCCACGATCCCGGGGAGTCGAGTGGGACAAGACCCCCACCTTTAAGAGTGGGGGACACACCATACATTTGTCCCCCCTCAAATTTTGAAGAAAAACAAAAAAAGGTCAGCAAATTTTATCTTTTTTTTACCTCTTATCAGTTCAAAACTCTTTTTTGACCAGATCATTTCAAAAGTGTCCCCCACCTGTCGAACAAGATCGCCGCCACTTCTCTCGCCATCCCCCCGTCACTACTCACCTCAAGTTCTCCAACCGATCCACATCACACACTGCACCTCAACTCTGGAACGAACTTCCCCCGAGTTCTGCATTCCCTCAGTTCCTACACCAATACCTCCACTCACTCACCATCATCTACCTCAGGCTCCTCTACTCATCACCCCACAGGCTTTCCACTCCAAATTGAAGACACACCTCTTCAAGAATTTCCACCCTAATCCATATGATCCTCTGCCTTCCAAGCTTTCTCGTCCTCCATGAAACCAGCCGTAACAGCTGCTGAGCTGCTCTGCCTCTTCCTGGCAACCAGACTCGGACCATCAATGGACATCGATCTCTGGACAACACCTCGGATACGACACAGTGCTTGTGAATAAGCTAGTCATGCAGAGGTGGCGAACCTTTTTTAAGGTGCGTGCCAAAATGCTGCTATATCATTTAAAAAATACCGTCATGTGCCCATCGGAATATTGCACAGTAATTATTTTTCTCATGTAAGTTTTAGTTAACTAAAGATGTTATTTCAAAGATCGTTTTTGAATGGTGTTCAAATAAAGTCCTTTAAAAAAGAAAATATGGATTCCTACAGAGATTTTGTATTTCTATGTTTGAAAGTTTAGGGGACGCTCTGAATTCCGTGTGCCCACCAAATTTGAACGAGTGCCACTTTCGGCGTGCATGCCATAGGTTTGCCATCCCTGAGCTAGTGCTTTGTACTTAGTATTAAAGTGGAGCTTTAGAAAATTCTAAAGATTGGAGATTACGATTACGATAAATAACAGTGAAACACCTCTTCATTCTATCCAGATCATTGTTTATCCCAGATCTGTGTTTAGCACAATATCCTTGTTGGTTTCCATTGAGAATGGAACAAGCTTCTGTAGCATGACCTGTCTGATATGTTTAGAACACTAGTTGCATCAGTGATCATTGGCGTAGCTGGCTGGGATGTTCTGAGGACCAGACTCCCCATCAAGTCAAATTCATCACTATTTGAGATGTTTTAACTGTATTCTCCCACTGGTGATTCTTGACTTTGCTCTTTTGATTGACACAAATCATGTACAATAGAGTATTTTCTAGACTGGTTTGATAACCATAAAAAGCAGCATAAACAGGCAGCCGGAATACTTCAAAATGCATTGACTTCCGGGGCTCAGGAACCCAATGATGAGATTATGAAGCTCCCCAGACTGCCTAGTCGTTAATGGCGTCATGCCTGCAGACTTGCTGTCACAGATCCTCTAAATTTTCATCCAGGTACTGGAGCCATAGCTAAATAAGTTACCTAGACTGCATATGCCAGCAGCCACACACGTTCAGCAGACTTCTATTCATCTGAACGAATCAGTTGTCAGTTGCACAAAATCGTGTAATTTGAAAATCATATTTGATTCCATTGTCTTTCTCTGAATATTATCAAGTCACTTGCAAATATCTTCCATTTAATCTATGGGAGATCGGCAGGAGATCTCAATGACCCTCAAAATGTTTTGGTATCATTGCTAATGTCCTGGTTCCTACTTGTTGTGGTTAGTGTAACTCAGTTGAAATCGACACAAATTACAAATGTTTCAGAACTCACTGGCTCAATAAAAACACTGAAAGTCTGATACATCACCTCAAACTGCAATCATTGCACTGGCTTACTATAGAACAAAGAATCCAGTTTAAAATTTGTCTCATGGTTACACACAAACAAAACAATGACCAGCCAAAATATTTTTCATTTTAACTCATCCATCAGGTTCACAGATATTGTAATTGCTCACTAGATACTCTTACTCTTACTTTGCCCAGGACCAAAATAGTACTGGGTTTCCAGTCTTACTCAGTCAACAGCTCAAAGCTTCTGTTTACTCTGCTGGTTCTCTGATGTCTTTAGGTCAGAACTGAAATCTTACCATTTAGAATTGCATTTCCCTGTTAGCCTGCATTCTGACCGCAAGGATCCGATCTTGACCGTGTGGCTCCGTTTAGAAGCTACCATGTTTTGATGCCTAGGGCACTGGGAAAATGGTCCTAAAGAAGTTTCCATATTAATTTAGATAAAATTTGGTTAGACGAGCCACGTGCCTTTAGAAAAATTGGCATATAAAAGTAGCATTCATATAAGTGCCATAAAGAGGCTATGGCATACTACCAATCAAACCAATTTAAAGTTTTCTCCAATTAGTCCAACCTTCCTTAGTTTTCCACCACTAAATGTTGGTGTGAGATGGTTGCGAACGTGCTTCCAGTGGCCATCCTGCAATACTGTCATCATCTTTCCCAAAGGATATTGCCGAATACCAAAATCCTACAAGTTAAAGACAAATATATCAAGCACTTGATAGGACAGCAGCACTGCTTAACTGAAAACAACTGTACAACAGAACCTTAGATACGAAGGCTGAGGAGCTCTGGTGATAGATGGAAAACAAATGTAGCGTATTCTAAATAATAAACTGATCATAGTAAAACCTTGCATGTTGAATCACGTAAGATATCAAGAAGAAGCATGGTAGCTGACTGGTTATGGCGCTTGACTAAACAGACTGTATGTGTTCGAGCCTCCTCTGAGTTGATTACTGTTCAGCACTTTGAGCAAGTCCTTCACTTACAATTGCTCAGTGCCATTGATACTCTGTCGTATGGTCCTGTTGAGCACGCCTGTAACAGCCTAGGCTGTAAGGGACATGAACATGAAATCATCATCATCATCATCAGTTGCAGATGCCAGCCGTTTGGCGGCGATGACGTATGAATAAATAATCTCCATTGTCCTCGGTCATTTGTCAAGTCTATTGAACCCCTGAGTGTTAGTCCAAGTGATGTTATATCCTCATTTGTATTAGCTATCCAGAGTAGTATTGGTATGCCTTTGTGTCTTTTTCCTTTGAATCTTGCATGTAGTACACTGTGTGGGATTTGGTCAACTAACCCTCCTAGATAGACGAATTGTTCTACTTGCTCAATAGCCTCTCCTTGGATTGTGATAGTTATTGGTGTCTTTTTGGTATTTTCAATCACCATTTTTTAGTTTTCTCTGCGTTGATCATTAGGCCGAATCTTCTACTGGTTTCGTCAATCTGTGTCATAATATCCTGTAATTCTGGCCCGCTTCTAGTGAGGAGGCCAATGTCATCAGCAAATCAGAGATTATTCACCAGCCCTCCATTTATTTTGATTCCTGCCTCGGTGTTGTTAAAGCTGAGTGACATTACTGCTTCTAACGCTAGGTTAAATAGGTATGGGGATAAAATTCATCCCTGTCGTACTCCAGTTTTCGTGTTAAAGTATTCTGTGATCTTTTTAGCTACTTTTATGGCACTTGATGATTTTCGATATATATATCTCTTGTACAAGTTTGATCAACTGCTCTGGTAAGTAAGTAAGTAATCTTTTATTAGTACAAGACAAACGCTCATACTTTACAACAATACATACAAAAAGATCACAATATCAGGTATTCCTGCGTTTTGCATCGCTCTCCACATTCCATCATGCCATATACTGTCAAATGCTTGTTTGAAGTCTATGAAGTTGATGAAGACTTTCTGGTTGTGTTCCATGCGTTTTTCAAGTATCAGTCTCATTGTGAATAGTTGATCAATTGTGCTTCTTACTGATCTGAACCCAGCTTGCTCTTCTCCAAGTGCTCTCTCAACATTTATTTATTATTTTAATTTTATTTATTTCAGATATTTCTATAGCGCCTCCTCAAGTCTACTACTACTCAGAGGCGCTGCCGACTACAGCATTGTCAGAGTTTTCACGCCGAAGCGCCACGAGCAATCGCATACTGCTTCATTCTGTTTTGTATCACTTTGGTGAAAACTTTTCCTGGAATGCTCTATAAGCTAATGCCTCTGTAATTTTTGCAGGCTTGTGGATCTCCTTTTCTTTGGAATACAAGAACGATTGTCGATTTTGCCAGCAAAATAATAATAACAGAGGTATTGGCTACAGTGTAGCGTTACGCCTTTCCATTGTCTATAATGGTGTTGATATGTAATTTACATTAGAAGAAGAAAAAGAGCAGTCCCTAGCCTCAGAGGCAGCCATGGGTATAAAGTGTTTGCACCTTCATTTTCTCAGCCTTGGCATATGAAGGCGGGTGGTCAGTCCTCTTTCTCTTGCTGTCTCATCTTCCCACCAACAGTGTACAGTCAGTGTACTCATAATAGCTGAGTTGACTAGAGAGCACAGGTGGAGCAGGAATTTCGAACCAAATCTCTGCCCTGACGGGGATTTTACTTTACATTAAAAGGAGTTATATATTCACCATGACAACAGACTTTACATGGAGTTTGAGATGTTATTGCACCTCAGCAGAACTGGCATATGATCATGGCGCAACCACATGGTAGCGAATTTGCACATAAACAGGACTGCACTGTATCACAGGGGAAGCAGAGAATGCTTCAAACTTGCAGAAAGTTTAAATTACCAGTAGATCAGAGAATCATGCAAAAAGGCATAATATAATCTCTTACAAATCTGTTTGTGAAGTTGCTGAAGTCCTTGATCAAGATCTGTTTAAGAATTTCTGTATCATATATCAGCAGAATTGGTGTGCGACCATGGAAAGTTCTATACAAAACAGCAAGAATTACTATTAATTCAGAAAATTACAATAAGCCAAGTTCTTATAAATCTGTAATAGTTAATTTCCAAGGTTGTTCAGGTCAGGTATGTGATGAAATTGACATTTGATTGTAGATGCACAAAAAGTTAACAGCTAAGATTGGATCATAGGTAAATTAGGATACCTGGTAATACAAGAAATAACTGCAACACGTTACTAGAAATATCAGTTAAGGTAGAATCACTGGTATATTAGAATAATAATCTAATAAATAATTGTTTACCCCACTATTGACCCATATTTCTTTTTCATATCTAGGTCAGGCTTCATCAGTCCCTTTAAAGATAAAACACAAGAAACACGTGAATTTCATAATTCAATATCTAGCAATTCAAGTAAGTAAGTAATCTTTAATTAGCACGAGACAAACGCTCATACTTAACAGCAAAAATACACACATTGGCAAAAAGTAGCAAAATAGCACGATCTCAGTAAGACAAAAACAGATGCAGCATAATAAAGTTTCAGAATGTCTGATTTACATACATGGACAGTAATGTCTATATCTGTAGCCTCTAGGCTACAATCTGAGGAAAATAAACATTACTGGGATCTACAACTGGAACCAGGTTAGATCTCGGAACAGGCACTAGGACTAGCATTAATCCAGTTTTTATAGTCGTACAGTGAGCGAATGATGAAGGATTTCTTATGCAGCAGTGTTTGAAAGTGTGGTAATTCAAATGCATGCCCCTTTTCACAAGTTGAAATTATGAAGGTGCTTTGCATGCAGTAATTGGTGAAGACAGTATTGGGGTGACTGGATGCTTTTAAAGAACTCCAGTTCAATTTTCTCACAAATCTTCCCCAATGTTAAACTGTCACCACGCAAGAGGTTGCTGCGCCCAGCCCTGTTCAAAAACGAATAAATTCATTCACCCAATTCTGTTGACAGGAATACCCACAAGATGGAAGGGCGTAAGTTAGTCGGTAGACCACAAGGGCCGGAAAATGTTCGTTAGTTTGCTGGGAGGCATTCCTTGAGATCGGAGGACATTTAGGGGGTATAGGTGTTGGCTGCATACCTTCAAAATAAAAGTCCCCACAGATTTACATCTACCATTACTTCCAAGAATAACTCTGACTCACCATAAGTGACCACGGTCAGGGTTACTGCACCATATCACAAGTGTAGCAGAGTCGTACATAAACAGTGGCATATGCTTAGATTTTGTGTACCTTGAAAAAGGATTACCCAGTATTGAAATGGTTCATTGGGCCAGACAATGACCTGCTAGGGCTAGATCACTCCTTTTGCAGATCACTTTAAATACAATCCACATGCTCAAACTGCATAAGTAACATCAATTGTGGCTTAGCTCATTTCTGGAATTAGGGATGGTACGCATGTAACTCACTGCCGCTGGTTATCCAGTGCATGGACTCCCACCCTACCTTTTGTAATCACCTTAAGACATACCTGTTTTGTGTGGTCTTTCCTAATAGTCTATTGTGTAACGCGATGTTGAGCACAGGTTGAGTGGCACCATAGCAAATACTGTGTGATGATGATGATGATGATGATGATGATGATGATGATGATGATGATGATGATGATGATGATGATGATGATGATGATGATGATGATGATGATGATGATGATGATGATGTAACTAAACATCTGTGTTGTTTGTAGTAACAGACATGAAATTCTGTCCGTAATCAAACAGTATGTGGGTGCTTGATTTTGACAGAGCATACACGAAGACTGCTGGCACAAGTTGCTAAATGTATACTACTACATGTCAACCTAGAATACCAGTAGGAATTCAGTGACACTGACATATACCACTGTCTGTTTAAATCATAAGTTTGGTTTCACTGCTCTGTGACTTAATTTGTGTCATAGGCTCATGATAAATAATTAAAATGAAAGTAAATACAAATTTGTGTAATAGTTTCTCTGCCTATCTATCCGCTGTCAGTCTATCATTGTGTATTAATATACATTAACTCTATAATGACGAGGGTGTAATAAAAGCTACTAAGAAGACAGTATTTCTCGTCGTTAAAGTGTTAACTAAGCTGCTAACTACTTTTTCCATACATAACATACTATAACTGCAAGTACAGCAAAAATAAATAAATACCAAGTAAATTGTAAAATTACACAAAAAATCACTGTGAAAACTCCTAAACTGAAAATCAACCTAGGCCTACATTGAAATAGTAACAGAACAGTTGAGTGCTGACAATAACTTCTCGGTTGCTTCCCAGAGTCCCTATAGGTTTTGGTCTTGGGTTAGTCGACCCTGGATCTCAATCTCCGTCTCATCTTAAATTGCAAGGCAAACGCCAGGGTCTCACCTCGGTCTCCAGATAAGACATCTCAGGTCTCGTCTTAGCACCAAAGGTTTTTTGGCATCCCTAGGGCATGAAAGACATGGGCTTAGATAGTTCCCAGATGTCATTATGGTATGCTCTTGGGAACACTAAGATGCAATGTGATCCAGATGTCGACATTCCACCCATTCTCATGTAATGGGAATGATGGAGTGTATGTTACTATATTTATAGTATATTCTAAGTAACACTTGAAGGGTCTACTCACAGCCTATTTAAACTGACTAAAATGTTTGGCAATATAGCGAAACTCACCTCTCGCAACATGGGCAACATAGTCCCTAACAATGGTATAGGGCGTGGACCCTTTATTCCTAGCTTTTTGAAGACTCCAAAATTCCAAGTCAAATATCTGCATAAAATAATTTATAAAAATATTAGTCATTGTATGCATTAGGCATTAAAACTGATTCAATATATTAATACAATTTTCCTTTATGTGAAAATTGATAATCTGAAACCAGACAATTTCAAACCATCACATGAGGTAAGTTTTATAGTTGAAACTGGTCTTGCCTTTGTTTCCTCAACACCTACATGTTTCAGTGTGGGGAACCATCTCTCTGCCTAACTACACTGAAATTTACTCTATGGTGTACTTTGAACAGGCATTACTGTGTGTCAGTGGGTGATGTGCTGTTACCGATGAATGATAGAAGTTATAAAATGAGCCTAAAAGCCAAATGTCACAACGTAAATCAAGAGAATTATTTATCTGAAACACAAAAACAGTATCTTCAAAACACTCAAAAGAAAGCCAGAAGGGTAATCAGTATGCAGTTTTGTAACCAATGTTGTCTGAAAATTTACAAATTGAAAAGAGATTTCTATGTTCACATATGTCTAACAACCTCATTAAAAGAAGTGGTACAGTTAAACACAACAGTATTACAGCATGGCATTACTGGCATTAATAAACCAACAAGAGGCAAGACTCAGTGTGACAATCATAAGGTATCATAATTCCTAAATCTCATCAGAGCAGTTGTAAACTCAGACAAGCCATATTTACAATAACACAGTGTTTTGAAGCACAGGGTCTCTTTCATACAGTACTCGCATTACTCCTAATCCATTTCTACCATTCAACCCAACGTGGCCTTGCAGGGCTATATGGTATAGAATAAGTCATATGTCCAAAAGGCCTTTCAGGTTTCGTTTGTGCAAAGAAATGCAGTAATGCTATGTGCTCCAAAACAACAGCAGCAAAAAGTAAATGTTTGTTGCTCATGTGGATAGAATGAATGGATACATTGGATAGACTGTTAAATTTGCCTAATCTACTTAACAATTTAGAACTAAGCCATATTACTTTACTTGTAACAGATTTATCTTCATCAGTGGACCATCTCTCTGGCAGTCTCTGCTCCATTACCTGGTCATTTTCTTGCAGGGCCTAGTAATTCAATTGACACCTAAATGCATTGCAAATTCATAGCATCTCTAGTGAGCTTGAGATAACTGTTGGGAATACAAGTGGTGGCACTTGTACACTAAATCAAACCCTAAACACAGAATATATGTAGCCTGTGTTAACACTGACTTGTAATATCCAAACAGAACCCCAAATGAGATCAGCAACCAAGTTGGTACAGCAGGAAAACGCCAGGGTTCCATGATGTCTGTTGTTTTTCAAAACACAAAAACAACTGCAACTTAAATCCAGTCAGTGCTGAACAGATCTAAAAACAACAAAGCACAGCCACACGTGAGTCTATATATTGGGAATTTCAGGCAACTGCCACTTATGTCACATCAACTCCAGACCAGTACAAACCTACCTATTAACGGACTTTGGACACACTTAACACAATGGGTAATAAATGTATCAGGCCAATACTTTCAAAAAGCCTCAAGACCAAACAGTCAGACTGCATAATATAGGCAAAATGTTTAACTGAATGATTGACTGATTAATATTTCTGGGAATATTATTCACTAAACACAGCCTCACGTTCTGCTGACTCACATGCCCTCGGTCAGAAGAGTATCTTATATTGCACGCAGATAATTAATTTATATAGGAAGCACTCTCCAGGAGATAAGTTAAATCAATATTACCACACAACTACAATTGACAATGCACTTAAAAGCCCCATAACATCATATGTCAGGTTTATTATCTGTATTAGAATGGGTCACCACCATCTTTAGAATATCAGGCTGGCTATGGAAGCTTACTCAGCCTGCCATTCTTTCAGCACCATTTTTGCACTTCAGTCAAAAGAATCTTACACATTAGCTGTTGGTATTTTATATTTTATGGTAATTGCCCAGGTAAGTTGGATCATTCAGAATATCTTCAGACTTTTAAATCTGACTTAGAGTGAGAAAATGTTGGAAAAATAAGATTTCTCCATGCTCACACTCTAGCTGGACGCAGTTTGGAACTTTCTGGTGATTATATAGGTGACTAACTGTTGGCGATTGGTGTTTTGTGAGAAGAAAATATTGTGGAAAAATGTGTCAACATGATTATATTGAAATAATTATTTTATCTACGGCTTTCCTTACCGAATAGTCAATATATCTGAATGTCACACGTCAAGTAACTTGACGGAGGGGCGATCATGTACAATCGGGGTACGTAACCCTAGACCTGACTTTTAAAATCGAGCTTCCACTCGCAGGTATAAGTCTTAGCTTTTTTAGTCGCACAAATACTTAGGCTAGCCTACACTGACCCTAACCCTAAGCCTTAATCGACCCTCACGACGCTTACCCCCACCCTAACCGACCCTCACGATGCAAACACCCACCCAGATAGTACATGTTCGCCGATGGCGGTCCAGTACATTTATAAAGCGCCTCCAGTAGGGTTAACCGTTCAGAGGCGCTCCCAGTGCGCAAGGCCACAAGAAAAGAAATGTCTTGAGGAAAGCAAAAGAAGACGAGGGGTTACCTATTAACATTTGAGAGCGTAATGACTCATCCCACGTTCTCTAGCGGAATCAGTGGCGGGCAAACTACGGCCAGATCCGGCCCGTCAACACCATTAAATTTTGTGGGCCCACAATATGAAAATTCTTCATAAAATTTAAAAAAATCACAAAATTCAGATCGCGAGAAGTTCCCTCGTTTTACTCACGTGGCACTACCTTTATTTACTACCGGGTACCGGGTACTATTCTGGTCTCGCCCAGTGCTCGAAATGGAAAATTTTACGAAACGGAACGCTAGTCAAAGATATGGGAGCATTCACACAATAAAAACGTTAATTTCATAGTATTTTCCACTGGGCCAAAGGGAACGATAATACGGATGCATTTGACGAACCGGAACGGCGTTCCGGTGCGTTCCGGTCCATTTCGAGCACTGGTCTCGCCCTTCATAAGAACTCTATATACACTGGCGTAAACTTGTCCAAAATTGGGGGGGGGATTGCCGCATTTGGTTATTCATTTTACAATGGTTGCATTGGGTGTACAGTCCATCTCAATTATTCGGGGGCTGACGCACCGTGCCTCAGGCACGTGCCCCGGCTGTCCCCCAGAGTCTACGCCCATCACTCTATGTAGTAACCCCGCGAAAGTAGGCCTACATTTAATTTTAAGACAGACAGACAGACAGACAAACAGACAAACAGACAAACAGAGAGAGAGAGAGAGAGAGAGAGAGAGAGAGAGAGAGAGAGAGAGAGAGAGAGAGAGAGAGAGAGAGAGAGAGAGAGAGAGGCAGTGCTCGAAATGGAAAATTTTACGAAACGGAACGCTAGTCAAAGATATGGGAGCATTCACATTTCAGAACGTTAATTTCATAGTATTTTCCACTGGACGAAAGGGAACGATAATACGGATGCATTTGACGAACCGGAACGGCGTTCCGGTACGTGCGTTCCGGTCCATTTCGAGCACTGGAGAGAGAGGGGGAGAGAGAGAGAGAGAGAGAGAGAGAGAGAGAGAGAGAGAGAGAGAGAGAGAGAGAGAGAGAGAGAGAGAGAGAGAGAGAGAGAGAGAGAGAGCCGAAAAGTTACGGGACGGGACATTGGAAATTATGTTGGTAGATTAGTCTTGGATAAATTTACATATAATTTAATTACCGCATTAGCTTTAAAGTTTAAAACCATTTCGACAGGCTTTCTAATTCTTTATTTAACCTACTAGGCCTATAAGCTTACAGAGTTTCAAGAGACTAATTATGAGATAGAAATGCATGGGTATCGTCGGCAAAGATTATAAAATGAAGAATTGACGAAGAGTTCGAGATATCGTTTATGACTTTATGTGCAACCTATAGTGTTCAACGCTGGGGCACACCTAGGGCTGCCAGACGTCCGGCAAAAGGAGGACATGTCCTCATTTTCCTCATGTCCTCTGTCCGGCAGACAAAGCTAAAAACCTGGAATATGTCCGGCTTTTTTGTATGTTTGTTGTATTGGGCTATATAAAAAATATAGCTAGGTAAAAATTTAGGGGATGATTTATGCACCCTTTAAAAGTATTATACATGTATACTAGTGTACTCATGAAGTACATGACTTTTAAAGGCATTATATATCCGCATACTTGTCAAGTATAACTTAAACAATCATATACTTTCTAAGTACATGACCTATTAAACCAATTCTAATTACATGACCTATTAAACCATTATTATATGCCAGTGTGTTCCTCAAGTACACGACTCAGGCCTATATACCAGCAATGTCGTTAAAAACGGCCAATAGCCCCATAGATATAATAAACATATATATATATATATATATATATATATATTATATCTATTGGGCTATTGGCCCCATAGTCCCATAGATATAATAGCCCCATAGATATAATAAACATATATATATATATATATATATGTTTATTATATCTATGGGGCTATTGGCCGTTTTTAACGACATTACACGCGCATGTTGTCCCTAAGTTCCCCTAACTAATCTGCTTAGGCCATACTTATATTTTATTGCAGCTCTATTCCATGAGGGCCGTCTTATCTGGGCCTACGAAATTTTCAGGAGCCTACAAATGAGAAAAGGAAAATTGCAAGTAACAACAAATTCAAATTTAATTACTTTCTGTACTGAAACAGTTTAAATTAAGCTGTGCTAGTCTACATTGTGTGAATCTGACGTCAAGAAATAATGGGAATCGTTTACCTTTAATTTAGAGTTGGCAGGTGAAATGGGGTCTACCGCCCTCTATGAATACAAGACTGCCTAGGGCCTACGACGACCTTCAAACGGCCCTGGTAATGTTACAATGTATCTATGGTGAAAGTGCTTTTCAATGTGACTTCGATCCCATTTCTTGGTTACTTAGGAGTAGAGCTGTTACAACTGTAGGCTAGGCCATACTCAGAATCGGGCCAATTATTAGGACCATCGGTAGGCGAGCCTGTAGGCTAATCGGCATCAGCAAACGTAATCGGCGCCGATGTAAAAATTTACAATAGCACCTACTGACGAAATTCAATGTTTTTGTTTTAAAAATCTTTACAAGTGTAACTCGCCTAAATCCGACCCCCATTGCGTACGTAATATGTGGATGGCCCCAAAGTACATAGAAAAAAGTTCCGGAACTAAACAATTATGGAAGGGGTAAATCGAAGGCGAGTGGGGTTTGGGGGTTTCGGTGAGAAAAGTTTTGACGTCACATTAAAATAAAATAAGTAAATTATTTTGTAAACAGTTGCCAAAACACCGTTCCGGAGTGTTCCAGCAGAAAAAGCACTGAAGAAACATATTGCTTTCTGTTATGGAGATAAACTGAAAACCAAGTGAGACCCCCATACTGACTATTAGAGTAATTTTTTACCTAAAAGTGTTTTCAGTAACAGAAGTAGTAGCATTCAAATGTATGAACGTCCAATATGAAAATGAATGTGCATTCTAACTTGACAGCGAAAGCACTATTTTGGTAAATTAAGAGCACATAACTTGGCAGCTTATACGCAGATGCCCCTCTGGGAAAACACACATCGATTTGCATGCGTGTCATGGGGTTTCCCTCTTTGCTAGGTAAAAAATTTAGGGGATGATTTATGCACCCTTTAAAAGTATTATACATACTAGTGTACTCATGAAGTACATGACTTTTAAAGGCATTATATATCCGCATACTTGTCAAGTATAACTTAAACAATTATATACTTTCTAAGTACATGACCTATTAAACCAATTCTAATTACATGACCTATTAAACCATTATTATATGCCAGTGTGTTCCTCAAGTACACGACTCAGGCCTATATACCAGCATACGTGTCAAGTAAAAGACGTGTAAAGGCACTACGTATATATATATATATACATATATATATATACGCATGTATATATGTATATATACTTATATATATATTCTGGAAACATCTGCCGATTTCATGCAGTGCTCGTGATAGGATGGTGCCCTGCACTTGGCCTTCGAGTGGCGCTTTAGAAGTTTGGAGATTATGATATACCAGTGTACTAGTAAAGCCATGACCTATTAAATTTAAAGCATATGTATTATATACACATCAGTGTACTTGTCAAGTACATGAGCTATAAAATCATTACATATACCAGCATACTTGTCAAGTACATGACGAATAAAACATACTAGTGTACTTGTCAAGTACATGACCTCCAGAAACATTCTATATACCAGAGTTTTTATCAAGTATAGTTATATGATGCACGAAAACATTAACCCTCTTGCCCCGTAAGGCCGAAATACCGGCTTGTCATTATAAATCCTATTCCCGTAAGGCCGATAAACCGGCAACGCTGAACTTGTCAAATACCCGTAAGGCCGATATTTCGGCATCGTGTCTGTTTTATCCCATATATCACATATATATCACATATATATCACATATATCACATATATATCACATATATATCACATATATATCACACATATATATCACACATATATATCACACATATATATCCCACATATATAACACACATATATAACACATATATATATATATCACACATATATATATCACACATATATATATCACACATATATATATCACACATATATATATATATATCACACATATATATATATCACACATATATATCACACATATATATATATCACACATATATATATATCACATATATATATCACACACATATATATATCACATATATATATATATCATATATATATATATCATATATATATCATATATATATCATATATATATCATATATCATATATATATCATATATATATCATATACATATATCATATATATTTCATATATATATATCATATATATATATGATATATATGATATATATATCATATATATCATATATATCATATATATATCATATATATCATATATATATGATATATATATCATATAAATATCATATATATCATATATATCATATATATATATCATATATATAATATATATATATCATATATATATATCATATAAATATCATATATATCATATATATCATATATATATATCATATATATAATATATATATCATATATATCATATATATATAAATATCATATATATCATATATATCATATATATATATCATATATATAATATATATATCATATATATCATATATATATCACATATATATCATATATCATATATATCATATATATCATATATCATATATGTGGCTCTACACACCAAAACCAGTATTAAGGTGATTTTGCAACATATTGAGTTTGATATATCATTTCAAAGATCTTACATCCGGCTTCAAAATGACACAAAAATTATTGCTCTAGCATTATTCTAACTCAAGATATCAGGCAAAAAGTGATCCAATGGTGCGAATTGTAATTCTGAGAAAAAGGCTGTTAACTTAAACAAAATATAAAAAGGAAAACTCCATAGCAACCATACACAGAATGTGATAAAAAATTTGCCACAGTTAATAATGATACCATGGGTAATATTTCCTGAAAATACCATGCCTCTCACTTAATTACTCAATTTAAATTTATAAATATCATCCAAAAATGGTTGGAAATAATTTTTTAAAGTCATTAATACTTAATTAAAACGAAAAAATAGGTGTATCAAAAACATTTTTGAAATGGCTTTAAAACTCGTTTTTTTTACAAAATAACGGAAATGAGCATTTTAAACATATTTTTATATTAGATTCTGTAAAAAAACGAAAAACACAAAAAAATTATTTTCATAGGTTTCTGGCCTATTACTCTGATGTGTAGTTTCCGACATAATACCGATTTCGGTCTGGACTGCCACATATATTGTATATCAGACTTCTCATCAGAGACAGTAAGATTCCAGTTTACATGCATTCTGAAGTTAGTGATTTTTGCCCGGGAGCTCAGGGTCAGGGGCGTTTTCGCACAGGGATGTAGGGTTATCTCACTTCCGCTATGGGAGCTCAGGGGCAAAAGGGTTAATTGTCTACTGTTATCTACCATTAAAAATAGTCTGGGTACAATAACTATGATGTCAGCTGTTGACTGTATTTTCATAAATAAATAGGAATTCAAGTACAAAAGTTTCAACACACCAGGACTATGCTGAACGCTGTTCACATTCTGATAGCAGCCTCCAACCTCGTTCTTTTACTGTTCATCATAACTACAGTAAAATAAAGATCACAGTATTTCAAATCTGTTTTTGCCTGGAACTAAGTAACTTCTACGGCTGTGTCCAGTAAATAATTCCAAACTCCACAGCCATCAGAGCAAGTGGCATTATTTACCTGCAGCTACAAGCAAACATATGACACAAGCCTCATTTACTTACAGCATGCAAGGATTTTCACTGCCTAACCTCGCTAACAGTGACCTTGAAATTACAATAAATGAAAAACAAAAGTAGCAAACTTAACGACAGTGGCATCTAAAGTGAAGCAGAACCACGCAGTGTTCGAGTTCCAGAATGAACAGACTCCGTTGGCCAAAAGCACACAGCCACGACCAGGGCTGTAGTCGAGGGTATACGCGGGTATACAGCGTGTACTCACCTCTAGAGACCGTATACTCACCTCACAAAATATTTATATTTATTTATATTAAAATACTGTAGCGTATACTCACAAAATACTGTAATGTATACTCACCTCTAATTTGTTTCTGAAAACTAACCGATAGCATGTACTCACCTCTAATTTTACCACTACAACCCTGGCCACGACTAGCTACAAAGTATGGTAATGTATAATGTATTGCTAATGTAAATCATCAATCGTTTATTATGAGTCTCTTTAAACACCTGTACTAGGAGTCACGATCCTGCAACTTTAACGTTTTGCTGCAGAAGTGGACACAGTTAAGACAGTTTAGCAACAAATCAATAATTATTTTCAGATTCCACATGACATAAACAGCTACAAAGTTTGTAAAAAATGTACAATATCAAATACATAACATACCAACACAGAAACTGCCTCTGCTGTGTGCAAATGAAGCATTCTGGGCAGACTAGCTCAAAAAGCGTTACAGTTCACAGAAGCTAGCAACCATGGTCACGTTCCAGAATCTGTTCATATCAGAATCTGAATCACGCATTCCTAGGTTCTATCAGTAAACAGAAAAAAGAAAGGCAAGCAAAATGGCCAGGAAGAAGATTGCAGAGGAAAATGGTGATCATAATGTCTCAGATAATTTAGAAATTTTCAAATAAATGATGTCAGCTTTTCCATAGCATAATCTCACATAAAACTAAGCAACATGTGTCAACTTCCTACATTAGTATAAAGATCAGATCACTTAATTATGGCCCTGAACTAATTTTTTATTGAGCACAAGCAAAAAAATATTCAGACTTAGAAATGTTCATCAAATGCGATCCAAACTGCATGGAGCCTGCCTGCTAAGCTAAGGGGCCATCCATATATTACGTACACAAAAATCCTGGAAAATTAGACCCCTCCCCCTCCCTGTTCGCACGCGTACTTTTTCCACCCCCCCCACCTGCGTACCTATAGTTGATGAACCCCCCCAAGACCAGCTGCAGAATGTGTCAGTTACACAGGTCCAGGCAGCGACTGTCTGCACTTTAGGCCACATTGAAGGATGAGTAATCAGTGGACTCACTGTTGAGTTGTGTGAGAGTTTAATAATAGCGTTCAGAGGTAAGGTGGCATACAAGTGACACCTCTCCCACAGTCCTACTACTTCCTCTGGTAGTACCAGATAGCTGGAAAGACTGAACTCTAGCTCACTTGAAGGCCAATCAGTTTGCGTACATACATTATCAGTAGACCCCACCCCCATTCGCAAGCGTACGCAAGCACTTGCATTTCGGTTACCCCTCCCCCTCCATGCGTACGTGATATATGGATGGCCCCTAAAGATGACAAGGTGAGGGAAACAGCCTGCTGCTCATGGCCACGCTGATGTATAGAACAGTTCCAGCAACTGTTCACTCATTCGTCTGTGTCCAGAGTGTTCTGGAAACTTCTTTTGATGTCTACTTTATGAAAGCGTTGCCTCCAGTGATCAATTGTTAATGAATCAATTCCAGAGCAGAATGATATGTCCAAGAACTTCATTTCCGTGCATTTTTCTAAAACTCTATCAAAAGACATTCAGAACTTTATAGAGATACCTCAAATGTACAAATTAAACAGACACTCCAAATTTCAAAATAGACACAACTTTAAATTTCCAATCATATGGCATCTTAAATTTCTAGTAAGAGAGATTTCTTTGAACTGTTACTGATATATTATAGCTATAACTGTTACTCAATAAATCCTGTGCACACATCACAGAATATGTTGCACTTCCAGTCCAGACTAACTTAAGTCTGGTTGGCACTACCTTGACATATTGTTTCCATGACAGGAGATTTCTTATGGTTGTAATGTATAAACGTTTGATAAGTTTTTGCCAAAGATTAACTAACTTTGAACTAGTACACAGTATATAACATCACAAGCAGCCACCACAATGGTGTCATACAACAGCATAGTTAAATCTTGACAAAGGCCTTTGCATGCAGTCTGTTAGCGCCATCTGATGATGCTTGTCATTACACTTTCATATAACATAAACACAAGAAATTAAAGAATAAAGGTCCTTAGTTAAGAACAAAAGAAATGGTAGTGTTTCAAGGTTGGCCCAATAAAGCAAACTCGGCTACTTTGGGTGCTAAAGAAATGTAAAGTTTACAGTAAATATTGTGATGTATGATGCGTTATGTCACATTTTCAATGGCTGGCTACTTTTCACTGACTGACTGACCTGCGTAAGAAGTAAACAGAAACCTCGCGCGTTCCCAGAATGTCGAGCTGCTGTAAATGCCGGCTGTAGTTAGACACAGCCTCAAGATCCTTATCACAGACAGTTCTGAAAGAACATCATAGAACTTTGTTAGGTCTGCAATATAAGGCAGTGTTAGGTAATCAATTATTTAAAGATCTCTTGAAGTAGTTCTTGGAAGCAACTCCTGCGATCTCTGATGGGAAGCATAACTACGACAATCTAAGTATTCCAACAACTGTCAGGAGCCGGCAAAATGCAGATACTATCTGCCTGAAAACACCACAGGCACAAGATATAACAATGCTTTGTTACTACAAAAATACGTGTATGTATTAAACTGTCCAAGCATGCTTTTGCTTATCATGAAATCATACTTGTTATCATAAATGCCACAGTTTCAGTCCTATGAATATAACTCAATGCAAAAGTCCTTCTGCTAAGATGAAATGTTGACTAACACACAGCAGCTGCATGGGTTGCAGTAAGTTTTCATCTTTGCACTTCGTTTATGCCTACTGTTGTTTGACACTGTGACACTTTGACAATGTCACCACTCGATTAATGAGACAGTGTAAACCTACATGTTTATAATTGGATGAAAGAGTCAAAACACCTGTGTATCAAATTCATCATAGTCTTTACAGAGGGACTTTTCCCTGTAGTGAACTTTTTCAAGGAAACTCGGAGAAGTCGCAAAGCAAACACAAGGCGACCATCTTTTACCATAGCCAATTAAAACCCTGTTAGCAATACTTATCTGGACTCTTTCCAACCTGTTTGCTGTTAAGTACAATTTTCGTAGGCGTCTACAATTCTGGACAAGTTCAACAAAGCAACCCGTTCCTGAATGTAGATCTGAACTAAAAAAATTTACAAACACACACACACATATTATAAGCAAACATTAATTTTAATGATTTTAATGATAATCAGTCGTTGAATCAATCATCACAGACACAAAAATACTCCCAAGATCATGAAGAATAGACTAGAATTTCATCCAGTTAAACTAGAGCTTAAGTTGATAGCTAGTCATGGTTGTCTTTGTCTATTTTATATATATTTTCCATTAATACGGCTATCAGTGCCTCTGGATTATTCCTATCTCTAAAAGACTCAAGGGACATATTTCTTCTTCCAGGTACTGCCAAATAGGAAACCTTGTCTAAGGGTAATGAATATAGGTCATGATAAACATATTGAGTGACAACATATTAATGAATCATGTGACTTAAACAGCGGTTATTCTGTTGAACAGCTGGATATCAGCCAACGAGCGGCCCAAACACGCAAGGTGTGTATGGAATATATTACCATCTACGTTGTTAGCGATTTAATTAATTTTCAGTGTTGTTCAAAGTATTAGGCCAATGTACTTTATTAAAAGTAAACCTAACTTTAAGTACTTAAGTATAAGCACTCATCCATGAATACAGAAGTAAAAGTATTAAAGCAAACCTGACTTTAAGTACTTAAGCAAAAGTACTCACTGGTGGTAGTACTTAACTAAAAGTAAAAAGTAGTACCAACTGCAAGTATCATAATGATTCACATGGTGTATAGCAGGGTCAAACATTAGTGCGGGTAAATGTAAGACATTTTTAAAAATGTCGAACTGAAGTGTGTGTTTTGAAAGAGCATCCTGTATGCAGACTCCATCATAATTATTATCAATTCAATACCTACCACCATCCAGCATCCAACTCCTCAAGGTAAACACATCGAGAACTAAGAGCTTTCAACCCCACGTTTGTAAGTGATTTTGCTCTCCATACATCCAATGATTTCAGCAACCTATATAAAAAATGGGAAGAAGACAGTTACATCTAGTATAAACATCTGGTCATAAATATCTTATATAATAATCATCAGTTACTTTGGGTTGCATTTTTGGGTATCATCTGAATTGAATTCGGTAAAGGTCTCTTCTTAACCCATTACCGCCTTAATTTTTTTCTCCCGAAATGAGTAAATTGACAGAACACATGGACATTCCATATCTCTCAACTGTCAGCGAAATCTGTTGGTTGGCTCCATGTGTGCGCGTGGTCCACCACTTCAAATGGTTATAGTCGTAGCATTTTTGCATCAGTCTGTGGGGGCTTTTATCCATTCATAGATTCATTCATTCATAGATTTATATAGCGCCACTTCAAGGGAACTACCTAGAGGCGCTCCCGAAATTCGCACTTAACCAAGCATTTGGCTTTCCGTATCAGCTGGTCATTATCGATCCTCAAATTGTCAATAATTTTACTGATATAAGACGAAAACAAATCATCTTTATTGTCCAAAATGTGTCTCTAAACCACATTTTCCCAGAATTTCAAAGTCTTTTTTCTCACAATAAATCACAAAATCTGACGCAAACTGGATACCAAAATATCAACAAATCTTCCAAGATTAACACTGATGCCAGTTTTAGGCATGATGTCATTATAATATAACTATTCTCTAATCTATTTCACTGCCTCCTTTATTGGGTTGTTGGTGTTAATGGGTTAATTCAGAATAGGAGTCTCTAATAAAATGGTCAGAATAGTTAAATCCAGCTGCAGCCAATACAAACTCTAGTTCAAATGAAAGAATCTGAATGTGACATCGGCCCCACACTCATTATATCCAGTCAGTGCTTGGGATGTCATCTGTCATTGCTCCATCCTAGTGATGCAACATGGTCCAGAGACTCCGAACATCCATGCCATCCCTCAACTGTCAGCGAAATCTGTTGGTTGGCTCCAAGTGTGTGCGTGGTCCACCACTGGCAACTCTTCTTGTTTACTACATTTTGTTCTGCTAACTGGTGTAATATTCTAGTTCGTAATGACATTTAGCACCATTTACGCTAGCACTGATTCATTTTGCTCTGCAGCGGCGCTATATAAATGTTCAATTACAATCTTAGATTTGGTAATGCAAAAGAAGAGCCAGGGACATTGGAACAGTATTGCCAGCTACCTTGGAAAGATTCCACAATCAACCACCCAGTTACTAATGACTGTTCATCCTGCATAGGCTGAGAAGTGTCAGTTTCCTCAATAGATGGATTTCCAAAGGGTCAATTTCCCCAAAGAGCCAACTTCCCCAAAGGTTCGTTGACACGGAGCTGCCAAAAATGTTTGGCAATTTTTGGAAGAATTTCAAGATCAGCCTGGCGTCATATTAATTTCTGGATATGTCTACATTTGAAAATAGTTGCCTCTGGTGCTAGAAAACAGAACAATAAGCAATAATCTGAAAAGAATTGATGTCAAAAGAGATACTAACGAACAGTGTTTGGCCAGGTTCACAGCAACATCATCATAGTTCTGAATTGCAGTACAGGAGCCGAGATTGAGATGTTCTAATTGACAGCAGGACCTGGAAACAGTGGTCACATCGAAATGCCACAGATATTAGAGAATGGTGAAAACAACTTAAACTTAACATGACACTAATCTTCTCCAGTATGAGAATTGTAGAAAAAAGACTGGGGGGGTTGGACCTTGATTCATGTGGAGTTTGGGTGTGAAATGAAGACTTTACTATGGGGTCCTAAGAAAGACTGGGGGGGTTGAACCCTCCCAACCCCCCGACAATTCTCACCCTGATCTTCTCTAGTCTTAGCTCTTTTGCCACTACTTTGGTTATGATGACTTTACCTCAGTCCATTTGACAAATCAAATCACAAGTTTAGTGCAACAGGAGCTGGATAAAACCTGCTAGCTTGTCCTAGACACCACCCTGTTTCTGGTTAGCAGTAATCAAAATAGTCATAAATAATTTAGAAATCAGTGACATTATTTAGAGGGTACTAAGTCTGTGACTTGTGCTCAAAGCCAACACTATGTAATTTAAAGTAATTAGGAGTTTGAATAGCAATTTGCTTACCTGGAGATTGCCAGAATTGAAGAACTGTCAATAGACGTGTGATAGACATTGAGTCGCTGAAGTTTCTTAAGTTTTGATAAACTGATGAAAGCATTCCCAGGCACTTTACGACAACAACGAAGGTCCAAGTCTAGAAGACATCCAACAAAGTCAGGGTAAAATAGCAAAATCAAAACCAAAAAATGCTTTCATCCATTCTTCCACTGGACCACCTTTTTATGAGATTTTTTATGGCTCAAATTGTTTTCCAGCCAGCTCAGTCAATGCTCTTTCGATGAATTACTTATGACAATTTATATAAAAAAATTATCTAATTATTACCTTTGAACATATGCAGAAAATGCTCACTCATTCAAAGTAAACTAAATTTGTTTTTTGCTTTGTTTTTATTACTTCTATAAAACACATGGTTGCATGAAACAAATGGTTACAGAAGAGCTGCTTTTGGATGTCATGTATGTGGGTAAGTTCTTACCAAGAATGTTGTTATGTGCTGTCGAATATCTTTATATAGCAAAGCACCTGCTAACCATGCTGCAATATATGGCACAGACGTTTGAGGCTCCACTGAGTCCGTTTGTAAGTACAGCTTAAATGCACACCACAGCTTAGATTCAGTATTTGATGCTTTGTTATTAGTTAGTGGTGCTACATAAATACAAGAAAAACACTAACCTATGAGAACAGGTTTGAGCGTCCATGAGACGTTTACAGTGTAGGTACCTTGAGCAAATCATTCACTTAAAACTGCTTTGTGACTCACATTAAGATTTACAGATGTCATAAATGCGAATAACAATATAATATTAATAACAACAGAACCCAGTTGTTGCACATACGACATATTTCATGCAATGAGAAAATCCACTGCAAGGCCACAAACCTTGTAAGTTAAGGCAGTCGTTGGCAATGCTTTGTAAGACTGTGCCATCCACAAAAGTACAGCAGGCCAATCGTAGACACACCAACTCAGAACAACACCCCTTCAGGAAACTAGACAAACAGATTTCTCAGTTTAACCCAGTTAAACAATAATGTTGCACACCAGGTCAACTGTTCATTTGAAACCTTAAGGCTAAATGAACATAACCTTTAAAAAAGCCACTTCAAAAATTCTGAATGAGTAATACCTCAATTCTTTAACGATACCACAACAGCTCAGCTGCAGACAATTGGAAACATGTTAGCAATTCACCATTAATGGAATTTATGGCATTTCATATGAAATGGGCAATTCATAGTCAAATCATGCAGTTTGTTAAATTGCTGTTTTCATGTATTACTTATCCTTTGTTTTATTCATGATTAATAAAATCAGTATAATGAGACTCTTGAAAAACGAACGATAGCCGCTTTTATGTCTGTGCGTCCCATGCAACACCAGTTTGTACAAGTTTTAGATTACTATTTTCACATCTGTAATTATAAGTTCAGGTAAATTATAAATCAGCATATCATCATTGTCATTGTTATCATCATCATCATCATCACCATCATCATCGTCATCAGTGCTTTTTTTCTGGAAAAAAGGTTCCGGAACGGAACAATAGGTTCCGGAACGGAGTAATTGTGGGTGGGCTAAAATCCTGCGAACAACGGGATTGGGGGTTGGGAGGGGTCTGAATAAACACTGAAAACAGTTCAAAACAATGAAATGAAATGGAAACAACTAAATTACTGTTTTTATTATTAAAATAAAGAAATTATTTTTTAGTGCCTGAAAAAAGGTGCCGGAATGCCATACCAGCGCGTTCCGGCTGAAAAAAGCACTGATCATCATCATCATCATCAGCAGTCTGCCTCTCTTTGGAACTGTGTGATTTCCATATTCTTTGCCAACCATCCCAGTCTTGAAATTTAGCAATTGGAGGTCTGCCTCCGTCATCTGGGTCCATGTGTGCCTTGGTCAACTGACAGGTCTTCCAGAATTCAGAGCCACAACAGCATTTATGAATAATATTTAGAAATAATATTACCAAAATAAAAAGCTGTGTCTATTTATTCAGCAATCAGCATAATAGCATACATTTATAAAGTCCCTTCCTTTGCTCTACATTAAATTACAAAATTCAACATGAAAATACTATTCACTCAAAGTTCCAGAATAATTTTTAAAATTAACCTTTGCAATGCAGGCACAGAAATGAGCTTCTGACCACCACACCAGGATAGGTTTAGCCGCTGAAGTTTACAACATCTATTGTGCAGAGTAGAAAGACTGAAATCACAAATCTGTACAAACAACATAACAAATGTTTTCTCAAAACAAAGAATAAAACAAAGGATAAGTAAATTTTTCGCAATTTGATCTAAAAGAACTGCATAAGTGTCTAATGCCTTACACTTGCAATGCAATGGTAGCGTGTGGTAGCCTTCCGTTTTAGGTCATGAGTTTATAGCCATCAGTAATTCTTCGGTAATTCATATCTATGACAATAAAAACTTTAAATGTAACTGTAACTACATAAATGTCTGAGGGAAAGTTTCTTGAAATCATATTGCAACCTCACGATTTCTACAGTGCCCAAAAAAGCAAAGTCGTGGCATCCAGCTAATTCACTGAAATGTTAATAAAGTCAATCAAATTTCTGTTCACTCACTTAGTGCTTCGAATAAAAACATTCACCCACTGTACCTTTTTTTAAAGTCAAAAACCTGACAAAATTTGATAGAAGAATCTCAGTATAAACTCAAATAAATAATAACTGATTCAATACATAAAATGGCAAAGGAAGCTGAGAAAATGCAGTCCTACTAAACACAGTATCAACTGTATCACTGCACTGAGCTACATACCTATGCATTATATATTATATATTCATATATATTCATATCTACATTTTAAAAATATATATACATATATACATAAAATATCACATTAATATATTACATACAGGGCCGCATTAGTGTGGGCCCGGGTGCTGTGATTAGCTAAACAGCCATCAGCGCAGGGTTTAATTACAAGTACAACAAAAAATTGTAATGTACTTCCGAAAATGCGGGCCCCTCAAAACTGCGGGTACAAGAGCTGCAGCACCCTTATCACCCCCTTAATTCGAGCCTGATTACATATTAAAATCTATCAGGACTGGGAACACATTGGTGTCAACCCTGGATGGAACTCTGTTGATTGAGCTCTGCATGTGTACAGATGATGACCTTTACAGTTATTTAAGCATTAGTTGCTTAAAGATGGATGAAGTTGTTAATAATTCTAATTTCTCTCCCCTATCAAGCCGCTCCTCTACTCCTTACGTCCCCGACAGCATGACTGTTTTAATCCTCAAGCGAACAATTTCACATCTAGAATGTTTATAATAAAAAGTTGTACACTGTTTAGATGCATGAACACTAAAGTGCAGTTATGCAATTGGCATAATAAAGAACATACTGACTTACTTACTACTATCACTTAATTACATTGGCAAGCATTGCCCTCCATAGGTACTTTAAGTGCACTATAAAAATCCACGGTTATGAAACATCTACTTATTCATACTTTATGATAACAGTCAGGGTGAGAATTGTCGGGGGGGGGTTGAGGGGGGTTTAACCCCCCAGTCTTTCTTAGGACCCCACAGTAAAGTCTTCATTGCACACCCAAACTCCACGTAAATCAATGTCTAACCCCCCCCCAGTCTTTTTTCTACAATTCTCATACTGATAACAGTTACGTATAAATATTCCATATAGTGGTGTTAAATATTGCCAAATTACATTAGTTACTCATTTGTCCACTTGAATACGTATTATCTTATCTCATCTTACGTGGTTATTTATAAAGTGCCGCTCACAGTATAGACTATTCAGAGGCGCTCCCAGCGTGACAGCCACGAAGGAAAAGGACGGTCTTCAGGCAGCGGAGAGAGGGCGAGATCCAAGCAATATCCTGTTACAGAGTGAGGGTAGGTCATTCAATAAGAAAGGGCAAAGGATGGCAAAAGCATGATGCTGAGCCATCAAAGTCCTAAGGGACAAGTAGATCAAGGTGGTCCGCAGACCGAAGAGGGCAGGAAGAGACAGCAGAGAGAGGTTTATGCATTAGGTCACAGAGGTATTTAGGAGCTTTTCCCTGCCGAATCCTATAGACGAGGAGGAGGATCTTGTATTGGATGCGGGAAGCAACAAGAAGGTAGTGAAGTACATCAGTCATAAAGGTAGTTATGTTAGAGAAGCGAGGGAAACAGGCAATGAGCCTGGCAGCTGTGTTTATTGAAAACTATTCAATATAGCCTGCTCCAATATAGCCTAAGTTTCAATCTGGCCATAGAGAATTGGGATCAAGGGCCTTCTTCCCTTTTCGACCAGTCTTGTTGTCAAGACTTTAAATCTCAAGACCAAGACCAAGACTTAGAACCTCAAGACCAAGACCAAGACTTTGAACCTCGAGCCCAAGACCAAGACCAAAAAATACTTTCCATAGGTGCTGAAGTCGCTGGCACACACAGCAGCTTTTCAAGCACTGGATTAAATTTACAAATCGTGAGCCTTTTTTGAAATCCTTCCATGGTTTATCGGTTCATCGGTCACCGAAAAAGTCTCGGCAGGGCTTCCAGATACAGAATAACTTAGCTGCTGCTGCCGATGGGTTTTCCTGACCAATAAGACTTGTATCCGTCCATAGGTATTTGTCGTAGGCTATGATGCAAATAGGCTTGATAAATTTTTAATTCTCGAGTTTTGTTAAATGACTGTTCATATTGACAGCTTGGTCTTGTGAGACCAAGACCAAGACTTTGAACCTCAAGACCAAGACCAAGACTTTGAACTTCAAGACCAAGACCAAGACTTTTGGTCTCAAGACCAAGACCAAGACTTTTAAAAACGAACTCAAGTGCACTCAAGACCAAGACCTTGGTCTCGAGGACAAGAAGTCTGTGTTCGACTGCTGTTATTTACCTTTGTCCAATAAGGCTGAAGGTCCAACTCTGTATACTGCATTGGATCATAACAATGCTTGTAAAATAGGCTGTAAAATAACAACAAAATCATCCTTGATAAACCTGGAATAAGCATCTGGAAACACCACTACCTTTTTGCATCACAACTCTTTTCCATTCTAACTGCAACAGAGAAATGTGTGCAGTACTTCATAAAGACACTTCAACTTGCATGCCCATCTTTACTACTAGACTTCGTTATTACTAAATCAAAATGGTGCACCTTCATTGTGGAAAACTGATTTACACTGTGTTTATTCTATACACGGTATGATGGCCAACACCAGTACAGACAGCACTTAGCTAAATGGCACCACACTTACCCAGGGCTGTAGTGGTAAAATTAGAGGTGAGTACATGCTACTGGTTAGTTTTCCGAAACAAATTAGAGGCGAGTATACGCTACAGTATTTTGTGAGTATACATATAGTATTTTAATATAAATAAATATAAATATTTTGTGAGGTAAGTATACGGTCTCTCTCTAGAGATGAGTACACGCTGTATACCCGCTTATACCCTCGACTACAGCCCTGCACTTACCCACTCATGTAAAGCCATTACATTACAATTGTGCCTTTTCAAAATGCCTATCCCAGATCTTGCCAACTAGTGTGTTACTTGGTCATAGGATGTACAAAATAAAATTAACATACGCCAATGGCTCTCTGAGGCTAATTTAACAAGTCACAAGTATAAAAATCTAAACTTATTATCACAGTTAAATAAAAATCACCTGAACTAATACAAGGTACTGTAAAAATACAAAAAGCAGTGGAATCAGGGGCGGATCCAGGGGGGGCCAATCCGGCCATGGCCCCCATTTGAAATTTTTATTTATTTTTAACATGTGTTTTATGGGCGTTTTATGGTGTTTACACAGGCGTGGGCCCCCCGCCTGTAGGCGTGGATGAGTAAAATGTACACCGAACGCGTTGCTCTGCTTTCCTAGTCATATTGCAATGTGAATAGACGTGTTTAACCAAAGTTGAATTTAACCAAAATTATCTATAATTTAACTTACTGGCTCGAAATTGCAAGACTGCACACTGACGCAAAATCAAGATAACTGATGATCAACTGTATTACCTCTTGCTGAAAACAAAAGACACGCCAGAAAACAGCTGAATCTTAATGTTAAAATTCCTAAGAGAATATATTGCACTTATTAACTCAATCAAACAGACCCTTTCGGAAGCTCTCAAAGCGATGCACAGCTGTTGCGTCAGTGCTTCTGAAAGATTCGCTAGGGGCGCCACTATAAAGAAACTCGGCAACTTCTACTTGAAAGCGATCCGTAGAACAAAATTCACAAGTCTGAATGAATGCGTTCCCTTTAAAACAATAATTTAAGTCGTAGACACTGCATCAAAAACAAATTAACGGCTAACTGCTTAGTCGCAAAGCAATGCAATACACGTAAGACACGCTGCAGTGCATACTTATAAGGCTCAGGATAATATTATGCATGGCTGGCTCCGCCTATTCAACCTGAAAGATGGATATAACTATACAGCCAACGGACTCCGTTCGTGAGAAAGCGTCACCAAAGTGTCATATTAGCAGCAGAAAAGACACAATTCAGCCTGGTGTCTATCATTCAAAGAATGCTTATCAGAAGGCAAAACCACTTGGACTGGTTTTCAAAAGGAAAGGTTATTTCCACTGAATCAGAAGATGGCGCCATCATTTATTTATAGCTTCATATGTGTGTTAACTTTTTAAAGCACTAACTAAATGAAACCAAACTAATTTAAAACAAATTTCTGCCTTGAAAAATTAAATAAAATATTTAATACTCTTGCAACTCATTCTGTCTGCAATTATTCGTTCCAGGGATTCAAAAACAGCAATACTCAAAACACTCCGTTGACAACACCCTTTCTACACACAATATACAGGCATATATAAAACTGGAAAGCAACATATTTCATATTACATTACATTACATTACAAAATTTCTGTACAGGAGTGAGTAATATCACTCCTGCAAACTAACCTAAAAATAAAATACCTTTCACCATGGTTTGTAAAAAGCCATATTTGTCACATAGCTATTTGCTTGGGTCCAGTTGCACCTCTAAACCACCTCCCTATCTCATCCCGAGTAAAATGAAAAATGACGACAATAAGAAATTCAGATAACAACGTTAACGATTCAAACCAGACATTGGGGAGAGTCGCGTTCGGCAGGGGAAGACAAGGCTTCCTCGGTCGTCAACAAGCGAAAACCTTCAAAATAGGGACGGAGACGGAAAAGGAAAGGCTAAAAATAGGGACCTGGAACATAAGAACAATGGCAAGACCAGGAAAGCTCGCGAACGTCATAGGAGAAATGAGAAGAGCGCAGCTTGACATACTAGGTTTGGCAGAGGTAAGATGGAAGGAGGGAGGAGATTTCGTGAGCGATGGCTATAGGGTTGTCCACACTGGAGGAGACAAGGGACAAAACGGGGTAGCAATTCTTCTGTCAGAAAAAACAGCCAAATGTGTGACGAAAATAGAAAGAGTCGAAGATAGGATGATAATAGTATCAATACATGCACACCCAGTAGACATAACAATAGTACAGGTGTATATGCCTACGTCGGCGCATAAGGAAGAGGAGGTGGATGACATGTATGAGAAAATAGAGAGAGGATTAGAAGACATCAAAGGTACGGATTATGTGATAGTAATGGGAGACTGGAATGCAGTAGTGGGAGAGGGCGAACAGGAAGGTATAATAGGGAAATTCGGATTGGGGAAGAGAAATGAGAGAGGAGAGAAATTAATGGAATTCTGCAAAAGGCAAAGACTGGTAATAACGAACACATGGTTCCAGCAGGAAAAAAGACGAAGGTACACGTGGAAATCACCAGGAGACAGGGAAAGATACCAGCTGGATTACATAATGGTAAGGCAGAGGTACAGAAATAGTGTGAAGAATGCGAGAGCCCTTCCCGGGGCAGATGCAGATACAGACCATAACATGGTAGCTATGACTGTGAGCCTACAACTTAAGTTCATCAAAAAGAAAAGAGTGAAGAAAATGAAGTGGAACAAAGAAATGATAAAAACAAAGATGGGAGAAGTATCGAAGAACCTAGAGGAAAAAGTAGAAAATCTAAAAGAGGGAACAAAAACAGAAGAGAGGTGGACGAACCTAAAAGAGGCATTGATGAAAGAGGCGACTGAAACGATAGGATTCCAAAAGGGAAACGAACCACGTAAACCATGGATAACAACAGAGATGATAAAAGACATGGAGGAGAGAAGAAAATGGAAACATCAAAGTACAGAGGAGGCTAAACAGGAATATAGAAGACTTAACAACCAGCTGAGAAGAACAACGGATAAAGCAAGAGAAATGTGGTGGGAGGAGCAGTGCAGAGAACTGGAACTCCTGCAGGAACAGGGGCGAAGCGATTTGGTGTACGGTAAAATAAAATCACTAAGCAAGAAGCAAAATACAGGAAGAGGAGGTGCAATCAAGAGCAAGGACGGCAGACTACTGGAGGACGCAGATGATATAAGGGAAAGATGGAAGGAATATGTGGAGGAATTATATACAGGAAGTGGAAGCATCGAGGAAGAAATGAGGAAACAAGAACGGAAGCAGGAAGAAACACAGGTGGAGGACGGCATGGGTCCGGAGGTGATGAGAGAGGAGGTCTTGGCTGCAATTAAGGACATGAAGAATGGGAAGTCGGAAGGAATTGACAACATCCCAATAGAAATACTCAGAAATCTTGGAGAGAAGGCAATGAGCGAGGTGGTGCAACTATGCCGGGACATCTACAACACGGGAGAATGGCCAAAGGACTTCCTGCAGACAATAATTATACCAATACAGAAGAAGCAGAATGCAACAAATTGCGAAGACCATCGCACGATAAGCCTTCTGACACATGCATCAAAAATCCTGCTAAGAATTATAACAAAGAGACTGCAGACAAAGGCGGAAGCAGAAAATTGCTTGGGAGAGGACCAATATGGGTTTAGAAAGGGAAAGGGGACAAGAGATGCGATAGCAGCATTGAGGATAATAGCAGAAAGAAGCATCCAACATGACCAAGACATATATATCTGCTTCGTCGACTATGAAAAAGCTTTCGACAGAGTAGACTGGAGAAAGCTAATGGGAATACTGAGAAGAAAAGGGGTGGATTGGAGAGAAAGAAGATTGATAGGTAATCTATACATGGGACAAAGAGTGAAAATAAGAGTTGATGGAGAGTACTCAGAACCAGGAAAAATAGGAAGAGGGGTAAGACAAGGATGCCCACTGTCACCAATCCTATTCAACATCTATATAGAAGAGATCATAAGAGAAACGCTAGACGATATGGAGGAGGGGATAAAGGTAGGAGGAAGAAGGGTGAAGGCATTGAGATTTGCAGATGACCAGGCGATGCTGGCAACTAGCCAGGAGGGCTTACAAAGGATGATGGATCGTCTAAATACGGTATCACTGGAATATGAAATGAAAATAAACGTAAAGAAGACAAAGGTAATGAAGATAAACAAGAGAAGCGGTATAATACCACAAACAATAAAGATCACACTAAACGGACAAGAAATAGAACAGGTGGAGAAGTTTTGCTATCTAGGAAGTGTGATCACAGACGATGCAAGATGCCACGAGGAAATAAAAAGAAGAATATCCATGGGAAAAGATGCATTTTACAAAAGAGGAGAGCTGATGAGAGGAACCTTAAGCAAGAATCTAAAGAAGAGAATGGTGAAGACACTGGTGTGGAGTGTGGTGCTGTACGGCTCCGAGACATGGACAATGAGGAAGGACGACATAAAAAGATTGGAGGCCTTCGAGATGTGGGTGTGGCGCAGAATGGAGAGAGTTAGCTGGGTGGAACGGAGGACGAACGAGGAAATCCTGCAAATGGTAGAAGAACAAAGATCACTCATAAGTACTATACGCGGACGACAAAGGAAATGGATCGGGCACATCCTAAGGAGTGAGACACTGCTAAGAGACATCATGGAGGGAAGGATGGAGGGGAGAAAGACGCGAGGAAGACCGAGGGCAATGCTGCTAGACTGGATGATGACAAAAGAAGAAGGATACAGTGGACTGAAGAGAAGAGCACAAGACAGAGAACGATGGCGTCATTGGTCATACGAACCTGCCAATGGGCAGAGAACATAAAGAAGTTGCACTCAGTTTGAAAACTTCTTGTGTGCTTACTGTGCAATAAAATATTATGTCAATCTGTTGTTAACAGAGGATGTCTGAGCAAATTGTAATTCACTGAATTCATTTATATAGCATCGGTCATAAAACTAAATAATGAAAGTTCTAAACTGACAACAATACACCAAGATCACCAAACATTCCTAAGAAAATCCTAAATTAGATGTACAGTATACATGTTAAAAAGTGGAAGCTTGGCACTGTGGATAAGACACTAGTATGCAAAGTGAAGTGAAGCAATGCCAAGCATGGTTGGTATTAGCCGGGCATCTATTAACCGTCTGAGCCAACTTAGCCTACCAACTCAGCCAATTCTGCATTTGATAAGTTGGAAGGTGAAAATGGCAAAAATGAACAAGTCCATATCCTTTATGTTATTTCCAAAATGATGTGCATTGTGGAAGTTCCAACACTTCCACAATGCATCATATGTGACTGTGCCTGTGACAACCCTCACCTAAATTGGAAAGACAGAGTTTGATACTTCATGGGCTTGGGCTGGAAGTGCTGAATAATTAGATGAAAATTAGATGGGTTTCTAATTAATTAGATAATTAGATGGGTTTCCATTGAAAAGAAATTATTTAATTCCCCATTGAAATAAACTGTCCTGCGAGACCAGTCGTTAAAGTGTTTTGGGTGAGCAAACATTTTATATTTCTCTTCAGTTTTTTCAATCTTAAGGGATCGCACGTATCTTGTGAATTTTAATAATAAATGATAATACATGCAAACTATAATGTTAATAACCTGCCTATAACTTAACCAGATACCAGGTGAATGGCATGCCTCATCAGCATAAAAAATCATACACAGTAGCTTCTATCCAGTATCTTATTTCCATTCACTTAATTTACATCCATTTACTGGTACAGGATTCATGACACCAGTCTGTCACATGTGTGGACCCTAATTGTGGCATTTCTGTGATTCCTGCTTTGTGCATGCAGCTCACCACGTTGGTCATTGTACAACTTTTGCAGAGGTGCGTTTAAGCATAGGCGTACTAGGGACACGCCTAGGGCCCCAAATCTCAGAGGGCCCCCAAACGAATGAAAATATTCATCAGTTATAAAATAATAACATTGTGAATTTTGAATTATTTCAAATATAATCTATTTTCTAGTTTTTACAGTTTCAACAAACGAGTACTGTACACTTATAAATTTTCTATTTTTATTACTATTTTAATCATTAAATCAAGTAACTTCACATTCCTTGAAAATAGCTTCTATAACTAATCATAACTATAGTGTCAATAACACTCACAAAAACGGCTTCAAGTTCAACTTCGTGGGTTTTGCACATAATAGGCTAAACACAACCAGAGTCTCAGACTCTCAGTCTACAAGCTCAGTAGGGCCCCCAAAAATGTTTGCACCTAGGGCCCTGTTTTCTGTAAAGCGCCTCTCACCTTTTGCGTTATTTTGACGGATTATTTTGTCTAAATGAAGAATTTCAACCAGTAATTTCTAATATGTTGGAGTTTATTGTTGCTAAGTTTGCACATCAGGCTTCTTCTTTGTTTCTACTTCAGACTGCATGTGTTTTGACAGTATTTTGTTCGCATGTTGTCTTGGCCTACATGGCTCTATGAGAAGGGATGGGCTTTCCGATGTACGGTCAAGTTTTATATCAAAAGACAGTGTACACCGTCTGCAGCTGGGTAATTTTAATTTTGGAAAAGGAGAAGTGACATGGGTCTTTAGAATGACCTCGACTGTTAGTTACGGGGCTGCAACGATCTACCGACCAGCAAGCGATGAATGCCTATTTTATATGCACACGATGGTGAGAGATAGCATAGATGCATCATCTTCTGCCAATGAGGGACTGCTGGACAGAAGTGCAACATGTGCTGCAAAGGCATACTGCCCATTATCGCTCTGCAGTTTGGTTCAGAGATGCTGATCATAATGCCACGACCAGTTCTTAAATATACAACAATGAAAGTAAAATCTTTGTTGTGTTCAAAGAGCATAAGTGCATCAAACATCCTAAAGAAGCACACCCACGAACCTAGAAAAGCACACCAAACATCATAGAGAAGTACACCCAAAATCATAGAGCTGTTACTAAATCATGTTACATTAATGCTATATACAGCATTATAAAAGCACATCCAATTGAATAACAAAAAGATAGAAGTCAACTGTTTCAACATTGTACAAATACATTAAATCTTATTGAAAATTAAATGACAACCAAAATGGGGGTCAAACTAATTCCAGTCTGGAAGGAGACACTGTTTTGGAAAACTTTATATCATTGCAATGACATTTAATTTGTCAGGCATTGTTCAGGGGTTGATTCAAGCACAGTATCAAAGGATCAGCTGGACAGGAAGTTCAGAAACCCAGCTGCACCTGTCAATAAGCTGGAGCTTTGGACTGACAACTCAATTACAGTGTAACGCTTACAAATTTCTGTTGGAAACTTGAGTTTAAAAAGTGAAGTTGGTTCTGCTTTTGGGGCCAAATCCAAGCAAGTCTCAGAGGGTCTTGGCCCAGATTGATCCCCTTTATGATTGCAAAACTCAGTGATTAGGTCACATTTAGAAATATGCTTCATCTAAATATGGAACAGGGCATTGATCAGTAAAGCTAGATAAAGCATATGGGAAGGCTATCAAATCATTTGTATCTGCAAAGGATGAAAAGGTGTGGGCTAACAATTTTAAAAGAAGGAATACAGACAAACCTGACTAAAACTGTGCTATATAAATGTTCAGATACAAATATACAATTATACAAACATAGAAAAGACTCAATACGACTGAACCAGATCACTTTTTTACTTTACATGATAGTATAGTTTTGTTCCACTGGCCAAGAACTTCCATGGTCCAGCACAGGAGTTTTGCTGTGGTCGGCCCATCCTCCTGGAAGTGCCTAACAACCTGCAACATGAACTCCTCTTTGCCTCTTTTCTGCAGCGCTTGAAAACCATTGTGTTCGATCATGGTTTCATTGTGTTAGGTCGGGAGCACCTCTTATTAGTCTCTTTTTAAGTGGTGCTATATAAATTTACAATTACAATGGATACAAACCCATACTGTGGAATTGACAACAACACACAGCATATGAATTTAATTATACTGAGTTTAATATATAACAGATTCCTACCGGAAGCATGTCAAAGTAACCGTTATCAGAGACATCAAGAGCAGCCGACAGTCCATCCAGGAGGTGCAGCTGAAGAAAACCTGTCAATATCTTTTGGTCGTGCAGCCTCAGTTGGTGACCAGCATCAACTGCAGTCTCACATTGATCCAGTAACGTGGAGTATGGGGATCCGTTGGCACACGGTGTCACATTAGCACATGTGTTATCCAAAGGTCGGAGGAATGACGTCATGTTAGGCGGTGGAGCCTTAGAACCAACCAGACAGACAGCATCCAACTCAGCATAGTAGTCAAGTTGACAACTGTTGAACTCTAATCGAATCAAGCTGAAACCAAGCCAACATCATAACTTGTAGCCAGCATCATTAACTCTAATAGAAAACACACATATAGAGACATCACATGTCCTCCACATGTGTCCACAACACATGTGGCAGTTTCACATGTTTAATTTACTCACGACATATAAAGCTCAGCATTTGCAGATATATTGCTCAATAATTCTCATATATTCAGATGAATTTGTTTGCATACTGCAGTTACTGTATTTCTTATCAGGTTTGCCCAAATACATCCTTTTGGTGCAGATAAATTTCTTCCCAATAACATAAGCTAACTTCAGTTAGGCCAATGAAGAATGCCTTCAAAAGGATCTTAGAAAGCACTTCAGAAACATTCATATGCACACTGCTATCAGTTTTGCCACATTTAAACATCCATTTTAAAGAAATTTTAAGAGAAATCTTGGTAATTTCTTTACCATAAGTATTAAGTGAAATATTCTTCAAATCCTACATAATACTTTTACTCAGTAGTTTGCACAATACTGCTGAAACAATAGAATCTGCACATACCACTTACACCTCAAGAGAGATGGCAGCACAGTAATCCCCTAACCTCAGTGCATATCAATGACATTATGAGAAATGGTCATCTCAACTAAGCATGTCTTACTACTCATCTACTTTCTAAAATCATGGGAGTTTGTCAGAAACGCTGAATTTCTTTCTAGCCATATTGCAAAAAGTGACAAAGTCAATAGAATTCACAATACAATCAATACCCAGATACTCAGAGAAAACTACTAAAAACTAAGTTCATTGCAGGTAAAACTTACTCTGTAGCGAATGGACAGATGGTTGACAAAATAGGAAAAAATATCCTGGACTTCTTAGCCACATTCCGCTCTGGGCGACCGGACCAGAGAACACACCACCTGAAAATGTCAGCCTACAACTGATGAATGACGGTGACATTTGGACTTCTGCTTCAGGAGGGAAAGATAACTGACAGGAAGAACTTGCAGACAACAATTTATTACATAAACCCTGCTGCATTCAGTTTAATCAGACACAGATACGATGCTTGTTAATCAACAAATTCACTTCAAAGCACAGTAAACATACAAATTTTAAGCCAACAGTCCCAATTATATAATTTTCAGTGTGAAAAACACTTCATTATTTAGGTAAAGTCCTTGACCGTTATTTATTTTAATAGTTGTCATGTGTTCTGTGTTCATGTTTAACTAGCTATTCTATTCAAAACACCATTTTGCCCCTCCCCCTACGAAAATTTTGCACTCCTCTACAAAAATTCCTGCAGATTCTGTTTTGCAGAGGTTGAAATTTCATAGTCTAAAAATAAGGACCAACCTAATATACACCCATTATTATTTCAGCAGAAGACTTGCCTGACTTTTGCTTCCTTTTTCCCAATGTTCGGTGACCATGAAGATGTGTCACAAGCAAGAATCCGAATAACCGATCCTGGGTTATAAGTCTCATAAATTTCAATCCGAGACGGAAAGACTTTCTCCTTAAAGGACAAATCTGCCAAAGATGACATCCACAACTTATTTATATATTTCATACAAGAACAAGCTAAAGTCTTGTCTAGGCACAAAGTACAATACACAAAGTTATAACTGTTATGAGGAATTCTAGAGAACCATTCTGAATTCATAGCTTTTCTCTGATACTTCTGTTTTGCATAGGTAAATAAATCAGGATTAGAATGATGCCCTACAATCAACAAGCAGCTTGCTCCAGAACACTTGATGGGACTATATCAGCCTTATAATACAGCAATATTGGTCCCACATGGGCAAGCTGGCATGGAAGATCTTAAAATTAGTCTTTCCATGGTAGGTATGAGTTACATTTAATATTGAAAAAGGACCACTGCAACTGAGCTGTGCTGATTTAATCTGATCTGCGTGCAACATATACATTTACAAGCACCTTTATATAGCAACAGATCAACACCCATGGCTATTACAATTGAATAATGTTTCATAAGGATCTGGCAAAGCTGTTTGCCTGTATGCCACAACTGCTCTACCCTATTCTGCTATTCAGAAGCATTAGCGTTCTTGAAGACACTGACATTTATGCACACACTTACGAACAAAATCTTCACTGATGAATGAGCTAGGAGTACGGCCAAAAGGTTTACGAGCAGATGGAGCTAACTTCCACCAAGGACCATATGTCCTCTGCAACCACAAAAAATGAGCAAACCATGCACACAGTCCAGTCTAATCAAGGAAAAAACAATTGCTTTCTACAAACAATTCAACATGTTGAGAATTATAAATCTTGAGCATAAGCATTATAACATGACCTGTTATGTGTGACTGTTAAACTATTTGATGATGTGCTGGCCATTGCATGCTAGAACTTTGGCTTTACACTACAAGGCACAAAGACTGACAGTTTTTTTTATTACTTTCGTTAAAACACCACTGCAGTCAATTTTTAAAGCTGGGGATGGAATCTGCAAGTATGTTAAAGTCCTTAAGAATTCCATGATTGATACTGGCTTTGGCCATGAATGTTGTTTTCACTGTGTACCTCGTCATCAACAGTTATCCAACTAAGCAATCACCATAAAATCTAAAACTCTAAATCTCTGTTTGGGCCCTTATGCACCCAAACACAGAGAAATGCTATTTTCACACATTTTCTCAGTATAAGTGTCACATAACTTGTGCAGTTAAGGTTTTCACAATTTCTATCATGAGTTATCCACCTAGGTAATCACGAGATATCTCTCAAACTGCTTTCATATTGTGGGAGTTCATAGCACTCTATTCTATCCAATTCTGTGGCAGCCATGGTTGTAACTGTAATTGTAATCAAGAACTTATATAGTGCCACTCAAAATTAGAGGCGTTCCTGAACCAAGTCAGTGTCTTCATTGACAAGGAGAAAGGTTGTGAAGCGCTTGTGGAACTGGACAGGAGGGAGAGTGCCACTGAAGTCTAAGGGCCTGAGGCAGGCGGTTCCAGCTGAAAGGGCCCATGACTGAAAAACTACAAGACTTGACAGCGGCATTGTGCATCCAACGAACAACCAAGTGGCCACGGGCAGATGACCAGAGAGAGATTTGATCAGGCAAACTAGAAACCAGGATGCAGTAAGCCCTGAGATACAGCAGAGCAGAGCCAACAAGACAGATACGCATGAGCAAAAGGACCTTAAATTGGATGTGTTGGTGAATGGGAAGCCAGTGAAGGGAGTCCTGGATGTATGAAGAGATATGGGCAAACTTCATATACCCCTAGGAGGCAGGCAGCAGCATTAAGGATGGACTGAAGCTTAGATGTATTAGTAGAGGACAGGCCAATATATAGACAGCATTCCCGTAGTTAATCCTAGTGCAGATCAGAGCATGAACCAAAGTCGTGATCGCATGCAGTGGAAAGACCTGGCAAATGGCACAGAGTTGGCGTAAGTAGCAGAAGCATGAGCGGGAGACACTATTGACATGATCAGATAGAGAGAACAGGGTCTAGGACGAATCCGAGATCACGGACAGAGGAGAAGTGCACATTGGGAACCTAAGGCGGAGGGGTCTACCCGAATCGCCGAAACCCCTTAAACTACAAAAATCCGCCGAATCGCCGAAAGCAGTTTTCTACCAAGCGTGCGATTTGCCAAAAACCGTGACTGCCGACTCGAATCACCGAAAGCGCTTAAACTGCAGTAATACCATTTCAGGGATTCGGCGATTCGCTAAGAACAGCATTTTCGTGATACGGGTTTTCTTCACAAAATAGTTTCGGCGATTCAGCGGTAATACCATTTCGGGAATTCGGGATTCTGCGAATCACTACGCGCCCAGGCGGAGGGACACAGCACCAATCCCGGCAAGCTGGACACGACTACCAAGCCAAATGTACTGGGTCTTATCATGGTTAAGGCGGAAGTGATTTGAGGACAACCAGAGATTTAGAGCAGAGGAAACCTCCAGGACGCATTCAGCCATAAGACCAGAGGCGGCCGGGCCCTGGAGGTAAGCTTGCGTATTATCGGCGTATTGGTGGGACGAAACACCCACTGGACACAGGACTCCCGCTAGGTCCGAGGTATACAAAATGAACAGAAGGGGAGCGAGGACAGAGCCCTGGGGCAGTCCATACGGGACCGCGCCACCGTAAACCTTTACCGGGTAAGGGAATACCATAAGGGTTCAAACACGGGAAATGCTATTTTCACACATTTCTCACTATATCCGATTCCAATAGCCGAACGTAAAAATCAAACCAACTTGACGGAGGCTGAGACAGTAACTAAGGTGACCAACATACTAGGACAGCTGCTTGGGTGTAGTCGCCATAACTCGGATAGATATTGCAACGTCCTGACAGATTAGAGACAGTGTAGGAGATGCTCGTGTCGCTGCCATATTGAGAGCTGAAGTCCACGACCTCTTGGGCGAACTGATGGACCTCATCCTCGGCTACAAACCCTCTTCCAACTTCCACCATCGTCACACTCACTGACGGTCAACTGCTTCCGACATACACAAAAACAACAAACGGTTACGACTTTTTGCCAAACGCACGAAGACCCATTCAGGTTTCTTCGAAACAAAATTAATGGCTGTTGAAAACCATATAAGAGGTCGTTGTTGAAAACCAAGATTAGAGAATTTCATAGTGCCAGCACAGTAGGCCTATAAATAATTACAATGAATTATTTATACTGTGGTGCCAGCCAAATTAGATTTTGAAGTCGCGAATTGTTCTTATAATTATGCCATATGACATTTTGAACATTGAAAATTGTCTAATCAATCAGATATTACAAATTTTCGATTTTCTTTCTCTTTGGACGCACGAAATGTAAATGTAAATATCCGAAATTTCTCAGCGCCACACAAAACCATGCCAGCTTAAATATCGGCGCTATATCAAATAAAGTCCGCAATAGCCATGGCAAGCTGCTTTGTCCGTTCCGATAGGCCTACGTCACTAGGTCAGAGTCCTGGGAGGTCAAGCCGAGCACGAAGATTAATAATTAGGGCCTATGCGAACCATGCAGTGAGCACTAGGCTAGGCCGTCTGAGTTTTATGCTCTTGGACACATGAAAATCTAGCGCCCAAAGCTGTTGCCATTTCACGTTTCGATTCCCACCTTTCTCTCATAGCTATTAATAGATACAAAGGCATACAGGCAATTTTCGGGCTTCGCCTTTCGAAGTCCCGATGGTGGCAATTTCAGAGATTTGACTGAGACATGAGAATATAGCCTAATGGGACATTACATAAACGATGAATAGGCACAGAATTTTTCTAATTTAAATAAATATAAAATATCTGGACTGACTGAATATAAATATGTGGACTAGCTGACTGAAGACGTACAGTTCGATGCGTTATTTGTGGGGGATAGGAGGGGCACCCATACCCCCACTTTTAGGACCTCTAGCCTCAACCTGAGACTAAGATTACTATAATCTTAGTCCCAGCCTCAACCATATAGGCCTATTCATATCTCAATTATTAATTGATCGAGTGAAAACTTTCAACACCGCTGTCCGGTTGAATGGGGACCAGTCGACCATTTAAAGTCCCTATGTATTACATAGGCTATTACACTCAACAAATTTCTTCATGGGAGATTTCAAGCCAATCGATCGGTTCGGGAGTTTTGGATTTATAAGGATGGCCGGGGAGGTTAAAAACTCCGTTTTATAATATTTATTCTAAACATCGTTAACTCGAAACTCTGCACGATACGTCTCGGTCTGCATGCATTCCATATATATTCCATTATATATTCCTTATATATATTCCATTGATCTTTAGGCCTATCTATAGCGCGGTTCTCCCAATCTGTTGGCACGCAGCAGCCCAAATTAAGGTCCTGGGCAGCAGCTGTAAAAATTGTAAACTAAAGTTCACGGTTCGAAAGATAATATATCAAATCAATAAATTCTATTTGAGAAGTACATATGAAGGAATATATTATTAAAATAATAAATTATTAGTGTTAAAGTAATCCATAACGACCGTTGTCATGGAGACAATAAACACGAGCATCTAGCGCCGCCATTAACGTGCGCGCGCAATATTGCTGCAACAACTTTAGACAGAGAATGGAACATTTGTAGGCGAAATACAGGTGTCTTTTAGAGAAACAGACTTAGGAAGATGGCTGACATTCAGGTATGGATGAGATTAATCAGTTTTACCCAGTTCCTTGATTTTTGGCTTTAGAATTATTCACGGATGTCGGCTATGTAGTCATGTTTAGGACCTGTCTAAGGTCTATAGGTTTGTGTAATGTTGTTCAGCCTGGATTGGAGATAGAGTGCTATTCGTGTGCATAATACCTAGCAGTTTTTTCTTATCATACGATACATTGAACCATTATCTTCGTCCCAATTTTCTGTATACTGTCATAACCTGCCTTCCAGCCATCTCCTCATGTCATTGCTGGAAGAAACTGTTCATTATTATTTTATCATTCCATTGATGCTTGCTCATTTTACCTTCTACAACCGGTCATGTATTGAATACCTACATGCGTCTTTCTGATCTGATCTGTTTTTTTACCATGCTCCATCTCTCAAAATCTGCACAAATCTCCATCTATAAAGTTTCTGAATCACATATCGCTTATGTTTCTTCTTTTGGGGGGCTAAACCCCAGTCCTTGCCATCTCAAAACTCTTAACTTCTGCTCCCTAATATTAATTCTATCAGGAATAAATCCCTTTCTCTTTGAAATTATATATTGGCCAGTTCAGTGGATATTCTTGCTCTCAACGAAACTTGACTCCAAAGATCTGACAGACCTTTGTTCATCTTTGACATAATTCCTCTAACCTTCTCTCTATTAAATAAACTTTGGCTGGATGGACTTGACAGTCAATGACAGAGAGTTGCCTATCTTCACAAATCATACCTGGAACTTGCTCATGTCCACTTACCCTTTCCAACACCATAGTCTTTTGAAAGCCTCATAGCCACCCTGTATTCTGAAAATTGATGCCTGACCTTTGTTAATATAACCATCCTCCCTTACTTTCATTTTTGTGTGAATTTTGATAACTTTTTCAATTCCTTGTTTCTTCTGCTTCTGAACTTATAATAACGGTAGTTTCAATATACATACAGATACTTTGACGTCAGTGGCGGCACCAGAAATTTTTGTAACCAGGGCATAGCCAGGGCAGTAAAAAGTAACTAGTGCAGTGGGCGATTTATGGAGAGTGCGGTAGCGTGAGCTTAAATGGTGACCATATTATAAGATCGAGCTACAGCGCTTCCCATAAATCGCCCCCGGCGCTATTATATTTTTGTCTATAGTCAGGAGGTCAGATGGGCAAAGCCCCCCGGAAGTTGGACGCTTTTTTACATTTGTAAAGCAAATTTTAACATTTAAGTGAATTAAGTGAATTTATATCTCAGGATATAACAAATATGCCCGAACAAATTCTGGACAGGGCAAAAATTCTGGCAGGCATCGACCAGGGTAAAGGCTTTTTTACCAGGGCATTTGCCCTGGTATAGCGCCGCCTCTGTTTGAAGTGTACTTCAAGAACTTCCAGATCTCCGCTCTCGCTGTGTTCTTGTGGAGCACATTTCTTTTTTCAACTAATGCCATGGTCATACACTTGATCTCCTTGTAACCAGATCTAGTTGTTATGCTGTTACAAAATACCTCTTATTCTGAGTCATACTTATCTGACCATACTGAACCTCATGAATAAAAAAAACCGGTTACTTTGTATGGACCTGGAGCAATAATAATGAGTTTTAAAATTACACATTTCATTTCAGTTTAAAAGAATTTACAACAAAGTGGATAGAGACTTTATTTAAAACTTATACCAAATGTAGAATTGACAAGGTTTACATAGGTAAAGATGAAATTTGACTTAATGTTTATTTATATTTCCATTTAAACAGAACAGTACAATAGTCATTGGAGTTGCAATTGACAGCATTGGTAGGGATTACAACTCTGTTGTACCATAGGATCAGAATTATGAAATGAGTGGTAACCATCCACTAGGTAGGTCTAGAAGCAGAATATAACAAAAGGGTAATGGAAGTATACCAGATATGCTCTAATGTATGGTAAATTAATCTTTCCATAGTCTGTATAGTTTTATGGAGTTTTGCACTTATCTCTAGCAAGTGGGCAAGAAAAGAAAACATTTCTGGTGTTGATTTAAGAAAATATAATCAAACACCTGTGAAACTGATTTCTTTGAAGTCTTGTGGTTGATTTTTTCAGGCTCTTCGTGGCAACAAATCAAAGGGGTCCAGGGATCCTATTCGATTTCTTCCAGCTCTTCCTTCAAAATACAACAAACCTGCATGGCAGATAAATCCTCCAGACTTCATCCTCTCTGATCCAAAAGAGGAAGAGGCATCTGCTGCCAAGAAGCGAAAAGAGTTTGACTTCGTTGCAGAACTCTCGCTACGTAAGTTAGGAGACAAAATATCATGCAGCAGTTTGATGTACTGGACTATAAAACTGTCTTATTCTGTTGACCCTTATATTTATGGGCACAGTCACCAACTGGTTTCAGATCTCAGCTTGTAACACGAAGTCTCCCCTGAAACAGCTACTAGCATTGTTTCTTCCGGGTATGAAAAGTGGGGGCAGTAGCCTCCAGTCCAAAAGTAAGGGGTACAAGTACCCCTCATACCCTCCCAAAATATATGCCTTTGCACCCGGCCTCATCTGTTTCATTTTTGTTGGTGGTGTTGATATGGAAGGCAGTAAAAAGGATTTTATGTTGTGTTAAATATATTCAAACACTTTTTTTGACATAGGCCTACTATTGATCAGAAGCATTTCCTCATTTCATATGACTTGTTCTTTGGCTAAATACATTGTAATGTAATGATATGATAACTGTTTAAAATGTGTGATAAATAATATAATAAAATGTTGAAATATTTTATTTGTATCCTAATTCGGTTTGACTTATGGAAATGCCCAGTTTGGTGTATTTTTAAGAAATACTTTACCAGTACACTTTGTAAACTCTTGGGCAGGCAGTATTTTCGTCACAGAATATGTTACAAGGTACCTTGTCCAAGGGGTCGATTTTGTGCAGAAGGTTGTTGAAAGATGTCTTTTCTTGTGGATTGTACTCTTGTTTCTATTGCTTTTAAATTGGCTATATATCTACTTTGTAATTTTTCTATGCATAGGTCATCCACGTAAGTTCAGTCCGTCTGGAACCAACGCTGGCAATTCTTCGCTAACAGCACGGGCACTCCAACAGAGCTCAAGAGACCGAGAAAATTTCAGAAAAGTCCTTGTTGATATTATCTTGTGAGTTATATTCAACTTCATCATAATCATGATGACACATTTTTGCAGTTCTTTGTAATGAAAATTCATAAGGAGTGCTTTTAATTTCACTATATTAAACTACATTTTAACTGAAATAAGTTGGAGTGCAGCCATAGCCAACAGTTGGCTTTCTTCTTATTAATATAACATTTGAAACAGGTATTTATAATGCATGCGGTTAAAGAAATCCTCATAGGTGCACATAGTGACCTTATAATTTTCACCAGTAATATCCCTGATGTAATGTGAGTTTGAGAATATGAGAAAACACAAATTTCCAAAGATTATACATAAATTAATCAATCAATATTTGTTTATTGAAATAAGACACAGACGCAACCTGGATAACCATCTCTCGTAAACAAGTAGATTTAAAGTGGTTTTAAAAGCAGACAGTGAAAGTGTATTGTCTTTGAACTCGTGATGCAAAGTATTCCATGCCACAAAGAGGTGTTATTAAGCCTGGAAGGATCAATTGTTTATAAGTGAATCATTGGTTTGATTGGATTTTTTCACTGGCACAGCACAGTATAGATTGGTCATGAACATTAGAGAACTGAACATAAAGAGAACTGAACACAATGTCTGAAGAGATAAGGTGGTTCCAAACTGTGTGGGCACTTTTAGGCCAGGGTGTCTAGTTTGAATTCAACTTTGTGTGGGAAGGGCAGTCATTTTAGGTGCAGCCTCACTGACATTATGTCAGACAAGTTAACTGAGCTTGGGAGAAGAAACACTAGCTACACATGGTAGTGTGAAGAAGAGATTTCAGTTCTTGTGACATCATTGCAGTAGTCCAGACGTTGTTGATTAATCGTCAACTCAAAGAATGAGCAGTCAGTGAGTTACAACATCCAATTGTTGAAGACGTAGTAACAGACACTGCCCAGGTGATTGATTTGTAGTGTCAATTACAGCTGACTGTCGACCAAGATTCCAAGTTCACAGTCATCTATGGTATAATCAGAAGATCAGATATTGGCTGTGTTTTGAGGCATAGATCGTAAACCAATTTCCAAGTTTTCAAAGCATTTCTAGGCAGTAAATAGTTTTCATATTTACTGGAAATAAGATTTTAAAGAGAATTTTTTGCATGCAGACAGCAGGATGTGGGTGGCAGTGATACAAACCGGTCGCTGATGGCACTGACTGAACTTCCTGCGTTGTCTCGCACTGGTTCACCAACAACAGCTGAGCAGAATATTCTGGTTGGTAAAATGCAGGCTCTGAATTTTACATTTTGTGTGTGCAAAGATTCAGTTATGTAACGCATACTGATTTCCTTCAGAAGGCAGAACAATCTGGACATGTTCTTCATATACAGTACAAGTCAGATCATATTATGTTTAAAGTGCAGCTATAGCTTTGTTTGCATAATAATAATAATTTTTTTCTTTATTAATTCAAACTGACAAACGCAGTAAAATTACATTGAAACATGACAGTACAGTCAAATCTTAATTAAACACACAGTTTGGCAGCCATGCAAGGCACCGCCCTAGAGGGGGATTACAGAAATCGATCCGCGAACCTAATGCTTTCCTGGCCATGAGTGTTACCATTACTCTATCCCCTCCCCGAGGGGAATAGAGTAATGCTTGTATGTATACACCATATCTGTGTACTGTATTGTGTGACCCTATTTTAAACCTCTGAAAGGCCTTTAAGCTGGTTTCAGACTTTTTATTATGCTGATTTTGGAGTACATAAGTGAGTATGTCAATCTTTTATTTAGCTGACGCTGTTTATACCAATGGACTTTGAATTCTTACAGATCTAAGTCATCACTTGGAGTAATATCTGTAACTTTAACACCTCACTGTGGTTCGAAGGTCAGGCTTTTTGTGTGTCGAAGACAGTTAACAATTAGTCATTTAACACCTTAACGACAAGCCGGATTGATATTGCAGTTGCTTTTAGTACACTCTCGTAGTTAAAGTGTTAATGTAGGTCAAAATGTAGTTCAGAATTTGATTTGTGGCTACAACATATCGATATCTTTATGATGCTTCATTGCTTGTTTCTGTTTTATGGACAGATATGATAGCAAATATTAAGTGAAGTTAGTAAAGATAAGTTTGTGTATTTTAGCGTTACTACTATTACATTCACAATGGAATTGACACAGAGCATGTGGCACCAATGGAGGAGGAATGGCTGGATCATGTTTTGGCAAGGATTCCAGACAGACTTAAGGTAGAAAGACAACAGTCAATTAAAAATAATCACTCCATTCAGGGGTGTAAGATGATTTTGTGCAGGGCAGTTCTAATACACAGGAGGCTCTATCAGTTGTTGTCCTTGGCAACACCTTGGGTGAAGGGAGCTCCATGCTGAACCCCCTCAAATGTGACACAACCAGGAGTTTTGATGTTAGGCATCACTTTGCACAAATCCCATGATGAATAGGACTGGAATGCTGGATGCAGTTGGAGGTGAAGGCTGAGATGTCCCCGTGGAACTGTTACTAAATCTGTGGGAAGGTTGCATTATTTTAAACAACATTAGAATTGTACTGCGAAACTGTTTGTGTATACAGAAGATTTTACCTGTTTACCTTTCTTAATAATTGAACTACATTTTATGGTCTGTCACATTGACCCCGTAACCTTTGATACATCTGATGAATTGCTTGTTGAGTACAGATGAACTTCATTGGTGAACAACACATGGTACTAGTGCCAATTCTGACCTGTGTAGTCTGATTTCTACTGCCATGGCCCACCCTTCCAGACAAGACTGTAATAATTCCAATTGCTGACTAACAATTCAGCAGAAAGTACTGAGTCAAGTCAGCAAGATCCTGTGGTCCACCATGTGAAATTTGGCACTGACATGTAATGTCGGACTGTGTAACTTAATGTGATAGTTTATAGCACCTATTGATGCATGTATGTATGTTCATATGTATATATGAAGGCATTTGATATGGCAACGTGTTAGTACCTCACAAAAGTGCTAGTTACCCAATCACAGATTATGGCAATTAACTTATTAATGTTTGTAATGTAGCCTTTTCAAAAGAACAAAATGTATTTATGTGTGTATTTTCATATAATTCGTGAATGTCAACTTTCCACACCACCAGGTGGGTCGTGATCCAACCATCAAGATTTTGTCAGACGAGATGCATGAAGATTATTTGCTGAGTGTGAAGAAGGCAATTGGTAAGAGTTAGTTAATGTGTTAATAATTTTTCTCAAATTTTTTTGAATCTTTAATTACTTCAATAGTTACTTACTTACTTCATTGGCTGGCTGGCAATTAATTATTTCAGATGTGTTTCACAGTAAAAGTTATCATAGATTCATGTGGTTGGAGAGATGTTCAGCTAAATTGCTCAGAGGGCAATCGTATTTCAGCAGTAACCTTTCTTCTTAAATAATGTATGGGTCAGCAAATTCTGTATGTAGTGGCAGGTGGTTATGGCAGTTTCAAGTTGACTTTTAGCATTATTCCTTACAAATGTTTCTCCTGCATTCACCTGGATTACGTACCACTTGACATCCATTGAACTAATATTTATGCTGTAACATATTTGCTCATGTTTCTGGAATATCCTTTGAGCGTTTTTTTTGTCTACCACAGTTGACTTTGTGCTTCGAGACCCTCGTGAGGTTGACAAAAAGGTAATTGAGAAAATGCCGACTCATCGTGCTGAGATTGCTGTGCTGCCAAAACCATGGGCAAAATCGTTCTATCATAATGCAAAGATGATGAAAGAAATCCTTCATGTCACAAATCCCTGCATGGCACAACTTCTAAATCTCTGGCACATTTCCTTCAAGTGAGATTTATTTTTTTATATATTTCAGATCAGTATCATATGTGTTCTGCTGCTTAATTACTGTTCATATGCTGATAATATGTATGGTCTGTCTTCTTATCCACTGTAGTTTCCTGGCTATAGGTCAGTCTGCTATATATGTCACTGAATTGTAGGAATTCTCAATTTAGAGAAAATGTCATAAGTAGCATTTTACATAATTGGCAAACACAGTGCATTGCACTTAGTTCTGTACACAATTTTATAGATTTTTTGTGTCTAACTTACCCATTGATAAGAAATATCTCACAAATTCACAATCATATGACAACATTCATGGCTCAGAGCAATTGTGAATGAAGGACTTGCTCAAGGTCCGTACACATTACTGCTTCAGGCGAGGCTCAAACCCGCACTCTCCACATTACAGCGCTTCTGAATGGCTCTTCCGCAAGAAACGCTTTATAAATGTCTGAATACATTTCAATACAATACAGGTCCAGCACTCTAACCAATCTGCCACCATTGCCAACATAAATATACAACCTACACGGTGGACACTCATAGTGTTGCTTTAGATCAATGTACTTATATCACGTTCCTTTGTAAAACTCTTATTCTTAAATTATTTGCTTTTGTTATAGTAGTTGGCCCTTTTCAAATATCATACCCCTGGTGGAATATTAGGAAAACCCACAATGATGATGCCTGTAGAATTTTAAGATGACAGAGGATAAGTCTTTCCTTGTTTATCTGACTTTTGCTTCCTTTCTTGGATTCATTTTTAGGATTAATTATTTGAATTGGTTCATCCATTATAATTTTTTTTTTATATGGATTTGATTTAATTATTTCACAGCAAATTACGAATGATTGACATAAATGACTTTCACACCAAAGCGGAGTCCATGGAACTGTCCGTGTTTCAGTCAACATGCATTACACACATTGAAAATGCCAAAGATACGCTTCTGAAGACGTAAGTGTTTACAGTTTTATCAGTTGTATGACTCTGTCTTTCTGTTATTATTTACTATTATTTACGGTAATTATTTACTGTAATAAGATTTATTGAATTTGATAGAAACCTGTTTAAAATATGTACATTGAAACTTGTTTTTAACAAGTTTCTTCAATATCACAGATTCTCATATAAAGCAATCAGGAATGTAATCAGAAATTTTTCTTCCTCTGTAGTCATGACTTCAGTATAATGCATTCTAGTGTGAAGCTACAGATCTCCAGGTGCTGTAGAACACTGTGTTTGGCTTGTGGTTGGGATACAGAACTCTGCTACATATTCAGGTGACACAACAAATATGAAGTTTCCCCAAGGCAGAATACCTTGAATATAATATTCTGTCTTTAACTGAGAAAATGCAGTTTCTCTGATGTACAGTTAGAAGCGTGTGGGTTTTGGACACTGCATCTTCTAACATCTGTGAGGGAGTAATGTGGTTGCTTGATATCAGTCACTGAGTGCATTGAGTGCAGACTTTGCTCAGTTGTCATAACTCCTCATCATGAATGCAAAACAGATTCAGAACCCTGGACTTGATGTAAACCTCCAACTTAGGATGGAACTCATTTGTCCACATGTTCATGGAAGCCTGTCAGTGTTGACTTTTCAGTGCTGTTTGCTTATGGATAAATTTGTTCTGCTTCTCCACCCTCAGATGTGCATGGTGGAAAATTACCAAACACAGTATCTGTTGCCTACAATGACCTTCAAACCTTTCAACCCTGTTACATGTGCTGGCTATTCACTATCCAACTACCCAGATCAACTATCTCTGTCCTTGCCTCCAGTCTCTGCGCCTTTCAATTTCTTCAACAACTCTGTAATTTACACTGCAGCAGCTCTTTGGAACAAGCTTCCAAAAGATCTCTGCCAGTTCACTGATCCCCTCTTTTACCTGTCAGTCTGAGCACTGCCTACTTGCTCCTTCATCCTGTGGCATTTCATTTGAGTTTGAAAACTGTGTTATCTGGTTCACCAACGAATTCGACCAAAGCACTACTATGCTATCTGCTCGGCTTGAACCCCAGATTCTGACCAGACATTGAAACCAACAATGCTGGGAGCAAAGATGCTAGATGTTTTAGATTAATAATTGACTGCTGATGAGAGCAAGTGATGCTGTCTTTGTCCAGGTGGTGTCCAGAGGTGCAGAACATCTTCTACCAAGGCAACAAACGCAAACTGGTTCCAAGCAACCAAGACCAGGTCAAACTTGAACGCTTCTACAACTGTGCTGCAACTCTAATGACAAGCCACTTGCAGAGTCTACTTCTGGACTCACTGAGTGATTTCACAGATCTTCTGGTTCAGCCTCCAGTAGGAGATTCTATTCCTAACTATATAGCTGTTTTTGCTTTTAACTCTCAAGATTCTGAATGTTTGATTTATTGGGTGATTTGAAATTTGACAATTGTTTCAGTTTACAAAGGACATTCTTGAATAACACATCCACTTCCATACATCAACTCAAGTTCATCATGCCTTCTAGTGTGTTGGGTCTTCCTTTTGGAACAGTGTAATTTTGATTGTAATTGGTAACTTCTATTGTGCCAGTGTCTATTGCACAAGGCATCAACTGATGGAACACCAAAACCAAGCCGTAGTCAGGTCTCAATTTGCTGAACAGGAAGCCAATGCAAAGATTTAAACACAGGTGATATGTTCATATTTGGATGTGTTAGTTATGGCTGTAGCTAAAGAGTTTTGAACTCTCTGCAGCTTCAGCATGTTTGGCTTATTGATACCAGTAAGAAGTGAGTTACGGTAATCTAGGCAACTGGATCCAATGCATTAGCCACAGATATCCTCGCAGACATGGCACATAATGCCTAATTCTGCGTATGTCACGAACAAACATATCTGATGGCTTACAATTACTGTTACATGGCCAGTGAGAGACACTGCAGAATTGAAAACAATGCCTAAGTTATGAGCAGCATTTGCCAGCTCAACAGTTGGGTCACTCAGTTTCAGACACTTAAGCCAATCAAATTTTTTAAGTTGCTGCAGAGTGCCCAGTAGCAGAAATTCAATCTTTGATCGGTTTAGGAGGAGTTTATTGGCTGCCATCCAAGACTGTACCTCATCAAAGACCGCATACAACCATGCAACAACTGCACAGATGAATCACTGTCAAATGAAATGTTGATTTGAGTATCATCAGCATAAAAAAATGATATCCCAGTGAATGATTATCCAGCAATGCTTCTAGTGGTGTGGCATTATATTAAGCATATTCACAAATACAAAGGTTCACACTTGTGCATCATCGAGGCTTGCCTTGTTTTAATGATTCTGACAGCTTGTCAGCAGATGGTTAATGTAGGCATGATCCAAAATAAAACCACAAAATAAAAGTGCTTGTTTTTCACTATAGAATTGCCATTTGTTGGTGACTTTGTTGTTGGGGTGTGTTTTAATAATATATTATTGTTTTTTATTTATTTGGTAATGAGCTGGTTGCATAGATGCATATCTGTGTGACCCTGTGGTTTTTAATGCTAATCTATTGCAAAGAAATCTGAATTTTAATTTTGGATATTGTGCTACTCTGCTCATGTATTATCTGTGAATATTTTACGTTTAAAAGATGTAATTGGAATCTGTTGTTACATGTTGCATTTTATGATGTCACACATTGATTCTGTTTAAGCATTCGACAAGAGCGCACGAACATCCTGGCTTCAGGATTCGTCTGATTCTGGAAGGCAATTCAATCGGATATGAACCGAATTTCAAGGACTTTGAAGATGTTCTGCTGAATATCTATGACTTGATGATTGAAGCTGGTGGAGTTGTTCCACGAGTTGAAACAAAGCTCTATTCGGATTGGGTAATTTATGTCTCGAATGTAAACTATGGCGCTAGTTTAAGTATATGACTAATTCTAAAATGATTTGTAAGAAACTCTTCAGCAACAACCTTTGCCATGATAATAAAGCTATAGAATTTATCTGATCTCATCATTCTAATAACTATTGATTACTTTACACCCTAGTTTTTAAATGTTACCTAAGGTTAAAGGTAGTGTGGGTAAGACATGGTGGATTTACAGTCCATAACAAACCAAATGCATGTATAGTCAGTATGTTACTACACAGTGACTTATGGAAGGGAAAGGTCATCACCACTGTCATCACCTCATCATCACCTCTTTGCTTAAGAAAAGGAACTAACAGAAAAAGGTGAGGGGATGGGTGAATGGTTGGCTTCAGGGCATGTTTTAAGAAAAATTTATCACTGCACATGGCGAGAGCCGGAGCGCATAAAAATCATAAAAAATTATGAATTATAATTCATTTCATGAGCAAAAAGCTGCTTACGGCCTTTCATCACTGCACATTTTGTGTATCGCTGCACGTTAAAACAATCCCTGGTTGGCTTGATATTGGGTTGGTGGAAATAGATGGATAGATGTATCTATCATGAGTTACGTATGGTAATAGTCTCTTATTATACTGTATAATTACAGTATCATTACAGTATCATTATTTTATATGGATCTGTGTCAATAGCTGTTTTGTTATTTTCCACCAAAGGAGAATAAAAAGATGTACTTGAAGCCAGAAGTTCTTGAGAACATCATCCAGGGACACAAGCAGAAAGTTCTCAAGGTCCTTGCCAAAGAAGTTCTCAATCCTCAGCGCCATGCAGAAACTTTCAAAGCTGACATAAATAAAATCATTATGCTGGTAGGATGCTTCACTTTATTTCCTTAAACTACATGTAGCTTATTTTTCTACCAAATCTTAGTTAATATTGATATTTAACAAGTTATATTTTCCAGTTTTACAGGTATAGTTCAAGGACTATTCTGTCAGATTTTCTCAGTGTTACATAATTTAGTATTTTTAACTTTGTTTTGATGAGCTTCTTTGTTAAATATCTTATAATTTAAAATTTGTTATAAGTCATTTAAGAATGTTTGCTGGATAATTAGCATAATAATATGTATTTGAGCATCTATATATTGTTTGGTCTTGGTCTTGTTTCTTCATGTTGAGAGTGCCTCTAAATTTCTCGTGAAGAGATGTTGTGCAGATTTATGACTATAATTGCAATTAACAGTAAGAACTTGACTGATGTAACCAGGTTTGATTTAGGTTGAAAATGTTTTCTGAGCTGTTTCTCATGGACCCGTACAAATTTTCAGTTAAGGATTGTTCCAGAACAATGGTTCAAGGCATGAGAAGGCAGGTTGTGCTTGCTTTATTCTTCAGCAAATCACATAAAACTACCGGAATTATCCTTAATGCATATTTTGATCTGCTGCTGTAGGCAAATGAAGTTGATAGAAATCTCGCTTTAACAACAAACAGATTTGAAAGTTTCAAGAACTCAGTGGAAGCCATTAGAAGGCTATGTGACAAAATCACTTACAAAACTGCCAAGGTGAGAACAGAAATTTTAATCAAGTCAGGACTGACAAGGTTGAGGCCAGTACCTGTGAGGCCAAAGCCTACAAGTCTTTTCATTAGTAATAATAATGATGATGATAATAATTATAAAATAATAACAAGTTCTTATGTATTTACTCTTAACTTAATTTTTATATTCCTGATGTATTATCATTTCTACTGTCAGTAATTAATAATGATAATGTTATTGCATCAGAATCAATGACTCATTATTTGTTAATTATGTGAACTATTCTGGAAATTGCATGCTTTAAATAAGCTATTGTCTTAATTCACCTCATAGAATAGATGCCCTTTTTGTTTGTTTTTCAGACATTGCGAATGGGGATGTTTGAGATCCACTGTGATGAGCTAATCAGAGCCCTTAACAAACGAGCGGATGGCATAGCCAAGCGATATTTGGACCAGATGATGAAAGATCATCTCAAACTTAACCAAACGTATGTTTTCTGATTTTGACCTGGCCCCTCTAATGGATTATGACTTTTGACTGTGATTTCACTTGAAGTGCAGCCATCGATAGAGACTTTGTGCTTTATGATAATGGCTCTGTAGAAGTCATTAGATTAGAAATAGACCAAATCACTCGTAGCTATCTAGATGTGACACTACTTCTGTGAGTCTTCATCCAATCGTATCAAATCTACTTTTAGGAGATTCTAAGAATGCTACATACCATAAATCTCCACATAATATGTAAAATCTGACGTAATTTCTAATCTGTTGAAATTTGTAGCACAATAAGTAAGTACTCTTGATGATGTTCGTAAACAGCCAATGCTGTGAGAAAGACAACCTTTAACAGCTGCTTCATTATGTCTTCAGCTGGAAAATAAATGTTTAGTGGCATTTACGTGAAACGTTCTCTCTAAGATTTGTTTTACTTATTTGTATAATTTGTGACATTCGAGCAAGACAGGTCATTGTAAATGCTACATATTTTGCTATTTTCATTTGTTGGTGAAAGCCAACAGATGAAGATGTGAATGCTGAGTTGTTGAGCTAAGTTGTTGGTTCTGACTGAATGTAGGATTATCGACGAGTTTTCGTCAATTGCTGAGAAGGCTTTGACAACACCTGCAAACACAGCCCAACTGATGGAACTGCAGGCGTTTGTGAAGGAAGCACAGAAGACAAACATGGAAGAGCTGAATAAGAAGCTGTCAAATGCACGACAAAGTCTGTTCTTCCTCATGGACCACGTGACATTCACTCTGTCTGACATGAACTCCAACTCACAGACGTTTGCCTGGATCGATCGTATGCCTAGCATTCTGGATGATCACAGGGTGATCATAGAAGAGAAGACGGCAATGTACATGGAAGCGCTGAAGGTAGGAAATGTTCTACTGGAAATCTGTCTTCTCAAGTCATTCTGTTACACTTCTGAATTTCTGAAAACATGTCAAAATCCTAATTGATGTCTCACTTAGAGATAATACTGTAAATCAAAAAAATTCTTAGTGCCACAGAAAGCTGCTTGAGGGAAGCTTGCTTATTCTTAGCTGTCTGTGGAATTGCCTGGTTGTTAAGTAGGTTTCAGTCAAGGTGAAAGTGAGATGGAAAGTGATTAGCTGTCATATGATAATGCAATTGGTCTATTACTACATGTTAATATAATGCATCATCTGGGCATTATGTGGGCTGCAGATGATACCGCTTGTCATTGCTTAACACTATTGACTTAACTTGGTCCTTAGACTCTGACCATGATGTTTATCTGTCAGCTTTGGATTGAAATCAGTTTTTGGCTCTTGACTCGTGTGCATGAACCTCTGGTGACTCTCCTAGTTTGCTGTACGATTTGTGGCTTGCTGATGAAATTACTGTTTTTAGTGACATTTAAGTTCAGGAAAGTTAGTGAAAGGCAACTGATATTAATTGATTTAATATCAGTTGCCTTTCACTAACTTTCTTGAACTTTTGAATCCTTCATAATGCAATCAAATTTACTTCTAAGCTATAACCATCAGGACTGAAGAGGCGAGTGATTTGTTGTGTTTTTCGTACATTTCAACTGAAAAATCTATAAATCGTAGTCCAGTTTAGGCATTGGTCCAATAATCAAGTCCAAGATGCCCTAGTGTAAGGTTGATGCATGGTGAATTTTAATTTGCACTGCATTATGATTATCACCTGATTTGGTTTTAGTTAAAAAGAGAAAGATTTGTGGAAGAGTTGGAGGGCTATTCAAAGCAAGTTGAAGAATTCCAGATCTTTGGTGACATGAAGGATATCCAGAAGTATCTGAAGAAGGCTCAGGCTCTCAACAACAAACTACAGGCTGCCTCTGACAAAGTACGGTTCCAGAAATACATGCACACTTCTGTTTTGTCATTACCATGCCAAAATGCTTTTGGACTTTTTAAGCTGTTTCAAAAGTACCATAATAAAATTACAAGGTATAGATAAAATAAAAAATAGTATATATTGTAATTTAGATTAAAAAAATCAAAAAGAGAGGAGTGAGAGCAGAATAATACAATGTAACACTGAGTAATCTTTTATGCATTTGGTAAATGTAGAAGAAACAGAAGTAGGTAACCCATGAGGAAGCCAGGTTTTAAGTACAAATGACTTCCTAATCTTAGCCTCATCACCTCTCTCCCTCTCCATCGCTGCCTAATCTTCCCAGTGACAGTGTACAGTCAGTGCATTCATTTGTGGCTGAGTTTGCTAAAGAGTGCAAGTGGAGCATATATATCTTGCAACATCTTATTGCCCTGGAAGGGTCTTGAATTATGACACATTATGGGTTGACAGTTAAGCACTCTAAGCAGTGAACTATATTGCACCTGTAGTGTTATGCAACCAGGTGTTTGTTTGAGGACTTTTTAACACTTTAATGACGAGCTGAATTGGTTTCCCAGTCACTTTTAGCGCACGCTCGTGGTTAAAGTGTTAAAAGCAATTATTAAGTTCTTTTTAGATGAATAAGACGAATTTAATATATCAGACATAACATAAAATAAGTTTTCTAAGAAAATTTCATATGGTATGGTTGAAACACTTTAATTACTTTCTACATAGATGTTACAGCTGACATGATTGCTTGTTTCTGTCGTACTCTCAAAGTGTGGCAGATCAATCATATGTGTCAACACTAGCAGTGGATGCTGAAACATGTTTTAGATCGATGCATTTAATGTTGAAGAGGAGGCATTTAATTGGCCGACAACTGCTTATCCTCAGCGCCTGCAGATACTGAACATACTCAAACCGTATCTACAACTCTATGAACTAACTGTTGAATTTGACAATAAATACAAGTAAGGGAGTCACTTCACTAACGACTGTATAACAAAGTTCTGTTTTAGTCAGTTTATTTTCTATAGCTGAACTAAATGTGGGATCTGTGGCCGTGACCGTGTTAGAGTGTGCATTCATTTATGTGTTATGGTTTACTCGCGATTCTGCATTGCAAAGTGACGTTATGTCCCCCAAAGCTGTTCACTTAACATGCTGTGTTATAGGAAAACATATTTATAGGATTAATTATATTATGTGAACATGGTCTAAACTAGATGAAACTAGCATAAATTAAGTTTGACTCGTGAAATATAAACTATGCTGAAACTATGTTAAATCTTGTCCAAGATGATGTATTGTCTACGCTGTGAATTTTCCAAACATTCTGCAGTGTGTTGTTTTATGGTTAACTTTAAATTCATTGTTGAATTTTATTTAATGAGGTTATTTTGTGTTTCATTTAAGGTTTTTAAAAATTTGATCACAAATTGCATGTACCCGGTACAATATTTTAACTTATGTTGAATGAAAGGAAGCCATGGTAGATAGGAATATTGTACTGCCTATGGATTTAGTTAGAGAATATTTTAGGCTATTTCAGGATTATCTCATTTAAAACCAGTGGTGTAGTCCTAAAAAATGAAGTGGGGGAACGCCTGGAAATTGAAGTAGCAACTGTAGCAAAAGGTGCAATCTTGCAAGAATTTTGCATAGTGTGAGCGCTGCTATTTTTGAAACTGTTGAATCTAACCCTAACCCTAACCTTAACCCTGGCTCCAGTAAGTAAGCAGTTAAAACTGTGAGTCTTGAAGTCTTCTTTGTTCATTTATTTCAGCAGAAATGCTGCAAAATAGTGAGGGATCGCGTTCCCTCCCTGGAAAAAAGTGCGGGAACGGCGTTCCCCCGCGTTCCCGCCCCACTACACCACTGTTTAAAACGCATTCTGGTTTATGTGTGGTTTCATATGGCTTGTGCCAAGGACTTTGCACGAACAATTCCTTGTTGTATTTCAGAATCCATATTGCAATGAATTGTTATTATACGAAGTCTTTGGTGTAACAAGTTTTGTCAAGCTTCAGAATGATTCTGGAAACTCTCTGGCAGGGCTTCATTGATTGTTGGCCTGCATTCCAGCTAAATCTCCTGTTGTGTATAGGATAGGTTCTGTTAAGGTACGATATAAATGCCTAGCAACCACATTACAATTTGTAACTTTCTAGTGACTTTGTGTGTGTTTTTCTTTGTGTTAGCATCTGGATGAATGGTCCAATGAGTGCAGTTGTTCCAGATGTTGTTGAGCAAGAGGTGGACAACTACCGCAGAACATCCTTTAAACTGGAAAAGACATTTTCAGATGTTCCAGCACCCAAGAAAATCGCTTCCAAAGTCAGTGGAATTGAGCCTTGTGTGTTCCTCCTTGACATAAAACATATATATGTTTATCTATTGACTCTATGTTGTCCTTGCAAAGTAAATTCTCACAAAGTTACTTCTGTGGGCTTTTGCTAGGTTATACAACTCATTTAAAAAAAATCACTACTGTTGAAACCAACCACAGCTAAGCATCTTCTGTTTGGAAGCCCATAACAGCTTAAGAAGTGTAACTCGTGTATATGAATGCAGTTGGACTGCTCAGTCATTGTAGGCACTTGTGATAGGCTGTTCCTTATATATGTCCTAAAAAGTCCTTTATTGAGACTGTTCGAATGGAGAAACTAATCCCAAAACCAAAAGCTAATGGTTTCCAACAGTGTAACTCTACTCATTCATATTGTTTATATTTCCTCAAATAAAATTCATAAAATTATCTGTGAAATTAATTGAATTGTAATTCGATGAGACTTTGGAATTGTGCTTCAAAATGCCCATTGATATCAGTTTGTACTTGCAACAAAATATAGAATGAATTTAGAATAATGTCAAATTCATTGCAATTCTAAAACGTACTGGTAACCAGAGAAAGCTTCGTGCTGTGTAAAGAACTGTGCTGAAAATAAATAGAAAAAGGTTGTATCATTTCTGAATTTCCTTGTTCAGGTGAAGAGCAAAGTTGAGGGGTTTAAGACACACATGCCAATTGTGATGACACTTTTCAACCCCGGAATGCGTGAACGCCACTGGGAGCAGATTTCAGAGATTGCCAAGATACGTCTCCGACCAGATGACGACATGTCTCTGAGTCGACTGATTGAATATGATCTCGATCCATCACTCTTTCCACAGTTCGAAGCTGTGTCAGAAGCAGCTGGAAAAGAATATTCTCTGGAAAAGGCTCTGGACAAGATGAAGTCAGAATGGGCTCCTGTAAGTAGATTCAGACTTCTTTTTTTCAGCTGTGTATCATGCATTATGCATTTTAATATTGTTAGAAGAAATGGTAAACAAGAGTTCATATTGTGCTACATATCATAAGAATTTAATGCTTTAAAATTAATTGATTTTGAAATGATTTCAGATGGAGTTTACAATTATTCCATATCGTGAGACTGGTACACACATCTTATCATCGATTGACGATATTCAGCTCATGCTGGATGACCATATTGTCAAAACAGAAACCATGAGGAGCTCGGCATTTATCAAACCTTTTGAGGTTGAAATCAAGTGAGTCACCGACCAAATACCTTAAGCATCGTCGTCGTCGTCGTCGTCGTCGTCGTCATCATCATCATCTGCGACCTGAAGTTTTGATGGCAGTGGTAGAAAATGTATGCCTCTGAAGAGTGACCATAAAAGACAGCAGTCATGGTGCCCTTGCAGATGCAAAAGAAGACAATGACCTCTGACTATCAGCCTCAGGATGCAGACATCCAGGATCATGTTACAGATACTGAGTCAGAGGATGGAGGCCAATACAGACCCAAGACAGGGTTTTCTGATTCAGTAAAGGGAAAATACAAAACTTGGTCTGGGTAGAGAAGACATGACAAGAATATTGACTTAAGTTTTATGAATTGTGCAAAGGCCATCAACTTACAGAAGCTCATGAGGTCACTTCAGAAGATCATGCTGACGTTGTGAATATGATAAACTCAACGGATAATTTGATTATGGTTAACTTCTGACTAGATCATTGACACTGTGTCCCATAACAACTGAGTCAAGTAAATTAAATTTTAAAATATTTTGTGTATTCTTTTTATGTTTTAACCTGTTCTAAGATGCTTTCAAGTCACTCACAAGAGGTTTTGTATTTCAATAATTGACAGAGAATGGGAGACGAACCTCATCACGTTGCAGGACATTCTAGATGAATGGCTCAAAGTACAAGCCACGTGGCTTTATCTTGAGCCGATCTTCAGCTCTCCAGACATCATGGCTCAGATGCCAGAAGAAGGAAGACGTTTCGCTACAGTTGACAAGAACTGGCGAGAGATCATGAAGCAGGCAAATGCTGACAAACATGTTATGGCTGTTCTTAAGATAGACAAAGTTCTGGAGAAATTACGAAAATCAAATGAACTCTTGGAACTTATTCAAAAGGTTACTGCTTATCATAATTCTTTATAATAATAATTTTCACTTGAGATTATAATTTCATTTTATAATTATTAATTTTTTTCATTTATTTCTGGTCATAATATTTAACAGCAGGAATATTAAGATAATTGAAACACTTACAGTTGTTATTGATGACTGAATTATGGCTGAAGTGACCGAGGTTTTAGCCTTCCTGTTGCTTTTACATGACAGTGGGAATTGATATTGGTGTGGTGCTTAGTGTGTAAACACAAAACATGTTCATCTTAGTTTGAATTTAGATTTTGCTCAGTTTTAGTTGGTGTTAGTACCTTGGGCATAACACTGTTCAAAAGAAATTGCTGTTGACATTCAATAAACATTTGGAAACATTTTCTTCTTAATTTAGATAAAATACTGAGAAACTTTGTGCATTTGAATTGTGAATGGAATGACACGTTGGCCTGTGGTAGACAGGTATAGATGCCTGAATTTTTGTAGACAACTTGACTGCGGCTATTACAAAGTTGCAAACACTGCTGGGAAAAACTTTGTTTGCATAGCACAACTGGTGATGATGTACATAGTGAGGCAGCCACCAACCATTGTCACATCCTAAACCATCCTAAACCATCTCTTCACACATCCTTAGTGCATTTTAATTCTCAACCTGACTGATGGATAGCCAGTCTAATCTAATATGATCTAGTTACGAATGATGTTAAATAACTGAAAGAGTTAAATTACAATTGACTGCTGAGAGCTGCTGTGTATATCTTGGAAGTGGTTTACTCTATGCAGGGTCTGAATGATTATTTGGAAAAGAAAAGACTTTTCTTCCCAAGGTTCTTCTTTTTATCAAACGATGAACTGCTGGAGATCTTGTCAGAGACAAAGGATCCCAAACGGTTTGTTGATACACCTATCTCTGTTATGTATACTGATTTAGCTAGGGAATGCAACTGATTTTACTCCATCTGTATATGGCTATGTGTATAACTATGAGGAAGACACGATAGAGAGAGAGAGCTGCCGGCAAATCAAGCAGGATTTAGAAAAGGGAGAGGCACAAGAGACCATATTGCAAACTTAAGATGGATAATGGAAAGGCAGAGGGAATATGGACAAGAGGTACATCTTTGTTTTATAGATTACAGTAAGGCATTCGACTGCGTTGATCATGCTCTGCTGTGGAAAACCCTGAGTGAAATGGGCATACCCATGCATCTGATAACTCTCCTCAAGAACCTGTATGGCAATCAGGTGGCGGTGGTCAGGACAGAACATGGCGACACGGCAAGTTTTCGAATAAAGAAAGGGGTCAGACAGGGATGTATACTATCACCATACCTATTCATTCTATATGCAGAAAGGATAATGAGGGAGGCAGGTTTTGATGATGAGGCGGAGGGTGTGAGGATAGCTGGAAGGATAGTGAACAATTTAACGTATGCAGACGACACAACATTGCTGGCGGAAAAAAAGGAGAAACTGAAGGATAACATCAGAAGGCTAAAACGTGCAAGCGAGAAAGCAGGAATGTACTTTAATATAAAAAAGACGAAGATAATGACCACTGAGAAATGGAGTTACTTTGAGGTAGATGGAGAGGAGATAGAGGTGGTATCAAGCTTCTGTTTCTTGGGGGCCATGATGGAGAGTGAAGGTGGATGCGAACGAGAAATACGACGGAGAATTACATTGGGGAAGACGGCAACGCAGGGACTGGAAAAAATATGGAAGGACAAATCAGTGAGTTTGGGAACGAAGACAAGAATTGTTAAAGCAATGATCTTACCAGTGGTGCTTTACGGATGCGAAACATGGACAAAAACCAAGGCATTGGAGAAGAAAATTGAGGCATGTGAAATGTGGATCTGGAGGAAAATGTTGAGGGTTTCTTGGACTGAGAAGAGAACTAACGAGGATATCCTGGAAGAAATAGGACACTGGAGAGGGAGTTTGACATTGGGGCAGAGAGCGTCCAGGCAGAAGATGTCATACTTTGGACACGTGATGCGTGCAGATGGGCTGGAAAAGGAGATGATGTTGGCGTGTGGGGAGGGCAGAAGGAGGAGAGGACGACCAAGGAGGAGATGGATGGACGAGATACAGGAGGCATTGAAGATGAACATCTCGGAGCTGAGAGAGGCAACGAGAAATCGGAGCACATGGAGAAGGTTGACCATGACAGTCGCTAGGATTCAACGAATCGACAGCACAAGGTGAGGTGATAACTATGAGCAATGATTGGTAGCAAAATAAAACCACTCTGGATGATAATTATTTAGTGATATGAGTTCATAGTATATTTTACCATGATAAATAATTAAGGTGTTTGTCACTTAACTACCGCCGCCACCTAGCGAGTAGAAGGCTGAGTAAACCTTATGGAGGGCTACGGGATTCGATCTTGGTACCTTCTGCACTTCACGCCAGTGTGTTATCCATTACTCTGCGGGCCTCCCTGAGATATAAACAAATGTTTTAGTGAATTGAGGCTTTTTAAATCTCTGAGAGTCTTATTGTTAGAGGTTCTATATAGAAGTTCTGTCGCAGATACAATTGCAAACGATCATTGGTTGGAAATTGATTTTTCAGAGTGCAGCCACATTTGAAGAAATGTTTCGAGGGCATCGCTTCGCTTGAGTTCACTGAAGTTCTGGACATAACTCACATGAAGAGCAGTGAGGGTGAAGTAGTCCTGCTTAAGGATGTCATCTCCACTTCCAGGGCCAGAGGTCAAGTGGAAAAATGGCTGCTAGAACTCGAAGCAGACATGGTCGCTTCCGTACACAAGGTTCTAATTTTAAATTCGACAAACATTAGGGTTGAATGAAACTATTTTCATGAGATGTGGTATAATTCATTCTTTTAGACAGTCCAAAGTTGGTTAATCATCTAACGTGTAAAATTCGTCTGTGAACTACCTGCAAGGTAGGATTGTGACATGGCACTCTATTCAGAAGTGTGTGTTGCAGGTATGTGTATTCTGAGTATATATCTTGTAATGACCTTAGACAGTTTGTTTGAATACGTTTGCTTGTATTTTGTTTGAATTCATTTGTCTCTATCACCAAACAGTATTTAAGGCTTTGTTACTCTGTGTTAATGCATCAAGAACAATCACTTATTCTGATTCTTGAAATTGTGTGGAAGTTAAAAATCAGGTTGCAACTCTTGAAAAGTTAATGTTTGAATGTTTGAACGTTTTGCTGTCTTTTCCATTGCTTCTAGGTTATTGGTGAGGCCATAGATGGTTACGTTAAGCAACCAAGAGGTGACTGGGTGAAGAACTGGCCTGGACAGGCTGTCCTTTGTGTCACTCAGAAATACTGGACTGCCATGGTTCATGAGGCAATCCGAAATGGTCAGGAAGCTATGGAGAAGTACCTGGAGCTGAATAACTCACAGATCAGTGAAATTGTCAGTATTGTTCGAGGCAAACTGTCAAAAGAAAACCGTGTGACCCTGCAGGCCCTCATTGTCCTTGATGTCCATGCAAGGGATGTTCTTGTAAATCTTGTGGAAAATAAAGTATCGAGTGAGAATGACTTCAGCTGGCTCAGCCAACTCAGATATTACTGGGAGGTGAGAAAGTTTGATGCTAACATTTGCAATCAGTAGTAATAATGACAGAGAATAAGATATGATGTAATGTAAAAAATGAATAAAAACACCGTAAGGACTTCTCAGTGTAAAGGTCAATTCTGTCTGTCACTCTATGGAAAAGTGCTCCAACACCGGTCTTCCCTCCATTGGACTGCAGAATGTCACTGCTGGAGCCTATCTATTTTGAAGACCTGCACCAGTTGCACCTGTCGTCACCATCGAAGTCACATGAACTCGATCCTCTGCCATCATTTCTGACTATGTGGATAAACTTTTGCCCTATTTACATTTGGTATGTAATGGGTTGTCACTTGATTGCATTCGTACCTCTCTTGGCGCACACAGGCTATGGTTTTGGTTCAACATGGCCTGATTGGTCCATGAAAGGACCATGATCCCACTTGGTCTCCCACAGGGTTCTATCTTAATGCCTCTCCTGTATATTCTATACTCCACTGACTTAAGCCAGTTCCTTTCTTCTTTGGGAGTTACGGCTCATCAATATGCAGATGATACTAAGGCATGCATTCAAGGACCAGCCGTAGAGGGTATCTCCTTGTTGGAGAAAATTCTTCACACATTGGAGGAGTTCTGTGCTTTGATGTCGTTCAACCGTCTCCGACTGAACCCCAGAAAAACCCAGCTTATCTGTCTTGGTAGCTGTGAGCAGATCTGTAAATTCGATCTGCCTACTTTGCAGCATTGTTTCCTTTTCTACTACTGTGCATGATTTGGGTGTGACCTTTGACCAGGAATTGACCTTTTCAGAGCATGTGGGAAGACTATGTCGCCTCTGACGAGTTTCTCTTGAAGAGGCGCTATATAAATCTGTAATTACATTACTTTTACTGTTACATATGAAGTGTGATATAATCTAATGGTTTCCTTTGCAACTTAAAAACTGATTAACATTGCTAAAACTATATATCTTGAAGCAAACTGAGAATATCATCTAGAACTTTTTCACATTATTTTTGATGGTGAAAGTTACTGAAAGCCAGTTGAAAACTGATTATCAATGTTATGTTATTAAGTTTTGATGGTTTTATATAATTTGCTATATTTTAAATGCTGAGATACATTCTGTTATTGTGCATTAAAGTTGATTGCAATAATTAAGGCTTATGATGTGCTACTTAGGATGGAAACATGACAACACGAATGATAAACTCAGAACTTAAGTATGGATACGAATATCTTGGCAACACGCTTCGACTGGTCATAACACCATTAACAGACAGGTGTTACAGGTAAGAAATCTCCACATAAGCAGTTTTCCATGCAGTATGTTGCAATTTCTGCATACTATTTAAACAAACTATTTCAATGCAATTTGATCCATTACTTGGAATGGCAGTTCTCCAATATACATGGTGTTTCCTCTGACTAAGCTCAAGTTATATATTCTGCCTATCTTTAAGTCTCATTTATTTAGGTCTAATTTATTTTGGTCTCTTAGATGGTGGTTTTTGCAGCACTGTTGAGAGGCCCTGAAAGAGTATTATGGGAATGTTCAGGTAAACATACACGTATATGCACATGCTTGTATGTACATGTATGTCATAGACATACTTGTATTTGCTTAGATCATACATAAATAAATACATACATACTTACATACATGTATGCATTCTTGCACATACCATAGCCTATGTATAAAGCACTTTGTTGGATACTTAAATGTTTTATAAGATATGTCTGAATAACATTTATATAGCACCAATCTGAGACAAAACTCACTGAGGTGTTAACATTGACTTCGTGTGTTGATGAAAATGTTTCATATCTTTTCCAAAGGACACTGTTTGGCGCACTTCATTTGCACCTTGGTGGTGCGCCAGAAGGACCAGCTGGAACTGGAAAGACAGAAACGACGAAGGACCTGGCAAAGGCCGTTGCAAAGCAGTGCGTTGTCTTCAACTGCTCTGATGGCTTGGACTACATCGCTCTTGGAAAATTCTTTAAGGTTAGAAATTTTAAAATAGATTGATGAAATTTTATGGAATTTTTATTGCAGTTTTGTGCGTTTGTGATCACTTAAAGAGTGTTGCTACTTCTTAAAATAAGTAAGTAAGTAAGTAGGTATTTTTTATACCAGTTGTGCAACAGGTGTACATACATCGATAATTAGTGCATACATCTTTTATGATTCACTTTTGAGTGCTACTTCAATGGAAACAGATCTAGTGAATCTTTTTTGTCTGTGCTGTTTACTCACAGCTTAAATATTAAAGAAATCATATGAACAGGACTATAGTAATCATAAGCGTAATCTCCAAACTTTTAAAATGCCACAAGCGCAAGGCACCAGCCTATCCCACGTTGAACTCCTTGACTTTTGAGAAAGACAGTATATTAAGTGCAAAGATTTACATAACATAACCTAACATAAATGAGAATTTGTAAAGCACTACTTCAAGGAAAAACTCATCAGTAGCATTCTCGACCCAGCAAGGAGAACCGTGTTTTAAACAGAATTGACTTCAACCACTTGTGGAACAGAGAAGGAGATAGGCTGACTAGCTCAGTCTAGTTTTATGAGGAAGGTTGTTCCAGGCTATAGGACCAATGAAAGCAAAGCTTCTTTGCTGGGATGTAGAGGAACAAGCCCAGGTGACAAGAAGCTCCCTCTGATTGGCCGAATGAAGGGACCTGCGGCCAAGAACAGATGAGGCAGAGATACACAGTGAGCCAAGATAAGATTCCCACCAAGCAGTTCTGCTTCAAACTTAACATCTTAAATTTGACGTGTTGAGGCATAGTTCGAGAATTCGCATTTTACGAATTTTAAGAATTTTAAAAATTCACGAATTTTAACGAATTTTAAAACTGCAATTTTAAAATTCGTTAAAATTCGTGAAATAATGAAATGATAGAATTCTTTGCCATGGCAACAAATTTTATTATTTGTTGACTTTTCAACTTTTTAAGCAAATAAATGTCGATGTCATAGGCAATCAATCAATCAGCCGTGAAAGGTAGCTGACTAGCAACACATTAGTACTGATATTTAGTTACTGTTCTACTTGGAGTCTTAAGCTTCGTTTTCTATCATAGTTGAGGTGTGTGACTGAGTGTCAGTCAGCAGAACGAAAAACCACCAGTGCCCAGCTCCAGTGTGACCAGTCAGTCACTAACACAGCTTGCAACGAAACATGGTTAAGAAGGGTTGGCAACGTTCACCGAGCTGTGTCTTCTACTTCATCGTCCTCTGATTCTGAGTCAGGAGCAGCCCACTGCTCCCACTAGACTCTGATTTCAGTATTTTCGCCATGCTAATGCTCCCGAATTCGGGCAGAACAACCAACAAATTCCTTGTCACAAAAACAACACTGTATTTTTGGATTACCCTTTTCTTTTCCTCCAAAATTACTACATACTTCCACTCTGGTCCATGTTCTTTCATCTTTAAGAAATTAGATTTTAACTAAATTAACTCGTTACGTAATAAACTATAATATTGAATCCTATAGGCCTATTAAATTCTAAGCAGAAGCTTAACACAACAAATCATGACGATGTCATCACATTTGTTGTTGTTGCTTACTCTGTTTTTGTGAAACGCCACTGTCAATGTAAAAAGGCCCAACAATGGCCCAACGAATTTTTACGAATTTTTAAAAATTTTAAAAAAGACCAAAAATTTGCGAATTTTTACGAATTTTAAAACCGAAAGTCACAAATTCTCGAACTATGTGTTGAGGCATAGGCATATCATGCATGTAGGTAGACAACGGCGAAGAGAAGCAGGGGAGAAGCTTTGGCGAGCAGGCCACCACAGATGTAGGGCGAAGAGTGTGTTCCGGAAGCTGCACATAATGATAAGGGCAGAATGTCTGCAGGCATATAGTTCAGCTGGTGTGTACACACGATGGGAAGGAGTGTCCATGGAGGACTCCATGTGTGACAGAAAACAAGTAAAATTGTCAACACTGCCCATATAAGGTATCCGCATAAGATGAAAATGAAATAATGATGCGAAGTAGGTGAATCAGAAGATGTAATCCAAAGAATATTCCACAAGGCAAAACATCCACAAAACTCATGAAAACTAAACACAAGAGCATGCTGAAGAACAAACTTAGGTCTTGCTATTCCAACAAAAGCCAAGCTCTTGTTTGTTCTGAAGAAGAGAAACTTTGTGTTATTTATCTGAAGTGCAGAGTCAGTTTACTTCACTATAGGTGTAATTATATTGAAGATAAGAACAGTGATCATGACCTCTGCCCTTTGTGGTGGCTAGACATGTTACTGTACTTTTAGGAGTCTTGAAAAGTCAGGAATTGCTAAACCAAGAGCAGCTCATTCGTCCAGATACCAGAAATCGGATTTCCACATTTTGGATTAATGCTTTAATATTTATGCTTCAGACATACAGAAAATAAATACTTGATTCCTATATCATTTGTCATCTGAATTTTCCTTTCTTTTTCAATCAGCCTTTTTATTGACCACAAGTTATCATACAGTATATTATACTGTGACCTGTGATGTGTTTAGGGTCTGGCGTCTTGTGGAGCTTGGTCATGCTTTGACGAATTCAACCGTATTGATCTTGAGGTGTTGTCCGTTGTAGCACAGCAAATTCTGACTATTCAGAGAGGTAGAGTGTGATCCATGATCATCCATCTGTATATGCAGTGTTCCACCAAGTTCATGCATGTGAATTAATGTGTATAACAGGTCGTGCATGTTGAATTGTGAATTAACGAGTTAAAGGCTATGAGAAGCCAGATGATGATGATGATGATGATCATGATCATGATTATGATTATGAAGATGATTTTGAGCCATTTATTGAGCCATCCACTGAAATGGATGTTACAAACAATTTAAATAATAGAAAGGAATGTTGGTATTACTGTTGACAGTTGAGGTGTCAAAAGGACAACCCAGAGAGGGTCATTTGACCTGCTTGATCCAGGGCTGTCTCTTTTTCATTGTTAATGTAACAGGTGGTTTGTTGGAATTAGTAGCTTATTTATCAATATTTATATCTTAACTAAACAGCGAAAACAAATAAGAACAGAACAATTTATTACATAAACATTTTGAACATGGTCTTCGGTCAGTGAATATGCAGACAAATCAAGTAACATCTAAGTTTAATTTTATATTGACTTAAAGTTGATAATTTGTTAGAAAATCATGAAGTTCCATACTAGTGGACCTGAGCATTTAATTGAAAAAAGTTTAAAGTTTGTGCGAGCCTTGTCAGTTTGACACTTTAGTTAAGATATTGTGTCATATCTGTAGACAGCCTGTCCTGTAAAAAAATGACCATCAAATGCTATTGGCAACATCTTGTTATGATAAACAATTACGTGTTCTTTGATGATGATGATGATGTTGATGATAATGATGAGGATGATGATATCTTTTGCTGCACATTACTATCTTGATCCATTGACTTGTATGGCACTTGTGCTGTGCCAGATCTTTATAAGTTCTAGCAAATCCACATTGTTTTATTCACTAGAGAATTTTAATCAAAGTCCTAAGGGCTCAAAAGATCATAATAATAAATGTGTGAATGTCATTGTATTTTGAACTCAATTTCAGACTTCATTGGGGATGAGGAATGGTAGTTTCAGATACTACATACTTCAAATACTTCACTACTTTCTTCTAATATGCTGAGGCATCATTTCTAATGTGCATTAAATATGGCAATAAATAACTAAAAACTATTCTCAGGTAGTACTCAAATACTAACAAGTCTAAATTATTTTAGTTTTAAGTACAATTATTTCAAAACTATGCTTGAAGTAACATGGTAAAGAACACTTTTTCTGACCTTGAACGAAGCAGATACTATCTAAGGGCATTTTTTGTTTATGAGTTAGAGGGTAGGCCTACTAATAGCACATGCAACACTGGGCATTCATTTCTCTGTCACTTCTGAGAGGCTCCTTGATGACTCTGCAAACATTTTTTTTTACATTTTTGTTACATTAAAGAGAATATGCTTATATGATGTGATAAATTATGAACAATTGAATATATAATTTCTTACATACATGTGTATGTGAAACACATAAACATAACTAATCGTAATGTTTCAGTAACATCCCTTAGGTTGCATTGATGAATTATGACCAATGACCAGGAAAGAAACCTTTTGCAGCACATGGTCATAGCACTGACTGGTATAAGACGTTGGTGTGTAACATTGTTATGTAAATGTTGGATTACATTAGACTCGATTAAATTTAAATTTTAGGTATAAACTCTGGAGTGGATGTTCTACTGTTTGAGGGAACAGAGATAAAACTGGATCCAACGTGTTCTGTTTTCATTACCATGAATCCTGGTTATGCAGGACGATCTGAATTACCAGACAACCTTAAGGTATGCATCAATCATTATGCTGGATACAATATGACTGCTTTAGAATTGAAACAAGGCATGGTGCGGTAGAATAATTGCCCATATGGTTACATTCTTTTAATAATAGTTCTTAAAAGTTCTTTCAGAACATGACCAGTCCATTTCTTCTTTTGTTTCGTGCTGCATATGGTTTTCTCTGCCATTTGCAGTTAATCTTCAATCATTTTATGTTTTGTCTAAATAACTTTTTCCACCAAAGCCACATCTCAAGAGCATCAAGTTTTCTGACGTTTTCCTGTCTCAAAGTCCTTGTTTCTGATCTATACAGAACATAGAACACTCCATATCAGAGTTTGTTAATATTTAGTACTGCTGTTATGGCAGACATTTGTTCCTATAATTAAAAACTGTTTGCTATAACAGCTGTTTGTTACCAACTACAGGCGCTGTTTCGTCCGGTGGCCATGATGGTTCCAGACTATGCTATGATCGCTGAAATTAGTCTCTATTCATGTGGCTTTGTGAATGCGCGGCCACTTGCTGTTAAGATTGTGGCAACATATCGTCTCTGTTCGGAACAACTGTCCTCACAACATCACTATGACTACGGAATGAGGGCCGTGAAGTCCGTTCTTACAGCTGCTGGAAATCTCAAGGTCGGTTTAGTTACACAAAGGTCACTTTAGTAATATCAAGGTCAGTTGATTAACATAAAGGTCAGTTGTAATCAGTTCAAGGTCATTTTAATTAAGTCAAGATCAGTACATGCATGTCAAGGTCAGTTTACACATGTATCAGGTGACTAGTTACTGAACTGGAGATCTTAGAGTGTATTTTGAAGTTAAATAATTCATAGTACACAGTTCCTAGTGGTTCATGGTAACCAATTCATAGGACATGTTAGCCGATTGGTTAGGGCACTCACCTTATAACATGGAGAGCTCAGGTTTGAGTCTTCCCTGAGATGGTTACTGTGTAGGGACCTTGAGCAAGTCCTTCACTCACAGTTGCTCAGCACCATCAACTGGTTCTTGGTCAGTAGACAGTGGTACTTAATAAATGCAAAATAATAACAAATTACTTTACAATGTGTGCAATTTAAGTTCATGTTACATTATGTAGCTCAAGCATCAAAATGAAGATGAAGATATTCTGATGCTGCGATCAATCATGGATGTCAACCTGCCAAAGTTTCTCAACCATGACCTTCCATTGTTTCATGGAATCACATCTGACCTGTTTCCTGGAGTTAAGCTTCCACCAGCCGACTATGACCATCTGAACGAAGCTGTAAATGACGCTTGTGACAAGATGAATCTCCAGTGCACAGACTTCTTCCTGGAAAAAATCCAACAGGTTACCAGGCTATGTTTCTGCAAATGTTACTTTGTAGCTTTAATTTTCTTGCTGCAGCAGCAGTTCCCAGTACTTGACAGCACAGGCATCGCTGTCTTCCTAGGAGTATAACTGCGACTAAAGCTAAGGAGATTAAATGAGGGAGCTAAACTTGTTTGTTTTGTTTCTGCCAATATGTTAAATAAATTTTGTATTAATGGACCTATGGTTTTGTTATTATTTTCAGTCATGTCAGTGTGTGATTTTTTAAAGTGCAATTACAATTTTTTTAGATTTACGAGATGATGATTGTTCGTCATGGTTTTATGATCGTTGGTGAACCTTTTGGTGGCAAAACAAGTTCTTATCGAGTCCTGGCTGGAGCTCTTGAGTGGCTTCATGAAAAGGCAACTACCATCACTCTTTAGTATCTTCTGGTTTTGCTAATTTTTATACATATGCAAGTGTGTGTGTATATATGTGTATGTGTGTACATATATACATGTATAATTGTATATGTATGTATGTGTATATATATGTATGTGCTGTGCAAGTATGTATATAATATGTGTGTATCTAAAATGCATTATTACTGTTATTATAATATTGTATTGTATTGTATTTGGATATTTATAAAGCGCTTCTAGCAGGAGGGTCATTCAGAAGCGCTCCCAGTGCGAGAGACCCCGAGAGAAAAAGCAAGTTTTAAGAAAGGTAAAAGACAAAGAGACGTTACCTGAGAGAATAGAAGAACGAACGAACGGAGGAAGCTCATTCCAAAGAGCAGGGCCAATGGAGGCAAAAGACCTATTATTATTAATGATATGGTTGTTCACCTGTCCCATAGTTCCATAGAGCACCATGAAGTCTTTGCCGTGATCAGCTCCGTATTCTGGAACTGGCTTCCATGTGGCCTGTGTCATGAGCTTCTATCTATGCCTTTATTTTGCCAGCGGTTAAAGACCCATGATTGTTGGTCAAGGTCACAGCAAAGACCTATCCCATCCTTTGTTATGACCAAAATTGCCAGGCTATGTACGTAGTACATAAGATATGAGACTCGACTGTGTATCAGGAAGCCCATACCTCATCATGTAGTCACTTATGCCAAGGTGATATGTAAAGGTAATACCATCTAAAAAGTTCAAAATCCACAATGGAGACAAAGAATAATTCCAACGTGTGAGCTTGCAATAACTGGTGTCCAAAAATGTCAGACAGTATTGTGCGAGTTCCCATTAATTTCATCAATTTCACCCCCCGCCTATCAATTATGATTTGACTAAGCGCCTGTGAATAAGCTGGTCCCGTGACTTGGCTTTTTTGGGTGCTGTAGAAATTATGATTATGATTACGAACTTACTCTGTCAGCTGCATTGGTTTCCTGTAGAATTTGTCTTGTGCAGATCTATGCTGCTGCCTAAGAATGCCTCTGAATCGTTGAGTGGCATTATATAAATGTTCGATTATGATTACGATAAGAGGAATAGAACTGACTACCAACATTTCTCCAATGTTATAACTCTTTTTCTTACTTTAAAAAATGCCTCAAAACTCACTTTTTCTCACTGGCTTTCAAGTATCTGTTTATCTAACTGCTCTTCATCTGGCAACTGATTAACTTCACCTCAGATTCACCTTTCTTTGTGACTTTGCACATGTTTAAAATTTAATATAATATCAAGGATTGAATGCATTTCCAAATTATTTACATGAGTTCTGCTGCTATTTACCCAATTATAGTGGTTATCTGAGTTATAATTGCTTATATTCTGCTATGAAGTTAAGTACTTGACACTTCATATGAAAACTGAATAAGTCACTTGCACAACAGTACTGGTTTATTGAACACCATAGCTGACATAACCCAACTAGAACAAGCTACAGGGGTTATATAGTCTCACAAGCAGCTACGGTAATTAGCATCAATAGGCATTCTTGTAAAGAATACAGGGTATAAAATTGTTATCATTGTTGAGATTCTTTTATGAGTTATCTAAGATTAGATGATAAGTTACAAAGATTTAATTTTAGGTTTAAACTTTAAAACCACTCTGGGTTCAGTTAACTAATGTTTGACATCTTACTTGTGTTTAAAGGATTTGATGGAGGAGAACCGAGTCCAGTACACTGTCATTAATCCAAAAGCCATTACAATGGGTCAGCTGTATGGTCAGTTTGACCCAGTCTCACATGAGTGGTCAGATGGTGTATTGGCCGTTTCTTACAGGGCCTTTGCTTCGTCACAGGTAAGCCTTTGCTGCATCACAGAGAAGCCTTTGCTACTTTCCATGCTGCCAGTGTATCATTAAGTACCGTAGTCATTGTGATTTGTTTGTATACCAGTACTGCTGATATTCAGGCAAATATCCCATGCCACCTTTGAATCTAAGACACTATGCGTCTACATCACCTCATTAATTTTCTTTTGTTATCTCCTTTCTACATCCATGCTACTTTATTCTGCATACACCATCTTCACCATCAAGTTTAACCAGTTTTTCATAAAATAAAGATCATTTAGTGGCTAAATTGAACCAGACGATGAATTATTAAGCATCTTTATAATATAACAGCATAACTGTTGGTTTGCTTTTAGTCATTTTGAGTTTGATTTTATACATTTATGGCATAATTAGATGGCATTGTTTAATTAATCTAAGTTCAGATTGTTGTTGATTGTTACTGAATGTTGTTTAGACTCCGGACAGGAAGTGGTTGATCTTTGATGGTCCGGTTGATGCCATTTGGATTGAGAACATGAACACCGTCTTAGATGACAACAAGAAACTGTGTCTCATGAGCGGTGAAATTATTCAGTTAGCACCAACGACGAATCTTATGTTTGAACCAATGGACCTTGAAGTTGCTTCCCCTGCCACAGTGAGTCAAAATCAAGTTTCATCTGTATGAGCGTGTTGAACCACTGGATCTCTATAGGTCTGATTTAAGATGTTAAAGGTTAACATACCAGTGTAGAAATTCTTGAAAAACATAGTTCTCTGGTTGAAAGCTCATCAGGCTAAAGGGTAAAAGAGACTCATCGGATCTTATTCTTAGAGTGTCTACAGTGTTGTATAGCAACAACAGGACACCTTTATAAGCTCATAACTGGCATTGATACTCATTGCTAATGCTATAAGGGCTTGAAGTTTCAGATTACCCAGATGACCAGCTATTACCAGCGATGACCATGGAATGCACTCAACAATTTTAACTGTGTTTGCCATTTTGGTATCCACAATGCCACATCACCACTTGACTTAGTTGAGTTATTGTCTAACACTGATGACACAGCATGGCCAACAAATAAAACATTAGAGTGTTAACATTGTTTCTGAGGTATGAATGTGGCATATCATATGAAACTGATGTCGTTGAGTAGTGCAAATCATAAGGAAGGTTGTCTGGTTGTCAGATGGCTACTGTCATAGTGAGGTATGAATGTGGCAACTGTAACAGTTGTGCACCACTTTAGTGCTGAAAAGATCCAACAAACTCAAGAAGTTGTGGAAACAAGTGTGTGATAGGTGAGTGAGTGTCATTCCCTCTCACCACTTGAATGTGTTTGTCCAGGTATCTCGTTGTGGAATGATATACATGGAGCCTCAGTCGCTTGGATGGCGTCCACTGATGAAGTCCTGGATGCGAACGCTGCCTTCGACATTTGGTGAAGCACAGAAAAGGACTCTTGTTTCTATGTTTGAACGATTTGTTGATCCTTGTCTGGCACTTGTTCGGAAAAGACTAAAGGTTGGTTATCTGTTACGACCATGTTGCGGGACTTCGTTCTGAATGGCTCAATAAGTTCCCTTGTAACACAAGGTCTGCAATTATGAGGCTCTTGTGAGTAAGTTGCCATGTGAGATCTTTGAGGGATTCCTTAACTGCTTCAAATTTACCTAGTAAATTTAGTCAGAATTTGAAACCTATAGGTTATATTGTTATGCATACACAGGGAAGGGCTTGTGCTGTTGTACCTTTGTGATGCCCTTTCAAAACCTAAGAAAGAGTTATGGGTGTTTATGAGGAAATAGCATGCATTTCATTCTCTTATGTGTCATTCTTATTATTTTTTAAATGACAATATTTTATTGCCTTAGAAATGTTTATGTATTTAAAAACATGAAGGGCATTGTGATGTGTTTTATTATTAATATTGAAACTAACATTTTAGTTTGATTGATATTTTTACGTTTACTGTATTATTTTAATTTTTAGTGCTTACATTATATGTGATGTAATTTTCCAAAACCAGGCGGAAGTCGGCAAAACCTATTACGAGTAATCTCTCAAAATAGCGCTTCATCTTGATTTTTAGCGAAAAGCGTTTTATATCATAATTGCATTGTTTAATATTTGAAGAATATAATTCTGCAGTCTTTATGATTATTTATTGGTTGGTTTCATACAAATTCGAATAACATTGCAAAGTTGTAAAAGAATATGATTTAATTTTCGGGTCAATTTCATTGTTTTGCGCGTAGCGGTTATAAATAGCGACTGAGAAATACCCATGATGTCATATATCTTCTGAAAGCCTGGAATTCCCTTTAACCGACTGGCCGACTTTCGTGGCTGAATAATTAATTCCTGTGCCATAAATAGCAAAGAAACTCCGGTCCCCCAAATCTTCTTTCCCGTTGGTTGGTATGACGCGATCATTTAAATGCCGAATGCTAGAGCCCTGATTGGACAACACAAGGTCGCGCGCTGCATCTCGGGCTATTTTTATCTGCGTGAGTGCAATGCTAGAGTCCTGATTGGGCAAAACAAGGTCGCGCGCTGCATCTCGGGCTATTTTGTATCTGTGTGGAGGGGAATGAAAGCTTAGTCAGTTACCAAAAGTTTCTTAATTATTAAATAAAAACAAAAAATAATAACATAATTTAATATTGTAATATTGGCAGACATGTGTGTTTATAACCTGTGAAAATTTCAGCTTTTAAGCTCAAGCAATGCCTATAGTAATCAAGGACTTTATAATAGATTACATGCATTTTTGTTTTTGGCATTTTTCTCTAAATAATTTCTCATATAGGGCATGGTTTCCAAACCGCATATCTTCGTAATGGTTAGACCCATGAGAAAAACCCTTAGCATCTTGGAAAGATCTTGAAAAGATCTACAAATATATATTAAAACCTAGTTTTTGTAAATTTTTACGAAGCCTGGTTTTGGGATCCCGCATCACATATTATCACTTGTTAGAGTTCTTGAACAAACACAGTGTTAGCAATGTTTTTTTTCTGTTTGGAGTGTTCAGTGTTAGCGCCACGAGTTAATGGTGATAACATATATATATATATATATATATATATATATATATATATATATATATATATTCTTACATTCTTACAAGTAGATAATTATACATATATGAAAACATACATATATATCAAACACTCATATTATCTGATGGTGTTAGTATTTGTGACGAATTGCGCTTAGTATTGGTATTGGTTGGGCCCTTAATAAGCGGTTAGGCCCTTTGCACCTGCAATTAGGCGCATAAGAGAGCGCGCCAAATTGGTCTTTGGTTTGCCTGTGACCAATGGCTGAATGGGCTTCACCGGAAGTGTGGTGCTGTGGGGACATAGGGAAAGTTAGTTGATGTTTAGCTTTCGTAGAGTTAGAAAATAAGAAGTTCAGCTCTCAACGGACAGAGAACAAAGGCTGTTGTTTATCTTTCAACGGACGGAGTTATAGGTATATAAAGTAGATAAAGGGTGTAGATTATAGCGAACAGTGAACTGACATTTGATTGGCTTTTCGTCTGATGTAAATAGCCTAGTTTATTTTTCCGTTGAATTAAAACTTCGAAAACGTCAAAGACTTGTGATCATAGTTCAGCGAAGAAACGGGAAAAATCCTCACAGTATTGTTATTTCCATTGTTCATTTTCAGGAACTTTCTCCAACAAGCGACACTGCCCTCGTGAAGGGTTTGATGAATTTCATTGACTGTCTGACAGATGAATTCCATGATGAAGCAAAGATGTCAATTCTAGCAGAGAAAGAGTCTTGTGCTTGGCTCGAGGTTCGTCTTTTGAAATGTCTTTTCATCTTGTGTTGCTGGTGAAAAGCCATTGTTTCTGCTCTAGTCACACTGCTGGAACTTTTGAGTAGAGCATGGAACAGGCAGATTAACTTTGAATTTCTTCACTTGCCTCTGCTCAACAAAGGCATTATGTCGTCTTCAAAGATATCTCTGGCAAACCCATTGGTCTCCAGATGCTTTGATTACTGTAACTCACTTCTTGTTGGTATCACAAAGTCAAACATGCTGACACCAGAGTGATAGAAATCACAAATTGATAATACTAACAATAACTCTACTTGAAGCATAAGACTGTTGTTTTGAAATATATTCTTAAATTTCATTCAACTAGAATTTGTACAGTTTAGTCTAGTTTTAATGGTGATATAGTGTTTTTCAACTGTCGATTAATTATGTGTTGACAAATAGTAAACTGAAATGGACGACGTGTGGATGAGTATTTTGCTGAAGAACGGCATTTGTTTGTTTTGCACAGGGAATCTTTTTCTTCTCACTGACTTGGTCACTTGGCGCAAGCAGTGATTCACAGGGACGTGTCATGTTTGATGCACTCATCAGAGAACTCATTGAGGTAGCATCATCATCATCATCTGCCAGTCAGGCTTAGAGTCTCTTGGGGACACTTGTCATTATCTAGCACCATTATCTAACATGCATCAGCTGATGGTTGCTTCAAGTGAAACTGCAGTAAAATCATAATGATGATTATTATAAAATAATGATGATGATGATGATGATGATGATGATGGTGGTGGTGGTGGTGGTGGTGGTGGTGGTGATGATGATGATGATGATGATGATGATGATGATGATGATGATGATGATGATGATGATGATGATGATGATGATGATGATGATGATGATGATGATGATGATGATGATGATAAACAATTTATATAACTGTAGTTGATTGAGCTTGTAGAAGGGTGTTTTACATGATTTGGAAAACCAGAAGTCAGGCTATGGGATGTATGAAATTTTAAAAAGAGACTTAAAGTTGGAAGCAAATGACAGTAAAGAATGCGAAAACTGTGTATTGAATTTGAGATGTTTGGACCAGCCACCAAACACCATGCCAGTCCAAGGCACGACAAGAGTAAACATCTTCATTGATTGAGTGTAATATCTGTTGGTATGAGGAGTGAACATTAAGCTTTACACTAATCTTTGAAAATCTGTAACAATGTATTAAACGGTGCCATATAAGTTATGCATTTCATTACAATTAAAGCTGATATTTCTTTGTTTTAGGGAGCAATGACAGAAGAAACACGAACAAATCTAGCTCTAGTGAGTTTAACTGAGGCGCCTCCCAAGCCCTACACCACTCCAATCCCCAGTGAAGGCCTTGTCTACCACTACCAGTTCATCAAAGAGGGCTTTGGAAGGTGGGTCAAGTGGGCCGATGAGCTGAAGCGGTCACCCGCGTCTGACATTCCAAAAGACGCTCAGTTCAATGAGATCATTGTTCCAACGGTTGATACGATTCGTTACACGAAGCTTATGACGCTCCTCGTAACACACCAGAAGCCGGTTCTGTTCGTGGGACCAACTGGAACTGGAAAGAGTGTCTACATCATTGTAAGTACTTCTGAGTCAAAGACGATATTGATCATTGTTAGAACTGTTATGATTTGTGTTGATGACAATGACAATGACAGTCCAGATATCAGACGAAGGCATAAGTGGGTTGTCCATTCGGTTTTCTCTATGTCAATATCACCTAGAGTAATTTAACTGCCAAGAAAAGTGCTTCACTTGTAATTGCTCTGAGCAAATCTGAGTTAGATGCTTCAAAAGAGTTCTGTGCATATCATGCACTGCATTACATCTAATCAAATCTTATCAAATCACTTGAGCACTGAGGTACGGTGATAAGATGCAAAGCAACTGTGATAGGGGGCAGACCAGCTTGACCAAGCCAGTGTTTGAGGCAATTAAGGAGTATGTTATGATCAACAGTATGAAAAGCAGCAGGTGAGTTCAGCAGAATGAGAGTACTTGTACTTGCTTTTCCTTTACCCGTGGAGCTGATTACTGATTGCGAATGGTAAGTAGTGCAGATTCAGATTGGAATTGCTCTTTGTGGTAGACATATTGGAAAGGATGGTTCAGGTTTTGGGATTAGAGGTTTGCAGCTCATATGATTGGCAACTACTTTTTCCAAGATTTTAGAAATGAAATTGAGAGTAGAGATGGATAGCTCTTCAGGAAGAGAGATGGCTCTTTAATGGGCACGAGCAAAACTGGCGAAGAAAGCAGCCTTCAGCAGCAGAGAGGTCACCGTTGCATTGAATGTGATGACTGTGGCCAAAACATCGAAGCATTCTTTCAGAAGGACAGTAAGAATAAGATCTAAGGCACTTTGTTCTAAAGTACAGTTAGAACATTTAACATAAATCTCATTAATTTTATTGTTTGATAATTACTCTGAGTCTGTCTTAAATTTTCAGGATTTCCTGCTGAATCAGCTGGATAAGCAGATCTACAAACCAACGATCATCAACTTCTCTGCTCAGACGAGTGCAAATCAGACACAGAATATCATAATGTCAAAGTTAGACCGCAGAAGAAAAGGAGTCTTTGGTCCTCCAATTGGCAAGAAGGCTGTAAGTAACTCAACGCACACAAATACTACTAGTACTGAAATCTGTAGAATCTCAGGTTGCATTTATGAGAACTTCCAATCAATCAATCAATCAATCAAGCAGTCAGTCTTTCAGTCAGGTAGTTTTTTATAGAGTAAATCGTTGAATAGCATAATGAGGCTTTGTTTTCCTCCTGGTAACTCACGTTCCACAAGGCTAAGTATTAGGATAGAATTACCTTGCACAAGTGATAATCAGAAAGTAAGTTGTAGCATTTGAATGATCTGATGTTAGCTGTTCTAATGTCTGATGTCTCAGACTAGATTGTTTGTCACCATTTGGGGGTCCATAGAGTAGTGGTAACATCACTGGCGTGAAGAGCAAGAGGTAGCGGGATCGCTTCCCGCAACCCTCCCAAAGGTCCACTCAGCCTTTCATTCGCGAGATGGCGCGTTGTTAAAATGAGATGTAGGACGTGATGGTGCCTTGCATGGCTGCCTTATACAGTTAAATTCGACTCCTGTAATAACTTCTGATCATCCATTCATACTGATTTGTAATCATACTGCGTAATTGTCAGTTGGAAGATATTAAACGAAGATTATTATTATTATTATTTTCAACACTACCGCCATTAATGTGATATTGATGTGGAAAATTATTAATTGTTGTATTGGTAATTGTCAGATTTATCACTTTGTGCTCTGTGGTTGTGCTTTGGCCATTCACCGCTGTGTTCTTGGTTAATATTCTGGTGTCAGTGGAGTTAGACTTTGTTTTTGAGCCATATTCTTTGAAAGGAAAGGCTGCCTCACTGTTTGTGACTGCTTCAGGACAGATAGTGCAGGTAAGAGTTCCACATCAGAAGTGGTGTAGTTGATAGATACATTACTATAGCATTCTACCTTAATCAAAATTGTTTCTTCGTGCATGATACAATCACTATAAAAGTATGGTGATGAATAAACTATACCTGTTTGGTTCTTGGCAGGTTATATTTGTGGATGACTTGAACATGCCAGTCAGAGAGACATTTGGGGCTCAGCCTCCAGTTGAACTGTTGCGTCAGTGGTTAGACCACTGGAACTGGTACGATCTGAAGGAGACCACTTCGATTCAACTGATAGATATCCAGCTGATGGCTGCCATGGGACCACCTGGTCTGTCACTGTCTCCTCACAGTTTCTCTCACCTTTGCATGATTTTTATTAGTGGTTAAAGTTAACAGACGTTCACTTCATTCACTACGCTTGCTTCTGACCAGAAACACAAGTTTTTTCATCTGACCTAAAACCATCTATACAGGTTTTCAAATATAAAATTCTTGTTTCCTACTTTATGAAAATTTTAAAAAAGAAATTTTATTATGCATCTGTATTTGTCCTTTTTCAGTGCATGTGAATAAATTTTATCTTGTAACATTCTATTTGGCAAGCGAGGCTGATGCATTGGTCACATATGTGTCACTTGATTGATTTTGTAGAAATTTGTGTATCACAGTTTAAATGTCTTTTCCTAAGGTGTGGAGTTGTATATTGTGTCAGTTTTAGTCAAAGTATTATATTCACATTTTATTATGTGTGATGCATTCTTTGAAATTCTTTGCATTCTCTATACAGCTGACATTCCTTCCCTACTCTCTAAACACGGGGCGGCTGGTCACCTTTTCGCTGATGATGTTCAGGCTTTTGTCCATGGGCCTCCAGCTGCTCAACTGCTTCTCACTGGGTCCATTGAGGCTCTCTCTCAAGATCTTCATTGCTGGATGTCTTCAAACCGCCTTTCTCTAAACTCTTCCAAAACTCAATTCATCTGGTTTGGCACCCCTCAGCAACTCAAAAAGCTTGATTTCGTGCTCCTGTCTGATAGGTTTCCTCACTTCACTTTCTCGTCCAGTGTTCGTGACTTAGGTGTCACTCTGGACAGCGCGCTCACTTTTGCTGAGCACATTTCCAACCTCACCCGCTCCTCTTACTTCCACTTAAGGCGTCTCCGGGCTATTCGGCGGTCTGTCTCAGCCTCGACCTTCACCTCAATTGTTCATGCATTCGTGTGCTCTCGGATTGACTACTGTAATTCTCTCCTTATTGGCCTTCCCAAGATCCGTCTTTCTCCTCTCCAGTCCGTACTCAATGCAGCTGCTAGACTCATTGCCCGCCTTCCTCGGTTCTCTCATATCTCCACCTTCATGGTTGAACACCTCCATTGGCTCCCTCTCTCTGCCCGTATACAATTCAAAGTGCTTATTCTTGTGCTTAAATCTCAGCTGGGTTTTGCTCCACAGTACTTACGTGATCTGTTTCAACGGCCTCATTCTGCTGCTTCGCTGCGTCGTCTCCGATCTTTTGAGCGTCTTGACCTCTTAGTTCCTCGTGTCAGGACAACTATGGCTCAGTCCAGGTCCTTTGCCTGCATAGGTCCCTCACTTTGGAACCGACTTCCTCCTTCTGTCCGCACCACCATTCTCTCTGGTAGCGTTGCTTCTTCCTTTTCTCACCTTAAATCCTGCTTTTTCTCTCGGGGTCTCGCGCACTGGGAGCGCCTCTGAATGGTATATACCGCGAGAGGCGCTTTATAAATGCCCATATACAATACAATACAATGCGTGCAAATGTTTTCATAGGTTTTTGCTTTGCATGAATTAAGTTAATTTTTTTGGTTGTTTCACTGCATGTTTTTGTTTCGACTGATCCGCTCTGTGTTCAGGCGGAGGTCGTAACCCTGTCACTCCTCGGTTCTTGCGTCATTTCAACACTATCACAATCAATGAGTTTGACGAGGATGCCATGATCACCATCTTCCGTACCATCATGGAATGGCACCTGTCATCCAAGTATGTCACACATGACTGACTTGTTTAGCTCACATGGCCTATATGTGATTTTATTTTTGAGATTTATTTAATTATTGACCAATATGGCGCTCATAACAATATTAGAATATTAAATATGTTTGTAATTCGCTTATTAATTCATCAGTTATTGTTTGGTAAAATGAGAGTTTAGGTCGTGGGAATGAAAGATTCTTAACATGATACTAGTGCTGAAGCAACAGTATGGCTTTACGTGAGGAATCTTCCATCTTATTCTGCTAAGACATTGTACTTTAGTTCTGTACCTGGAGTAAAACCCTTTGGCATTACCGTATGTAAAATTGACAGTCTACTGTAGATTAATGTAACTGGAAAGTTAACATCCATCGATTCTTAGAATGCTGTTATCTCATTTGTGCTTCAGTCCATTTGAAGTCCAGTGATCCTAGAACAATGCCTCTGAGGTCTGTTATTTGGTTGGAGGCATTCCAGGATAGGCGATTATGATACTTTGCTGTACCTTGGAATGGGCTTTAGGCTTTTGTTACAGCTCATCAGAGGAATGGTTGTATGTTTTCTTTTTGGCAGAGGGTTTTCTGCTGAGTTCCGACCATGTGTTGACCAAATCGTAAGTGGAACATCCGCCATCTACAAAGAGGCACTCAAGGTTCTTCTGCCAACTCCAGCCAAGTCGCATTACTTGTTCAATCTGCGTGACTTCAGTCGTGTCATACAAGGAATCTTGCTTTCCATTCCAGAGACGATGGAAGAACCAGTTTCAATGAAGCGACTTTGGGTTCATGAGGCAAGCTTTCAACTCTTGGACTACAAATGCTTTTCAGCCAATATTGCTTTACTAAACTATACAGATCCTAGATTTCTTATATAATAAATATTGATGTAATTGTAGAAGTTTTTCTTAAAACTTTGGAGGTAACCAAAACGCCGTTCATCAAACTTCACCTGCACTAGCATGAAAACCTAATAGCAGTTTGCTATTGTGAGTTTCATTTATTTGATTTGATTTGATTATTGTTTGTCCATTTCAACAGGTATTCCGTGTTTACTATGACCGATTGGTGGACGATGCTGACCGTGCGTGGCTGTTCAACTTTGTCCACTCAACTACAAACTCTCACTTGAAGGAGAGTTTTGACCAAATGTTCATCCATCTGGACTATGATGGCGATGGGAAAGTCACTGAAGATGACCTACGAAGTCTCATGTTCTGCGACTTTGCAGATGCAAAGTCAGACGCCAAAAACTACGTTGAAGTCCGTGACCTTGAGCAGTTGCGTCGCATTGTAGAGAACTATTTGGATGAGTTCAATAATCTGAGTAAAAAGCCGATGAATCTTGTGATGTTCAGGTAATTAGGAATCTTCGGTTGATTAGTTTTTGTCAAGGAATTGTTTTCAATTGAGAGGTTTCTTAAAAGGCACTATATAAATGTTCAGGTACATGAGTATATACATACATACACACTTGCATACATACATACATATGCACATACATATGTACTTTCATGCATAGGTACAGCTTGGTACAGTTTGGTTTCATTTTGTCTACTGTTATTCAGTTTCTTCCTGCTGAATACTTCAGTGTGGGCACTTATGTACAGTACTCTCTTTAAAAGTACATCACAAAGCCTGGCTGGTGTTAAAGTCTGAATGATGTTAAAGTCATTAAGAAGAAAATGTTAATCAATAATCAAATAGAGCTAAGATAAGTAAGAGATCCATCATCACACAATATTTGGTTCAAGGTGCTGTTGGGGAATTTTAATTAGTGTAGTGGTACCAATGAGTTAATGAAAAAAATTTATTGTGATTATAGGGTTATGGTAAATAATGAAATAGTAAACTGATGGTAATGGAAATTCATTTAAATTATCTGGGCAAAGTATGAAATTATAATTAATGGCAAATTAGGAGACTGATATACTTGTGTAAAAGTATCTAATTATTTTCTGACACAGCTATGAGTAAGGTCACCTGGTGAATAGAACTCCTTATTTACTTATTTTATCATTTTTATTTATATTTATTACTTCTGTGTTTTACAATCAGTGCTTCTAGGTACTGTCCCATTGTGCATTTGTTAATGGTGTAATAAAGAATATACTAACTTACTTTTAAGAATAACATGAACCTAAAATTTCCTGCTTGTTAAGTAAGTTATCTTTCATTGCATTGTAGTAGACATCTGTTCTAAGTTGTGATGATAGAAATTACGATAATTGATTTTCACTTGACTGATCATAATCAGTCACATGAAAATCAGTTATCGTCATTTCTATGGCAAATTTGGCGATTAGTACTGATTATGGTTGTGATTTCTGTGTTTCATTATTTATTCTAAGCCACAGAATCTGTTATGTATATCAAATAAATTAAGGACACAGATGAATCAGCACCAGGTGCTGCCACTTTGTTCTGTATTGAAGCTTAAACGTGCAAATAATTTAGGACTCATTTACTAATAATGATTATGATGATCAATGATGATTGGTTCTGATTATGTCTCAATTGACCATAGATTTGCTATAGAACATGTGTCACGTGTGTCACGCATCATTAAGCAACCTCGAAGTCACGCTCTGCTGGTTGGAGTTGGTGGTTCTGGACGTCAGTCTCTGACTCGACTCGCAGCTCATATGTCTGATTATGAAGTTTTCCAGGTTTGTTTCCAATGTCAACCAAAATACAATTTCTATTAGAAAGATGGACACAATTATGACATGTCTGTCATCTTATTTTCTTACATTTTAACTACCAAATTAGGCATTGATCCCATTGCTTGAAACTGTTATACTTTCATGAGGTGTATTGACAACTGATAAAGACTGGAGTACCAAGACTGAGACTTAGACCTAAGACATGAGGTCCAAGATAGTACAAGTACAAGACTGAGGCTTTTCAGAATTTATTCCACAATGTAAAACAGACTAAGTGATAAAAACAACTAACATAAGCCATTCTGTTTCCCAAAGTCTTAAATACCATTGCATTTTATGAATACGAGATCCTTGAGCATAATCATAATCTTAAACTCCAAATTTCTAGAGCACTACTCTAAGGCTAAGTGCAAGGCACCAGCTTATTCACTAGCATAACCTCAAGTTAGGCCTGTCTATTTGTATCGGCACAAGCCAATTTTATAGCGCAATAACTAAGGCTTACTGAGACCCATTGTTCAAGATAGAACAAGACTTTCACTTCAAGACAGTTTCCAAAAGTCCAAGAAATGACCGAGACCAGGACTGACACCAAGACAATAGGTTCTCAAGACTGAGAATGAGACTAAGACATCAAAAAACCTGTATTAAGGCATCTGAAAACCAAGACTGCATCTCGTGACCATACAACTCTGATGTTTTGTAGGTTGAGATCAGCAAGAGCTACACATCTAATGAATGGCATGATGATCTGAAGAACATTCTTCGCAGAGCAACAGAATCGGACCAACATGCAGTCTTCCTATTTTCCGATACTCAGGTTAGAAGCAAACGTGTGACATCCTTTATCAATTTCTAATTAGAAAAGTAAACTTGGTTCATGTGCTGGTAAGGAATTAGTTAAGAAATTACATATCCACTAATGGATATAAGACCTGCTGTATTTTTAATCTTAAATTCAAATAATTTCATCCAGAATAACAAGAGGAAAGTTGAAAGCTGAGAAAGATGATGGTCATCTGTGCTCATTGTTTCAAGTAATTTTGAAGATAAGTGGAATTCTGACTTCCCTACATCAGTACAGCATTGCATTTCAGGAGCTGTTCCTTCTGTAATCTGTCATGTCACATCATGATGACTCTTCTCACAGCTGACTTTAAATGATAAAATGGTTTGTTGAAGCCTACTTTTCTTTAAACTTTTGGCTGTCACATCTCCAGTGAGGTTAGTCTGTCCCATGTGCCACCACATGAAACAGAGAATAACATTTTTCATGGTTGCAATTGTTGCCTTGCTGTTATACTTGGCATTGAAATGACTTTGAAATTTTCAACCGTAGGCAACTACAAAGCTATACAACGAGCTCAAAATGTTCTGTTGACTTCCTGTTCCTAGCCTGTGAATAAAAATTAGCCTATTGAGAATGGTATCTATGATGAGCACTGCTCATCATAATCGCATACAGCAGCCCAAGGTTAAAAACGATACAACAACTTGTGGTTCGATGGCTGGTTGATGAACCTTGCCTGTAACGGGGTGTGTGATGGTTCCAGCCTTCCGTGATACAGTCTCTGCAAAGAGCTTTATTGAACATGGCATACTTTATGTACTGTCACAGATTGTTGAGCTTGATAAATATAATAAAATAAATTTGTGAATGCTTTATGTAGATCAAGCAAGAATCATTTCTGGAAGACATCAATAATTTGCTAAATGCCGGTGAAGTTCCAAACTTATATCCTTCAGATGAAAAACAGGAAATCTGTGAAAAGATGCGACAACTTGACAGGTAAGATTTCCTAACTCTTTTAAGTAATTTGTTCTTGTATTTCTTGTTGAAATAGATAAGTTTTTGTGCTATAATGCTATTTGTATCCTTTGTCAGTGCGGCACTATGGAGTATCAGTAAAGCGTTTGGTCAATGATCATGCGGTCGCCAGTTCGACTCTGCACAATGACCCTTGGGCAAGTTGTTTGCGCACACCGTGCCTGTGTCACCAAATAGTATAAATTGGTACAGGCGTAAGCTGGGAAATAAACGGCAAATCCTGTGATATCGCTAGCTCTGTGTCCAGGACCTTGGGATTCGTCCATTGCCAGCTCAAGGGCTTAGAAAAGGAAACGAGCGCCTCCCCTACGCCCCACTTTGCAGATATGGACATTCTTTACTTTTTATCCTTCATTAGACGCACTTCAACTTCTGATAGTTTTCAGATAGTTTCCTTGCTTCTCCTCAACTTTTTCAGCACTGTCACTCCCCAATTTTATTTGCTCTTTCATCTGAGCTTCATGTTTCATTGGTTGTCTTGGCATCGATTTCATTGGGACTTATGACAAGGCTTTGTCAGTTGGCAGAACACTGCAGAGTGAGTGTTCAGCTGAGCTGCTGTAAGAAGAGTTTAGACTTTACTTACTTACATGGGGCGTGGTGGCTCAGTGGTAAGTTCGGCGCCTTGTGACCGGAGGGTTGCAGGTTCGAATCCCACTCTAGCCGCTGCGTACAGACCTTGGACAAGTCCTTCACTTGCAATTGCTCGTGGCGCTTCGGCGTGAAAATTTTGGCACAGTATACCAATGCTGTAGTCGGGAGCGCCTCTGAGTAGTAGTTGACTTCGAGAGGCGCTATAGAAATATCCGGAATAAAATGAAGAGTCGAAGAAGGTTAGCAAAAATTTTCAGATGCATAAAAACAGATTTGGTACAACACTGGAATAAATTTGTCCATTGGTTGAAGGCAAAAGGACAAAAACAAGCAGACAGATGGATCCCCAGTGGCATTGTTCAACATGTTCATCCAGAGATGTCGAGATCAGCTCCACATAGTACTTGCAATGAGCCCCATTGGTGATGCATTCCGCAATCGACTCCGAAAGTTTCCATCACTTGTCAACTGCTGCACCATAGACTGGTTCCAGGTACATTGATTGTGTCAGATTTTGTTTTGTTGATAGATAACAAGTTAAAGATCCTAAAATATCATTGGAGTTAATTGGACTAGATTGATTGTATGGATAACACTGGACTTGCTTGGTAGAGGTTTACTTAAACTTAATATATGTGGATATTTCTCCAAATGTCAGCCTAGAGTTTCTGAATATTCTCACCTTTAATTTATGCTTAGTGATTTTGAGTACATACCAGTGTCTGATCAGCTGCAATGAATAGAGTCGATAAGAGCTGGAAAAGACCACAAACTTTGAGTCGAAAAAAGTCTGGAAATAGTCATGGAAATAGTGTGGAACAGTTTGGATGTGGTTTACACACTGTAGTACAGAAGAGCTAT
>OY744608.1:47893737-47993737 GCA_963556255.1 Allolobophora icterica
AAGAATCGAAAAGAGTTTTTGAGAGTTTTTGAGAGAGCATAAAGATAGTTTTGCAAGTGAATTTTGATTGATTTGTAGACTTGGCCTGAAGATGCCCTCCAGGCAGTTGCGACCCGATTCCTGGATGAAGTGGAATTGACGGAGGACATTCGTCGTGGATGCATAGACATGTGCAAACAGTTCCACACTTCCACCTGGGACTTGTCTGAACGGTTTTTGCTGGAACTGGAACGTCATAATTATGTCACTCCCACATCATACCTGGAACTGATTGGAACTTTCAAATCCCTACTAGATAGAAAGAGGAAGTAAGTACTTTTCTCTGAAACAGTTTTGTGTAACATAATGACATTAAGTGGTTTCCAGTTTTTATTATATGAATTACATGTATCTCTAGCTCCAATTTTATAGCCAAAAAGAAATCCTGGGCTTAAGCAAATCAGTAGAAATACTAAAAATATGCTATATTTATGTATATGCATACATGTATACAAAATATATGTATGCATACATGTCTACACATTGACACAGGCATATAAGCCCCTATATACAACATAGACATAGAATCATCCTTTTCCAGCTTTTTATAAATTACCAACTTGTGGATCTCACAAGAACTAATCTTTGTGCTATCTAAACTTCTGCATCAGTAATTGGGGGTTACCTGATGACATGACATCAAGTTGTTTTTGTGTGGCTAGTTTCACTAATTTTTAATAAGGTAGAGGCACCAAAGGTATGCAACGTATGGATCGGTGAGATAGGCATTTAACACTTTAACGACAAGAGTGTACTAAAAGCGACTGGGAATCCAATGCAGCTCATTGTTAAAGGTTTATGATGTTAGATCGTGTAATGTAAAACATGAATATGAATATGTAATGTAAAACATGAATATGAAGAAAGAGATCCAACGTTTTCTACTGCATGTTTTGTTCACCTCTCTGTTAGGCCAGACTCCAGTTTCACTTGCCAACCAAGAGTTGAAGTAGTAGGTTAGTGAAGTTTAGTGAAGTTTCCAGCCAAACTGTGTAATAGGTTGTCATTCAGTGCAACTGTAGCTCATCAGATGGAATGAATAATATCAGAAACTACCAACATATTCTGTCTTCCATTAATCGAGGCTGTCTTTGCCAATGCTACAGTCACTCAACTCCATCACTTATTCATTCACTAGCTCACTGATTGGTTGATTTGAATTATTATTCAGTGAAGTGATGAAAGTGAAGAGGCGTTACGAAGTCGGGCTGGAGAAGCTTGATTCTGCTGCATCACAAGTCGGAGTTATGCAAAAGACGTTGACGGATTTGCAGCCGAAATTGGTTGTTGCAGGGAAGGAAGTGGAAGAGACAATGCTACACGTTGAAATGGAGTCAGTTGAAGTTGCTAAAGTTGAAAAGGTGATATGCTTTTTCTGTAGTTTGTCTGTAATATATTCTTGATCTCCTCTTTCTATATATTTACCAGAGGAAATGATAAATTCTGAAGACAGCCATATTGTCATAAATAATAATTGTCAGTGTTGTTCTTCAGTTTAATGTTATCTGACATTTATTTTAGAAGAAAGCTTTCAGAAAGTGCAAACTTAAACTATTGTTCAGCTTTGAACAACGTTTCTCTGCTTACCGTGAACTACACAGCATAACATCTGGCAGAATGATTGATTGGGAAAATCTACATGTGTTAGAACATACCCCCATTATTACTTAGCAGAATTTGTCATCAGAAGTCACGTGACTATAAGGTATATAGATATAATCTCTGTGTTCAGGATGCCAAAAAAATGTAACAGGTTCTTGACTGCAAATGAATGTTGTGGCAAATTTAGTGAAGTTTCCAGCCAAACTGTGTAATAGGTTGTCATTCAGTGCAACTCCTGCTCAAGTGCATTACTAGAAATTTAGCTTAAAGATTTCATAGTCATTTAGGCAATATAAGAAAGAATTAGCTTAAATTGAAATGATGCTAGGAACATTTTTGTAGTGAGTATGATTCTGAATTTCTTGTTCAATCGTAACTCTGTTCTGTGACGAATGTCTTGTTGTAATATAACAGGTTGTGAAAGCTGATGAAGCCGTTGCCAACAAACAGAAGGAAGTGGCTGAAGCCATTAAGAATGACTGCGATCGGGAACTTGAAACAGCCATGCCGATCCTAGAGTCTGCACTCAAAGCCCTTAATACCATCACACAGAATGTAAGTTGTGAAAAGTTTGCTCTCACTGTATTTGCTTGTATCAATAACCCTGCCAGAAAACTCATGTGAGGCCCATATTTCCATATGGGACCAATCTGGGGCTCAAAATGGGTCCCATCAAATCTTTATGAGTGTGTTGGTAGGAAAAATGTTGCATTTCTAACTGTGGCACAATATTTGACCATTTCTGTAGGCAGTGTCATCTATTGTATTTTAAACTGTTACACCCATGTACCTGCACTAATTCCAATCAAACAATTATTGTATTATATAACATAATCGAATAGACTTTTCTAAGTTTTTGATCACAATTTCATATTTAGATTTTGTATTTTGTATAATCTAGGAAAATACACATACTACCTTGGTAAATTGTGCTTTATGGTATGGTATCAGATTTGATGTTTTTAACCTAATGTAGTTATATATCGGGTATCATGTATCACAACCTTATAGTTATGTTGCATACAACAGACAAGTTTTCTTTTGATAGTTTACTGTGACGGTGTGTTTATTGATTTCGGGTTTATTTAATGATCACAGCCAGCATGGTAGTTTCCATATTTACATAAAAATTTATAAAGAAATATGTACAAACATTTCTTTTAAAATTGACAAAACAGTTTGGCTTAGATTTGGCTTAGTTGTGTTTTTTGAGTTGCCATTGTGCTCTAGATTCTGTACTTTTACTGTTGGCAGGATATTGCAATAGTCAAGGCAATGAAATCACCCCCAGGTGGAGTGAGGCTTGTCATGGAAGCAGTGTGTGTCCTTAAGGGTGAGAAACCAGAACGAATTCCCGATCCGGCTACTGGCCGCAAGATTGAAGATTACTGGAAGACTTCGCTGAGACTGCTGGGAGACATCAAATTCATGGAGAGCTTGATCACCTTTAAAAAGGTTAAAATTTTGAATTTATGATGAGTTTAATCAAATCATCTCTGGTCATTAGATATGTACCAAACTTTACATCTGTGCATCCTGGAGTCAGGTGTGTCAGGTAAAGATGTGGGTCAAGTGTCATATTAGGTGCTAAAAAAGATATATTTATCAGAGTCTGATATATTTTCGTGTCACTGAATCCAATCATCATGCTAATTATTTTGTGTTGGAGCAAGCGCTTGCACTGTCCTCCGCTGCTTTCCACTCATGACTGAAAACTGAACTCTTCAAGATATCCTATCTTGACTCCATTCCTGTGCCACCACACAACCGCCATCATCACCGATTACCACCATAGCACCCTGCTGTCTCCTTGGCTTGAGCTGCCCTGACTCTGACCTGGCACCGGAACGGACAAGGCGGACATGGCTATTGCGGACTTGATTTGATATAGCGCCGGTGAATAAGCTGGTCTCCCTGACGTGGCTTTTGTGTGGCGCAGAGAAATTTCTGAGATTTACATTACATTACATTACATTACATTACAAGTGCTAAGTTTCTTCAGTGACATAACTTTACTTGGAGATGCCTGACCTGAGATCTGTCAAGCCATGTAAAATATAGGTGATTGTTTGGAAGTCTTAGCCAGAATGGCAATGCCGCTTCTTTGCCCTGCGGCTGTCCCGTACATAATCTCATTGAAGTTCATCTGCTCCTACCTAATCAACGACTATTGGATACCACCCAGATTGTGAAGTGAATATAGAAAGAAGCAGTGGTGCATTAAAAAACAATGGTTTACATATAAAACGAGCAATGTGGCTTTAAGTATGACCTAATAATAACTGAAAACACTATTTATTAAAATTTTTAACTTATTAATATTATATTTATTAGTAGCATATATTTAGTTAAAACATCATCATAATGTGGAAAGGCAATGGATGAGACACATGTGCTGAAGCATGACATTTCACTTGTAGTATTTACAAAATACAAGCACCTTTAAACAATTAAATGACATTTTGTTCAAAATTTATTCTAAATAAGTTTCATGTTCACACTTTAACTCGGTTGATAAGAGCTAATCTTGTACCTTTAAGGGGTGGAATGGACTAACACCCCAAAACATATCTCACAGGGACTAGAAAAATGAATAAAAATATCTGGCTTGTGAAGGGTTAACATTTCTGAGTGCAAAAGAAGGCTTTTGGATGCTTTATTATACTAGTTTTTGTCATTGTAAATTGGTGGATGGCTTTTCAGTTTCACAGTTTCTGTTGTGAGTGTTAGCAATGAATGGTTGTAATTGCAATGTGATGCTTATACAAGTCAAATGTTCAGTGTGATATTACAGCTAGATACTTGATGCATTTGCAAAGTTTCACACTGTAACAAGGTTTGTCTGATTCTGTATGCTTATCATTATTATTATTCCTAGCCAACATGTCATTTCAGGATACTATTCTACCAGCCATTATGAAAGTCATCCGAACAAAATATGCAACAAATCCTGACTTTGACCCGGACAAGATTCGAACAGTATCAACTGCTTGTGAAGGTCTTTGCAAATGGGTTCTTGCTATGGAAAAGTATGATGTGTAAGTGCATTTACAACTTTTTAAAACTTTGCACTTTTTTGTTTTTAAAGAACTAAATCAAAGCCTAATGAATGGCACTGTATTAAAGCTAACTATGAAGAACTAGTTGTGTTTAAATTAGGGACTTAAAGACGAGGCTGGGTTAATGGCAGACTGGTGTATTGGCAGAGGATTGACTTTTAATTTACTTTCTGAAATTGATCTGGTCAGAAGGAAATAATTGCAATGAGATGCAATGAATTGTTCTGTATGAAGAGTATTGTGTTGACGCAGGTGGTTGGAAAGATGATAAGTAACAAATTAGTGAAGATCAGAAGAGTTGGAATAAGTTAAAGATCTCAGTATATTTGCATGAACTCTTCTATGATGAGCTCTTATTGGCTTTTTCTAAAAGGACCACTTCTTTGAACCACCTGCTTCAATACAATCAAAGCAGAAGATTTTAATGGGAAAACATTAGCTTTCAATGAAAGTGAGTTACTATTAATATTTTCTGTTTTTCTTTTCAAGAATTGCCAAGATTGTGGCACCAAAGCGTGAAGCTCTACGTGAGGCTCGTGAGAAGCTTGAGGTGGCGAATGCAGACCTGGCAAAGAAGAGAGCTGCCCTTCGTGAAGTTCAGAACAAACTGGCACGGCTTGAACAGACGCTTGAGACAAACAAACAGCGGAAATTGGAGCTGGAAAATGAGGTGGACAATTGCACCAAGAAGCTGGATCGGGCAGAGCAGCTGATTGGAGGCCTTGGTGGAGAGAAGGACAGGTGGAGTCAGGCTGCTGTTGAATTAGGCAAACAATACACTAACCTCACTGGTGATGTCCTTATATCGTCTGGTGTTGTGGCATACCTAGGAGCCTTTACCAGTGCTTTCAGACAGGTAGAAGTCCGCTTCTTCTTCATCATCTGCTATCTGCAGTTTCTAACTTAATTTAGTAATATCTTTGGCTGTGACATTTTCATTGTCAGTTGGACAAACACCCAACATGCACTGCTTTTGTGAGGTATAAAAATGGCGCCATGACAGATGTGGCTGATATCAACCTCATCTATTTCATCATCATCGTCATCGTCATAAGTGTGAATGACTGTACTTGCTTTTACAGCGTACTTATGGCTTCAACCCTGGTCATTTTTCAATGAATGTACAAGATGTGATCCCTCACAACTGCTACCTGTTTGAATGGGTGCCTTGTGAACAGACCATACTATCTATTGTAGCCTTGGTGATAATGATTGCTGTCATTATACTGTAGTTTCTTGTTACAAATTGTTAGCTAAATCTGAGTAACGTTAGTCAAGATATCTGCACAACATCAGTGTTTTCTTAATTCATCCATTTGAAATCTATCAGCTCATTAAGTAATGCACATTGCACACACAATGTGTCATCATTAGCATTTGTTTGATTTAAATAAATGCAGGTTACACAGGTTAGACAGGCACTGATGTTAGGCCATGTTAATGAGTCTAGTTGTGGTGTCAAGGCTTCTGGACATCATCATCTCAAGGCCTGGCCTTGGCCTTAAGCCCATACTTGGACTCATAAACATTGCATGTTTGTTGCTTTAGGACCAGATTCATACATGGATTGAATCAACAAAAGGCAAAGGTATTCCTTGCTCCAACGAGTTTTCTCTGATCGGAACTCTTGGAGACGCAGTGAAGATCCGCAGCTGGAACATTGCAGGACTTCCAACTGACAGCTTTTCGGTAGACAATGGAATCATACTGGCGTACGTATTTCTTGTACCTCGCCTTCCAATTTTCTCTTAGTAAACACAACCTATTGTAACAATTCCTCGGTCTCTTTCTTTCTTTGGTCTACTGCCAACCAGATTTTGTTCTTCACTTGTTAACTTTGTAACTTAACGGAGTGCTTGTGAATAAACTGGTGTCCTGTGCTTATCTTTAAGTTTGCACTTTAGTTAATTTCTGAGCTTACGATTGTGACAATATAAAGGTGTCTCTGTTCCAAGGTATGTAGCTGTAAGATAGATACATTGGTTTTACAGTTGATGATAGGATGGTGAGTTATGTGGAACAACGCTCACCATCAGCAAGTGAGTTATAAGAAATATGGTAAGAGATAAGACACAACTACCATATTTTATGGACTATAGTTTGGGGTTGTTGTCATCAACTTCTAGGGCTACATCATATTGTTGTAAATCTTTAATTTGAAACTTGCAACAAATTTTTTCGACATAGTTTGGTAAGATGACGTTGCCAAATACAGTTAATGGTGCCATATGAATAATGATGTGTGTACACAATTGATCTTAGAACAATTGTCATTTCTTCATTCACTGCATCTTATAGAAAGGTGCAGCCTATAGTCCAGAGTTATGGTACCTGACCAAAGATGAGGTCACTAATGTTTCATTCCGCAATTTTTGAGTTGTCTTAGCTACTTGAGACCAAATATATTGGGATAATTTTTTTCAGCAATGCTCGTCGATGGCCGCTGATGATCGACCCACAGGGACAGGCCAATAAGTACATCAAGAACATGGAAAAGCCCAACAACCTTCATGTTGTGAAATTGTCTGATTCTGACTTTATACGTACATTAGAGAATTGCATCCAGTTTGGAACACCGGTTCTTTTGGAGAACATTGGCGAAGAACTGGATCCGATCCTTGAACCACTGCTTCTGAAGCAGACCTTCAAGCAGGGAGGCAGTCTCTGCATAAAGCTTGGAGATAGCGTCGTTGAATACAGTAATGATTTCCGTTTCTACGTAACAACCAAACTGAGGAATCCTCATTACTTGCCGGAAACTGCAGTTAAAGTCACTCTTCTGAACTTCATGATCACTCCAGAAGGTCTTCAGGATCAGCTTCTGGGAATTGTGGTTGCTCGTGAACGACCGGAGCTTGAAGATGAAAAGAATGCACTGATCATCCAAGGTGCTGAGAACAAAAAGCAACTAAAAGAGATAGAGGATAAGATTCTTGAGGTTCTGTCTTCTTCAGAGGGAAACATTCTTGAGGATGAAACAGCCATTAAGGTTCTGTCATCGTCAAAAGTACTGGCCAACGAAATCACAGAGAAGCAGGTCAGTTTCTGAATATTTTAAGTGGCCTCCTTATTTGTATTTCCCTTCTGATTCTGTTCTTTGGCCAAGAAACTAACAGGTTCTGTTGGCAAGAAAATATATTAATCATGTCAACATGGACAGTTGGCTGTGAGATCCAGGCCAAGAATGTGCAAATGAGGCATAAGGTGATTTGAGAGACGATGGTGCAGTAGAATGGTAAAAAAAGGTTTACATTGCAGCAATCAGTCAATCAGTTTATTGAACACAAATAATAATAACAGTTGACATTACAGTCACTTGGCATCATGGGAGAGAATTGTAGACTGGGTACGAAAGGCTTTAGTGTTTTTAGGAATTTAGGAGTTCAACAACTTTGCATATCAAGTGCCTTGAACTGCATCAGTTTTAAGCAAAAGATCAAGACCAACTGATGGACCAAGACCAAAGTCAAGGCATGCATCAGTAATTTGAAATTGCCTTGAAACAAGGTTTACTTTCACTTTCACATGTTTAATTTATTAGTGAAATATGGTTGATTCGGGATTTCATTCAAATTGTGCGGTGACCTAAAAGTAATTAATTAAGGTGATTGAAAACTTTGTCGTACTGCTGAAAGGGCTTTTTATTTTTAGTAAACCATGACAAGATTGTTTAATCATTTGTTTTCTGTGTCATTTATTGTAGGCTGTGGCAGAAGAGACTGAAAAGAAAATTGATTTGGCTCGTTTGGGCTACAAGCCCATATCTGTCCATTCAACAATTCTGTTTTTCTCGATCGCTGATCTAACCAACATTGATCCTATGTATCAGTATTCATTAACGTGGTTCATCAATTTGTTCATTCTGTCGATTGAGAATGCAGAAAAGTCTGAAGAATTGAACAAACGTCTTGAGAATTTAAAAAATCACTTCACTTACTCACTCTATTGCAATGTCTGCAGGTCGCTGTTTGAGAAAGATAAGGTAGGAAAAGCAAATGTTTATTATTGTATAATCCCTGGTATCATGCTTTCCTTAGGCCTGGTTGCATGGGCGGCGATCCCGGGGGGTCAAGGGGGACAAGACCCCCACCTTTAAGAGTGGGAGACACGCCATACATTGGACCTCCCAAATTTAGAAGAAACACCAAAATTAGGTCAACAGTTTTTTCGCGCTTTGACCTATTTTTTTACCAGATCAGTTCAAAACTCTTTTTTTACCAGATAAATTCTAAAGTGTCCCCTCCACCTGTCAAACAAGATCGCCACCACTGCTTGGTTGCACTTTCTGTAATATAATGACCCTTTCATTGTCAATATTTATCTTAAAATTTCACATAAAATTGTGACTGGAAATATTTTTCTTTACACTAAAGAGGGAAATCTACATTCATTCAATTTAGAGATAATTTCATGCAAAATACTTTTGGTGATCTCCACTGGTTTGAAATTACATCAATCTTGACTCCAATGTACATGTAGATAAAGATCTAATCAAATAAACTTTTATTATAAAAAAATAGAAAATTTACTTTTATATAGTACCTTTAAATTACTGGTTATCACAGATTTCTTTGAGTAGGTTTTAAAAGGAACTTTGTTAAATATTGCTTTTTGCTTTGGATATCAGTATAGGAGAAGTTAATAGGTAACATCAGTAAGTTTACGTAACATGCAACCACTAATGCAGGTCTGTATGGATGAGGCAAGGCTTTATAACCAAGGCAGCAGCAGTTGCCTAAGGACTGTACGGTAGTTGTTAAAGGCTACCAATTTGGTTGAAAATGTGTGATTAGTGAGTGTTCTTGGTACCTTAGAATTACCTTACCTTACTTAACCTCTTAATAAAAACAGTAATTATAATAGTCGAATATTAATTTACCTTGTTATTTAAAGTTGCTATTTATAATGATATTACTTTATGGTAAATTACCTTTCATAATCACAACATTAATTGCTTAATTCACAATGTTAATCTGAGAATCCTGTTTTCTTCTGACTTGTAGTTGTTGTTCTCATTCCTTCTCTGTGTCAACATTCTGAAGCACAACAGAGAAGTGGATGATGCCGAATGGAGATTCCTCTTAACAGGTGGTGTTGGACTGGACAACCCACACAGCAACCCCACAACTTGGCTTCCATCTCAATCATGGGATGAAGTCTGTCGCTTGGATGAACTGCCAAGGTTCAAGAACATTCGAAAAACATTCATCACGTACAAAGACCAGTGGAAGAATTTCTATGACAGTCTGGTAAGACAAAGTTAGCAGAAAATAAGGATTTCTTCAATTGTCAGAGGTTACTATTCATTTAAGAAATTCTTGGCATTTGTATTTAATAGTTCAGCAGTTTCTGCGAGCTTCCTGTTGATGCAGCGAATGTGACTGATATATGTGGTAGACTGTCATCAGACTGGCCGACTCAGTAGACTCTTTCAAATCTAAGCTGAAATCTTACCTGTTTGCTAAAGCGCCCTTCTAGCGGCATGGCCATGTTATGGCGCCATATAAATTGTCATTATTATTATGATTATTATCATTATTTTTTTATTTTATTTTTTTTGCCGCCCGAGGAGTTACCCTCAGTCTCTTAGAGATTAAGAAGGTGCAGGATTAAATTGGTTCACTGAGCCACGTCCTCCCCCAATTGTGCAAAAGTGCCGGTGAACGCAACTGCGTTAAATCTATTAGATTATTATTATTATTATTATTATTATTATTATTATTATTATTATTATTATTATTGTGTGATACAAAGATGAAGACTCAGATATTTCTTTCCTTTTGCTGTTCGAATGTTTAGATTTTTTATCATTACAGTGGCCAAATAACTGTTTGTGCTTATGATCAGCGAAATCAATGTTTTCTCTGGGCTGATGATTCATTCATTCATTAGAACATTTATATAGCGCCTCTTCAAGAGGGCTACTCAGAGGCACTCAAATGATGGTAACACTGATTCTGTCTTTTACATTTTGCAAATCCAAACCATAGCTTTACACAATAATAGAGTTTGTGGAAATATGCTCCACAGTTTAGATGACCTGCATGCAGCAATTATTAGTTACATAAATAAACAATTTCCTGAATAATCTGTTACTCTGGTGATATCTAATATTGATGACATTGAATGTTCTTGCAGGAACCTCATCATGCATCTCTTCCTGGAGACTTTCAGCAAAGCCTTGGACCATTCCAGCGAATGCTTATTCTCCGTGCGATCCGCCTCGATAAAGTTGTTCCAGCAATTCTTGAGTTTGTCATTTCCAAGATTGGCAAACAGTATGTCGAACCTCCGCCTTTTGACCTGAACGGTTCTTTCAACGACAGCAACTCCCAGTCTCCTCTGGTCTTCATCCTGTCACCTGGTGCTGATCCAGTTGCGGCCCTTCTTAAGTTTGCTGATGACCAGGTATCGAGGACAAATATGACTTATAAAACAGCTGTGATTAGAGAATATTTAGAGTTTTTTAGTGCTATGATCAGTATTATTTCATCTGCTTAAAGGTAGAATCAAATAAGTCTAATTTTGTATCATGATTTAATACCATTTGTCAGGTATTAAAACATGCAGCCCATGTAATATACATGTAGTATGATGTCCTGAAGAGACATTTTAGAAATGAGTTGGAGTCAATAACAAAAAACTCAGAAAACACTGGATTGCTTTTAAGTCTTTATTTGAAAACTGATATATTACAAAAGATTGACATAAGAAACCGAACAATGCAATGTTCAGTTGTGCCTCAGTGCCACTGATATGTAGTGAAACAATTTGTTTGAGTGTAGAATGTCGATTAAGAAATTTAAACCTTGGAACACCCTAGCTTTTATTATCTTCAACCGATTTCTGCTAAGGTGGTACTACATTAATTAACATTCTGACATTGAAATTAGCTAAAACATTTGTTGAGAGAAAAGGATATAACAGGAATAGCTGCTTGTTAGTTTGTGTTTGTTTGTATAGCATCCAAAGTTTTAATTAAAAACTAAAGATTAAGTTGCACATTAAACACCAATATTTCTGGTAATCATAACGATAGTATTTTGAATATACTAATACTTAGGGTGATTTTGTCCTAAGTGCCATTTAAGTAAGGTTTGCCACAGGCAGGGCAAACTGATCAAAAGTTGTATGTCTAATAAACTGTGCATGTTCTTTCAGGTCTCTTAATGATTGATTCAAATAAAAATAAGTTTAAATTAAGGATTTTTACACGTAGTGCCAGTATATGTTTGTTTACAGGAAATTTCTTAAGTCTGCATCAAGTTGTATAGTCATCCAATCTGCAGTCATTTTGATTTCTTAATTACAGACATTGAAAAGGATTGAACTCGTAGTATTGTTATTTTTATCTCAGGGATTTGGTGGAACGAAGTTTGATTCCTTGTCATTGGGTCAAGGTCAGGGTCCCATAGCAATGCGCATGATTGAACGTGGCATCAAGGAAGGCACTTGGGTCATGCTGCAGAACTGCCACTTGGCACCCTCTTGGATGCCAACTCTCGAAAAAGTCTGCGAGGTAAAGATGAGTCTGATTGTAATGTTATTACTAATTTAGTATTATATTTGTGTAAAGCTGTTGCTTGCATGATCATCAGTAGATCTGAATCTGAGACACAGCCGTACTTTCACTGGGGACCACAACAGAATCAGACAGAGGTCAGAATCAACCACTGAGTCTTGACAAGTGATTAAATGATAATAGTGAGTTGACAGATAGATGATACCGAATACTAGGAGCTCAGCAGCTGAAGCCGTTGATCCTACAATTGTCCTGAACCTAGATTCCAGCAACAAGCCAGTATAAGAAGAACGTAACAGTCTAGGAGGGCAATATGGAGTCTGCAATGTATTAAGATATGACGGAAGGCTTGTATTCGGGGTTTAAAAATCAAGCATGCAATTTTAAACTCCATATACTTTTCAACAGGAGGCCAGTGCAGTTTTGATGAAGAAGGAGAACATGCAACAAGCCTAGACAGAAAGTTTTGTACCACCTGGAGCGTTTTAGATTAAAAGTGGATATATGATATGATACTGCATTCACTAAGTTAAATTAAGAAGAAGTGTCAAAGTAACTGTTTGCCATGTCATCCGTCAGAAAATGCCTGATATAATGATACTAAACCTGCAACTAGAAGATACGTGAGAAGTCTTAGTCAGTTATCAGTGGTGGCACCAAGAGTTTCAATTTTGTCTGATAACAGGAGTTTGATTCCTGCAAAGCCAGCAGCTGAATGTGAGAAAGACTGCATACCCTGGTGGACCATTATATTATGCATGCGTCCAATTTGACAAATACGTAGGCAGACTGTAGAGGAGAGTGCATCAGGGACTGAACGTGAGATGCATCTGAATAAAAAGGCAACAGGTTCCAAGCGAACTGAGTCTAAGTTGCTAACAAGGGAGGGGGGATAGAGTAGTAGTAGCACTCATGGCCAGGAGAGCATAAGGTACGCAAATTGACTCCCATAACCCCCCTCTAGGGCGGCGCCTTGCATGGCTGCCAAACCATGTGTTTAATTAAGATATTGATTGTACTTGCATGTTTCAATGTAATCTTACTGCGTCTGTCGGTTTGAAATAATAAAGAAAATTAAAAAAAGAAAAAAGAACAATCATTACGATAGGAAGATATCCGAGAAGAGCAGTACCTGAACTCCAAAAGATGTATAGATTACTGAGACAACAAAATATGATGGTCCACAGTATCAAATGCAGCGCTCAGATCAAGAGGTGCAGGAACAGATGCTTTGCCAAAATCTATTGCTTTAAATTTTTTCTGTATTTTCAAAAATATAAATGTGCCAGTGAGAGCAGTCTAGATTGAATTATGTCTATGATAAGCAGACTGAAAAGGATGACAATTTCGAGAAATAGGTGCTAAAACAGTTGAGGTATTTATTCAGATTGGAAAGAGGCCTATAAATAGTGCTGGTAATGTTAGACTTGTTCTTAGAAGTGGTATATACAAATGTGCTAGAATTGTAAATGGTGTGACTCTAAATGATGTGCTGTGCTTTTTTCTTGAATGCATCAGATTTATATTTCAATTGAAGAATCTTTGATTTTTAGGAACTGAATCCAGATCGCACACATCCAGATTTTCGACTGTGGTTGACCAGTTATCCATCAACTTCATTTCCAGTCTCCATTTTACAGAATGGAGTTAAGATGACGAATGAGCCGCCAAAGGGTCTTCGCTTCAACATACTCAGATCCTACCTTCTTGATCCAATATCAGATATGGAATTCTTTGGCAGTGTTTCTAATGAGGTCAGTCCTATGGATTTATCCAGATCTCTTATACATTGCATTTTCTCTCTAAACTTAAATGCTTGTGCTGTGGCTTAGAAGTAATATTCTCTGTTATTGGTCTAGAAAATAATTATGAAATTGGGTTCAGTATTGCAATGGAGTAAGATTTATCATGTATACATTGTGATTTCTGTGTTTCAAGCTTTATATATTACTGGTTGTTATTGCAGTGGATTTTTCATGAATGTTGAATGATGAATTTAGTCTGATGTACATTACAATGCTCTGAGTGTTTCCTTGCTGCAGGGTCCCTGGAAAAAGCTACTTTTTGGATTGTCATTCTTCCATGCACTTATTCAAGAACGAAGAAAATTTGGAGCAATAGGTTGGAACATTCCATACGAGTTCAATGAAACGGATCTTCGAATTTCAGTCCAGCAGCTGGCAATGTTCCTCAATCAGTACGATGTTAGTATTCGTTTCTTTATTGTCTGTGAGTCCATTTTAACTGTGTTACACCATTACATTGATGGCTTAACAAGCAGCAGACAAGTAGACCATTTAACCTGTGAAGGTTTAGTGCCTGGATTTCTGACTGAATATGGGACCAGTGGTGTGCAGGACTTTCCATTTACTTCTCTGTTTATGCTGGTAGCAAATCACACCGCTTAGTGACCGAGTCATGTGTGTACAAACAACTCGGCCAGGGTCATTTCACAGGATATGCTTAGCTGTCAGGAACCTGTACTCTTTCAATTACAAACCCAGCACATTAACCGAATAGAAGACCATGTTGTATGGTCTGGTATTCAAAGTAAATATATGCATGACACACCAGTAACTTGAATTGCATCGTGAGTGTGAGAAAATGGCCTGTAAGAAATGCATTGCTGAAAATCTTGACTCTGAAGATAAAGCTGAATGCAGATGAATGGAAAATCCACAATTGTCTGCTTGTATGGAAAACTGGTGTTGATGTCTGTAAGTAAGCTGATTCTCTTTAAAACTTTTCTTGGTGCTGAAAAATGTGGAGTTTATGATTGTAAGGATAGTTTAAGACTTCAGAAAGCTGCTTTGACTTGTTGCACATCTAATGCCTTGTAGCACAGACTGTTATGCGGTTGACTGTTATGTGCTCAGGATGTACAGTATGTTGCCCTGAGGTATCTGACTGGAGAGTGCAACTACGGCGGCCGAGTAACAGATGACTGGGATCGACGAACATTACTCACTATTTTGGAAAAGTTCTACTGTCCAGAGTTGGTCAACTCAGAGAAATACTACTTTGATGAAAGTGAACTTTATTATGCACCACCAAGTGGAGATGTAAGTATCCTTCTGCTTCAACTACTGAACCTTACAATTTGCATTTAATATTGTGACTGTGGGTCTGTGTCAAAGTAATTGAGCTATTGCTCTAAAATAGAAAACCTTCAAGAGGTTATCAGAAGGAGCTATGATATGTTCAGTTATATACATTCATCCAGAGTCTCTCCTGGTCTACACACATAGAACATGTCACCAACAAGGTATCCAAAGTCATTGGTATAATATATAAGCTTAAATGTATATTGCCGGCCACATCTCTTAAGTTGCTATATACGGCGTTAGTTTATCCTCACCTAAACTATTGCAATGTCATTTGGGCAGGTGGATATAAGACGAAGCTCCGACCCCTTCTACTTCTACAAAAAAGGGCCGTCAGAATGATCAGTGGGTCCCATTACTATGCAGAGAGTGGAAGCTTATTTAAGTCACTTAAGCTGCTTACCATTTATGACATTTATAAGTTTCAGCTTGGACTTCTCATGTTTAGGCATCATGCCGGGACCCTTCCAACACTATTTGCTGGTTACTTTATTGAAAATGCCTCAGTTCACGATCATTATACAAGGTTTAGACACAACTATCGGTCTGGAACATGCAGGACCAAAATTCGACAATTCACCGTTAGAATAGCTGGCCCCAAACTTTGGAATGCTATTGGCGCTGATATTCGTAACTTACGAAATTATGTTATCTTTAAATCTGCACTTAAATCATCCCTGATTGCCCATTACTGCTAACCTGTGAATGTTAGGATTGTTTCAATCTATATGTCCTATTGAACTCTTATGCCTACTATTTATCTCGTTGTAAAATTTGTAAAATTTGATTAAAGTGTTAATTAGCGGGGATGACTCGATAAGCTGCTCCAGCTTCATCTCCTCGCATTTCGAATAAAGTCTTGATATTGTTTCTGCTGATAAAACTAAATACAACCTAGCGTTGCACATGGACGCTAAATTTAGTTTATTTTTCCACTGTTACACACCGATTGTACACAGATTGTTAGTATGATTGTTAGTATTATTGTACTGTTTCGAAATAAAGATTGATTTGATTTGATTTGATTTAAATGTTATCCTAGTTTCTCTGACTGCATGATGTACTTTTTTGGCATTGGTTAGGAGCCGTTCCTAGCTAAATATCTTGTAAGGACATCATATGAACCCAATGGTAGCCTACATCACTTTGTAACACTCAACTCAGTTTCATAAGTTTCTTGACCCGTACTGAGGTTATGCTTCAGTACTTACGATATGTCTTGCCAACTGGAGCTTATTTCACAATGCCAACACCTCCTGTCATGTCACGATTTGTGGACATAAATTTGGCTGATGCTGCAGTGGAGGCAGTGAATCATTGGGTGTTTGGAAATACCCATTCTTGCACAATTTAAAAAGTTTTTGAAAGTCCATGCTTGTGCATTAGCAGAAAGTTTGGAAAAACTTAAACTCACACTTGTGCAGTAGCAAGTTTCCCCAGACACACGATTATTACAATTGTGTCATGGACCAGTCTAGACCTGTCCAAACATCTCTGCTGTCATGGTGAGAAGGAGCATACAAATTGTAATTGTCTTCTTCTTCCGGTTCTCTGCCTTCAGGCAAGTTCTTACGTCCGACGTCGCCATTTCTCTCTATTTTGAGCCTCTTCTTTGAGTCTTTTGTATCCTTCCTTCATCATCCAATCCAGCATCATCTGTCTTGGTCTTCCTCTCGATGACATTTCTTAGGAGATAGTCCCCCCTCAGCGTGTGCCCGATCCATTTCTTCTGCCTCCTTCTTAATGTGTGTAGGAAGGACCTTTCTTCTCCAATCCATTAATTGTAATCTGACATTTATAAAGCACCACTTCAAGAAAAGAATTAACTAGTGGCGCTGCCAACCTAAACCAGTGAAATTACTCTAAAATATTACAGATTTCAAGCCACTTGCGAAACTGTGGAAGGGACAAACTGAGGAGCTCGAGCCACAGCTCTTGAGAAAGGCAATTCCAGCTGGTGGCCCAACATAGGCAAAGCTTCTGGAATGAGCTGTAGCAATGTGCATATGAGGAACAGTCAGGAGTCCATGGCCAGCTGACCGAAGGGTGCCATGACCCAAAATTGAGGAGACTAAAATGCAAAAGTCCCTGAGGTATGATAGAGCAGAGCAAACAAGACTAAAAGGTCTACATAAATGCCCATAGTTGACCACTTAGTTAGTTTCCATACTGGATTAGTATTAGACTTAAGCATTCTGGCATTGCGCAATGGGTTTAACTAAAATGGTAAAATGCTTGAATGAAATTCTTGCATTATGCTTTGCATTTGACTGCTATGCAATGTTCTTTTATCTTGTATAGTACGACAGCTATCTTGAATATATAAAAAGTCTTCCATTCAATCCTCACCCAAACATCTTTGGCATGAACGCCAATGCAGACATCACAAAAGATCATGCTGAGACAAAGCAGCTCTTCAACAGCATCCTTCTCACTCAGGTCAGTCACTTGCCTACACACTTCTCACCAGTCTTCGTTTATATCCACCATAGTTTTAAAGGTGTGGCTTTTGTGTGCTGCTTGCTGCTGGAAATGCTTTGCTGTTGTTGGCATTTAATTGTCCAATATTACACTGCAGTTTGGGACTTTTGCACTTAGTTTTATCAGAATTAGTGCACAGTTTCTTGGCATGTTAGTAATTGTCCTTTGAATGGATGTCTAGTCACTGCACTGCTGTAGCATATGATCTGTTGGTTGGCATCCAACAAACCAACTGCAGTCTGGTAACAAAGGTTTATCACTTATGCGTGGCTTTATAAAGAAATGCTGTGTGGTGTAGGATCTTAAAGATATGAAACTGAGTTATAATCTCAAACACTAATTGCATAAATAGGTGCATTGTTGATGTTTCCAATGGTGCTATTTGCTGTTTGGCTGCATAAACCTTGATGGGTTATAAGGGATTTGAAAGTGTGAATATACCAGAAGTTTCCCAGCTGAGTTGTGAGATGCCTGAACATCAAATACATCTTTGTATTGGGAGAGGTCCAAGAAGTTTTTCCTACTCTAAGCATAACATTTCGAATGAGACAGCCAAGTTTGTCGTCAGCATGTCTGTCATGTGTAGTCCTCGCAGGATTTTTTGCATTATGGATTGAATGAAGAGTATGCAAGCTGCAAAGTATCGATCTGTGGCCCTTGGCCTTGAGCAATTGTTAGTGAGGCCTTATACAGTAACCATCTCAGGGAGGCTTTAACCCATACTATCCACATTACAAGGTGAGCACTCTAACCAATTTGTAACCATTGGTAACCACAATTATGGTATATGATTATTATTTCTGTTATTCAGCTGAAAGATCAAATCCAAAGATACTCAATATTAGAGGGACTTGTTTGATCTGAAATGGCTAATCTTTGCCCATGTTCAGCTTTGGTTAAATGCCCCTGAAAGGCAATCGTATTGCAGGTGAAGCACTGGATGTCTGCAAGCAAATGCTGAAACAGGAATAAAGGCTGTCTGTTGCATAGTAGCACTTGGGCATGGGGATAGGTGTGTTGATTTTTGGGACTAGGATTTTTAAGGCCAAGGGAACAAAGCAGTATATCAACATAATGTCACTGTATTTTGCCATCTTTGCCATCTGGATTGCAGCGCCAGCAACAGCATCCTCAGCAGCTTTTGATTGGTATAAGTTGGTTAGTGTAGTAGTTTAGCTTTTATTTTTGGCACTGGTTTTTAATTGCACTTACTTTAAATTAAATTTCTGTATGATTTTTAATTTAAGTATTTTCTTTTATTTTCAGTTGTTGCACTGCTGTTAATTTTACAGTAAACATTGATCTGCATTTTCTGTAGCTTGTGCACATTTACTTTTGCACTTATACCTTGCATGATTTTTACCACAGAGACATGTTTTAACACGATTATTTTGTTTTAATTCTCCTTTAAATGTACAAATGTGACTTTGTTTCATCAATCATCTGTTCATTTGATCGTCTGCTTCGTAACTGATGATGTCATCATTCAACTGATGATGTCATCAACTGATGACAATGGCGTGATCCAAACTACAGAAACGGGTGAGGCAAATCTGTTTGATATAGAGGAATGTAATGGTATGCAAGTGAGTGGGATTGTTGTGAGAATGACAAGTTTTAGATTGAATATTAGGTCAATAATTATGATTGCATGTGTAATGATAATCATGACGTTGTCTTATGGAATCTGCTTACCTACTTGCATAGATTGGTTAGATTGCCATGCAGGCAGTGCATTTGGAAGGTGCTATATAAATTATAAATTGTTTGTTAAATTACATTACCAGAAGGTTTCTTTAAAGTGATTTGGTGTCTGATGAATAAAATACTCAACAGTCGGATCAACGGTACATGTACCAACATTTCTTCAACTGTTACCTTATGCGGTTTATCGTTTTGCTATGCGTATCCTGTTTTGTGTGGCTTCTTATCATTAATAGTTAAGTTTTGTTTATTTGGACCCATTATCTAAGTTCCTTGATTTGCATTTTGACCATAATTAGATCTTATTTGCTTTACGGATTTGATGGAGAGTATGCAAGCTGCAAAGGGAATATTTTGGATGAGCCAATTCCAGACTTTGCAACTGTTTTCCCTAATTTTGGTTTTGTATGAGAATGTATATGTATCTGGGAACAAAGTGAACATTCCCTGAACACATTTTAAAACATCTCTTCAGTGAGTTTAAGTGCACTGCATGTTGTTTGAGTTTTTGAAAACCACAAGTTTGACCCTGAGGTCATCCTCTTTCTTCATGTGCAGGAAAGACACAGAAACTAACCAGTCTTTGAAATTCCTTCTATTCTCCAATGGTTAAAACATCAATTTGCCCCATTATACTGAATTACAGTGATGTAGTTAAGTGCTTTAAAACATGACTGACTATCCTTCCGAAGTTGTAGTTGAGCAGCTCTTTTTAGACTTCCTTGCACTTATAGTTCTATGCTGCTTTAAGAAATCTACTTCTCAGTTGAAGGTGACTGCCATATCAAATTAACACTCTGACTTCCTACTGCAGAACCAATCCAGTCTTCACTTTGCAAACAGAACTCACTCCACGCAATCTTGCCTTTGTCAGTTAATTACAATCCAAATGTTCTGCTCAGCCCACTCCTCTTCTGTTCTAATATTTTCCTCACTTCATGTTAAAATTTGGAAATTGCTCTAGCTCAAGCTACCTTGCCGATCTGAAGTAAACATCCCCAGAATTATGACCAACTCGGTCAACTCTCTGCACCTGTTGCAATCTCTGCGCATGTCCTTCATGAAAATTGAAAGCATTCTCGATGTCGTCATTTCACGGTCTTCCTCTCTAGTTGAAAACATTGACATTTCTCCACCAGCACACTCGGACCATTCTATCATCCATTTTACAATCACCACTCAACCGCCGCCTAGAATCTACCAAAAAGTTGAAAGAAGATCGTTCGCAAATTTTGACATATTGGAATTTCAAAAAGACCTTCAAGAAACAGAACTTTATAAATTATCACTTCAACCGACTGTCTGCTGAATCTCTGTTTGCCCTCTACGACCACACAATGGAAGAGCTTCTCAACATTCATGCTCCTCTTCGTAAAATCACTATCCGCCAGAAAATTGACTGTCCTTGGTTTGACGCAGACTGTGCTACATCAAAACGTGAAACTCGTCACTTTGAACGAAAGTGCAAATCCTCTTCAAACGACGCACATGCAATCAATTCACTGAAGCTACAAGCACGAAATCAAAGAAAACTGTTTCAATATAAACGCTCATCGTATCTACGCCAGCGCATTGAAGATGTAGAGAATGATGGCAGGGCCCTCTGGAAATCACTAAATTCCATCCTATCACCGCCACCCATTACTGAATGCCCACTCACACCAGATGAGCTCCTTGATCACTTTTTAAATAAGACTGAGGCTATTCGCCATTCCACGAAGGATGCCCCTCCACCTGACCTTAAATCAAGTCATTTGAACCCTCCTGGTTTTATTGCTTTTGACGAGATCACCCTACCTGAAGTAGACAAGCTCCTCTGTGATTCCTCCACCAAACACTGTGAACTAGACTCTTCTCCAGTTTGGATAATTAAATCCCTTCGTCATATTTTTGCCCCCATCCTAGTCCTACTTATTAATTGCTCACTCGCTACAGCAACTCTACCCACCTCCCACAAGCATGCCATTATCCGCCCTCGCATCAAAAAACCTGGCCTTGATTTATCTGACCCTTCCAACTACCGTCCAATATCTAATCTCTCATTTATCTCCAAACTTGTTGAGCGCGCCGTCCATCGGCAGTTATCTAACTACATTGAATCCAATTCACTGCTACCCCATATTCAGTCTGGTTTCCGCCGCCTTCACTCCACTGAAACTGCTGTCCTTAAAGTTTATAATGACATAATCCTGGCATTTGATTCTGGCCTCATCACTGCTCTCCTACTACTGGACTTTAGTGCTGCCTTCGATTGTGTTGACCATTCCATTCTCCTACAATTACTAGAATCACAATTTGGTATCATGGCCTATGCCCTTGTATGGATTGCTAACTTCCTGACAAATCGATCACATGCAGTTCGCCTTGGTACAAATACATCAAAGTGTTTCAACATCCTGTTTGGTGTTCCTCAAGGCTCAATCCTTGGTCCTCTCTTATTTATCCTTTACACCTCAAACATTACTCACATTGCCTTCAATCATGGTATTCTCATACACCTCTATGCAGATGAGACACAACTATATATTAAACTTGCCACTAAGGACATTGACAATGCTAAGTCTCGCATAATTGCCTGTTTCACTGAAATTCAAGCTTGGTGTGCATCCATGCGTCTCAAACTAAATGCCTCCAAGACTGAACTCATCTGGTTCAACCGTCATCCTATGCCCAACTTTGACATACTTCACCCTGTCCTTAACCTCAGCCCTGACTGCTCCATCAAACCTGCTGAATGTGTTCGGGACCTCGGTGTTCTATTAGACAGTACACTCTCAATGAAAAATCAAATCTCCTCCATAGCCAAATCCTGCTTTTTCCATTTTAGACGTATACGCAAGTCAGGAAAAGCCTTAATGAAAAATGTCTCCGCACCCTATTTCGGGCCCTAGTCATCTCCAGAATTGACTACTGCAACTCGATCCTCTACAGCCTTCCGGCATCTACCTTGCAACCAGTTACCTCTGTTCTTCATTATGCTGCTAAGCTAGTAAAAAACCTTACTCCCTTTGATCACGTCACCCCGGCCCTTCGTGAGCTTCATTGGCTCCCCATACAAGCTCGGATAAAGTTCAAAATATGCCTCCTAATGTATCGAGTGCATACAAACTCATCTCCCTTATACGTTTCTTCACTAGTCACACCATGTTCTTCTCTTCAATCCAGACAGGGACTACGATCATCCTCCCAAGGTGATTTTGCTGTCACTCGTTCCGTCAGGAAATTTGGAAACCGGGCATTTGCACTACCCGGCCCGGCTGAATGGAATAAACTGCCAGACTATAATATTCGCAAATCCTCAACACCATCGACTTTCAAAGCTAACCTTAAAACTTATCTTTTTAAAATGTACTATAATTAGACTTTCTGTATTGTTACGCGCTTTCGTGCAATTTGTTTTCTTGTTTAGGCGCGCTATAAATGTCAGATTATTATTTATTATTATTATTATTCCTCATCTGGATTTCACCTCTTCATGTCTATCTCAGTGCTCTGATTCTAGACACTACCCACCATAACAATCTGACTGTTGGCCTGTCTGGATCTTGACCTGGAACGAAACTTAATCATGCTGTCTACCAATTGTTTGGGCTGAGCACCTGTGAATAAGCTGAAATCTTGTGACTGCATTCTTTGGATGCCAAAGACAGCTCAAGATTACAATTACAATGCAGTTTACGTTTATATGAATCCAAACATCAACTTGCACTCAGACTGTCATGACAGCAGAACTTTAGCAATACATTTCCTCTGAAACAGAGGGAGGTGACTATCTAGAAAGCAGACTCAGAATCACTGGACACAGGAAACTGCAGAGAGCAAGCATGGCAAAAAAGTGTTTCAATCATGTGGCTGTATTCTCATCCAAATGAGATAAATTTAGCTCGTGTTAAATTAATAAAGTCTTTTTGTTCTTGAGACCAAGGTCTTGTATCAAGTGCACTCAAGTTTGTTTTTAAAGTCATGGTCTTGAGACCAAAAGTCTTGGTCTTGGTCTTGAGACCAAAAGTCTTGGTCTTGGTCTTGAGGTTCAAAGTCTTGGTCTTGGTCTTGCAAGACCAAGATCAAGACTTTTGTCATTATGAACAGTCACTTAACAAAACGCAAGAATTTTAAACATTTATATAATAATTACTAATAGAATTGCTTTAGTATTAAGACAGTGTGAATGAGGCTTTACTGTTGTTTTGGACAATTATTTTGACTTCCGGTTATTTATCACGGAATGATTTCAAAACAGGCTCACGATTTCTACATTTACATCCTGTGCCAGTGAATTCAGCACCTGTAGAACGTATTTTTTCACATGGCAGAATTTTTATGAAGCCTCACAGGCCACGTCTTGCTCAGAAAATTCTGAGCGAATTGGTTTGCATAAAATGCAAAAGGCATTTAGAATAACATTTCGCATGAAAGACTTTTGTAAATACGAATTCGGCCTTCTCAGCAGTCTGCATTTAGAGTTGTTTTGCTTGAATAAAATAAAAGACTCTTGTTTTCATTAAAATAGAGAGTTGTCTGACTTGACGATTTTTTAGTAAGGAATTGAAGTCTGGATATGGATGTGATTTTTGGGTCTTTGTCTCGGTCTTGGTCTTGAGACAAAGTCTTGGTCTTGATCTTGAGGTTCAAAGTCTTGGTCTTGGTGTTGAGTTTCAAAGTCTTGGTCTTGGTCTTGAGGTTCAAGGTCTTGGTCTTGGTCTTGAGGTTTAAGGTCTTGACAACAAGACTGAATTAATATGCTCAAAGCTATTCACTGGTTTAGAATCTCTTGAGGTGATGAGTTTGGCAATCGTGTATATATTGTTCATTGCCAGAAAATCAAGTCAAAGGTTGTTTCAAGTTTTAGACTCGCTTCACCCTAACAGCAGTTACCTAGTTTTCAGCTCTTGGATAGCTGCTGTTCTAACTACTCCTATGGTCCTCTTACTGCACTGGGCATCTCAATGCTCATTTAGTGTTGAGATCATCTATGTGGCACGCATTGCTTTCATAGCAGCAATCCAATCCTGACTCATTACAGTTCTTCATATCCATGAACTTCACTGTAGAAGCATGGCTTATCTTGCTGGTATTCTTGATGACACCTAAGTTCTTGTTAAATTCTGAAGTTTTTCTGACTTGTTACAGATTTGCAGAATAATTATTAAAGTTACAAAGCTATTGTACCTATTTTAAGTTTGCAGATTTATGATTACAACCATTAGAATTCATTCATTGCCAACTAAATTCAGTAGCCATAAGGTTTCTTATCTTGGTGAACACTTTAGGCAAAAGCAACATCGGGTGGTGGAAAGTCAACCGATGAAATCGTGGATGAAGTGGCAACTGATATTCTGGGGAAGCTTCCTGCGGACTATGACACCGAACAGGCACTGAGGAAGTATCCAACGTCATATAAGCAGAGCATGAACACGGTTCTCGTACAGGAGATGGTGCGATTCAATCGCCTTCTCAGTACTATTCGACTCAGCTTGCAGAACGTGAAAAAGGCCATCAAGGTAAGGACTTGATCTCTTCAAGTGGGACTGCTGTTCAAATGTTGAGTGTGACAATGCTTAGGGGCTATCCATATATTACGTATGCAAAAATCCGGAAAAATTGGACCCATCCCTGTATGCACACGTACATTTTTCCACCCCCTCTACCTGCGTCGGTACGGTTGGCGCACCCCTCCCTTCAAGACCAGCTGCAGAATGTGTCAGTACCACAGGTCCAGGCAGGGACTGTCTGCACTTTAGGCCAGATTGAAGGATGAGTAATCCATGGACTCACTGCTGAGTTATGTGATAGTTTAATAATAGCATTTAGAGGTAAGGTGGCATACAAGTGACACCTCTCCCACAGTCCTACCTTCTCTGGTAGTACCAGACAGCTGGAAAAGACTGCACTCTAGCTCACTTGAAGGCCAATCAATTTGAAGGCCCCCATTTCCTATGCATAGTGACCCCCCCCCCCCATTCGCAAGCATATGCAAGCACATGCATTTCGGTTACCCCTCCATGCGTACTTAATATATGGATGGCCCCTTATTGAATGAATGAATAGGCTAGATCAAGTAAATCAAGTGGTGGTTGCATTTGTTCCAGGCAGAAGAACAGTTTTGATCCTTTGTAGGGTTTTGCTGCTTATTGTTGGCACCACAAACTACAGCAATTGTTGACGAATGAACCTTTTCAGTTGCTGGATGTAAATTTTTTAACTCTTGTCCTGCGTCTTTGTATTCTGTTCAGTCTGTCATTTCGGTTTCAACCTAAGACTCACCTATTCATTTGGCTTATTCATGTCTCTAGTGCAGCTGCCTCTCTGTGTCAGCGACTGACTTTCTGTGTATGGACCTGACTGCATCTTGGTCTTGGGGTCGCATCGGTTCATTCCTTGTGTATCAGACACCAGCACCACTGAAGTTGCTAGTTAATAATAATAATAATAATAATAATAATAATAATAATAATAATAATAATAATAATAATAATAATAATAATAATAATAATAATAATAATCAACAGTAATTGGTGCACCACTTTTTGTTGACAGATGTAAGCCTTCCTGGAGCAGTCTGTCTTTTGATTAACAGTTTTTACTGCCACTAATCGATTGTTGTAATTTGGAAATTTGGTGTCCGGTTTGGTTCAGTCAGTGTAGCTACAACAGCTGAGGTTGTCAACAGTATCAGCAAGTGTAACAGTGTTGTCTGTTACCAGGGACAAGTGGTGATGTCAGCTGAGCTAGAAGAAGTGGTCGTCAGTGTTCTCAAGGGCAAGATCCCAGAAATGTGGATGAAGAAATCCTATCCTTCACTGAAGCCACTTGGCAGCTATGTCTTTGATTTCCTGGCAAGGCTCAAATTCTTAAAGGTAAAACTGTTGTGTGCCAACAATATTATAAACTTGGAATGAGATTACCAGTATTGTTACATGTGCAACCATATATACTCTTGTGACGCAACAGTTATAGACCACAAATGCGTATGACATTACTATACAGCATCCATGAAAGCAAAGAAAATATTTCAGAAGTAATTGTTGATTATGTGTGAAGTTATAAATCAGCTTTCAGCTCCAAGTTGAAGGTCTTCTAGAATTGTTTTGTTCTAGTGAAAACTGATAGAATGCCTTTTCTTGACTGCCTTCATGTTGTTTTACTGAGTTGAAGAACCTATCTATTAGTTGATCAATCTGGTTATCTCTTAACTGTATGTGAGCTTTACAGTGTTAGTTAGTAGTGACCAATTTGATTCTTTCTCTAGTTTAACTAAAGGGTGCAAGTATGTCATTAAATTATACTCTGTTAGAAATTACTTTTTATGTTGGAATAATTGGTGATTTTGGATTGGGCTTGGATTTAAAGCTGACAATCAATGTGGATTTGACTGACATGGATTATTCGTTTCAGGACTGGTTTGAAAACAGTGCTCCTCCAATATTCTGGATTTCTGGCTTCTACTTCACTCAGGCTTTCCTAACAGGAGTCCAGCAGAACTATGCTCGAAAGTACACCATTCCAATCGATCTGCTGAGCTTTGACTATGAAGTACTGGAAGACAAAGACTATACTAAACAGCCTGATGATGGTAGGGTTGAAATAAACAGCAGAAGTTTACTTTTCCACAGTCTCAGTAATTTTCAAGAGGCACAAACAAAACATACCATCTTTCCAAACATCTCATGTTCACAGTTACGTTGCACTGAAATTGATGTTTTAACCATTCCAGATTTCATGTCTAATCTGAATTTATATAGCATTTCTCCAAGAAATGTTAACAAGTGTTCATAGATTTAACTGCTATAAAACTGCTGTAAAAGCTATGAAGTGTTAGGCATTTGTCCTTTCTTGACAATGTATTTTTTGTATTTATCTAATCTGCAGGAGCCTACATCAAAGGTTTATTTGTCGATGGAGCTCGCTGGGATCGAAAGACAAAAAAACTTAACGAAAGTCTGCCAAAGGTCCTTTACGACACAGTGCCTGTGGTATGTATATGCAACATAGGAACAACAATCGAAATATTTTTACAGATGTCTTTTGAGCAGTGTTGCTAGCTTTAACTGAAAAACAGGTTTCAAATGGATAGATTAGCACCTTCAGTTTCAGAAAACAGAGATTAACGGATGAAGGAGATTTTTGCACAGCTGAAAAAAACATTTTCAGCGTATCCTTGATCTGGTAGACAAGCCTTTGAAGAGATGCTATATAAATTACCAGAAACATACATAGAAAAGAAAGACTCAAAGTTTCTAGATAGAAAGCAACTGGAGCAACTAGCCATCAAATGGTTGCAACCATTGTAGCTACCTGTTTACGTGCGGTCCATTTATTCATTAATCTGCTTAACAAACAGTTCCACCATGACTCCTATTTAACACATAAGCTATGTTAACATACCATAGAGGAGCTTGCTGTTTAGCAGTCTCTATCAGCTGTGGAATACAGGGCAACAGTATTAGGGCTGCCGTGTTTTAAACCTTACAGTCTCAGAGCAGGTGAGCTTAATACAGCTGCACGTCCCCACACTTAGTAGCAGCTGTAACTAAGATAAATTATGGAGCTTAATTGTGCCCTATACTGCCACTGCCAGCCTATTTAACACAAGCAGAAGCTTTGCTGATGTCTCAGCCACACTGATAACAGCCGTGTACCCTTAGGATTGGCAGTTCAATCCAGGCACTTTGGAAACAGTAGATATTAATGTGGCCAGAAACGGAAATTATCTGGTATTAAATCACAATCACTTTTGCAAAGTAATTGGAGAAAGTTGTCTGATAAGAGGCCACAGTGCAAGTGCCTTCACATCATTAGCCTATGTCTTCAACATTTCTACCCACACGAAAACTGGCGTAATATTTCTGTATGGCCATCTTAAGCTCTGGTCCATTAACGCCCTGTCATGGTGACTCTGGCTCCAAATGACCACAGATAAACAGGTGCGCACTGCAATTAAAATGTGCATAGTTGAGTGCAATTTGTTTAATGACTGTAATGCAAGTGACATTACAGAACAACAGAAAAATTACTCAGAACCCAAATTGTCATGGAATTGTTTGTTTACAGTATTGTATTCCATGGACTTTTCAGATTTGGATAAAACCATGTAAGAGAGCCGACATTCCTGATAAACAGACATACACAGCTCCGGTTTATAAGACAAGCGAACGTCGTGGAGTTCTTTCAACAACTGGACACTCAACCAACTTTGTAATCGCTATGCAGATTCCAAGCGATAAACCGGAAGAGCACTGGATCTCACGCGGAGTGGCTCTGCTCTGTCAGCTGGACAACTAAATGCTGTGGATCTCACGAGGAGTGGCTCTCCTCTGTCAGCTGGACAACTAAATGCCGTCTTTAGAACTTCAACAACTCTAATCATTCAGTCAATCTTCTGTCATCAGACAGATTGATTGAATCTTAAACAACTTTTTATACCTTAAAAGATTCACTTAAATTGAAAAATACACTTTATTTTGCACATTTTAATAGGCTTTACCTGGAATACTTAATTTTACATAAAAGTTGGAGCAGAAGGATACACTGAAAAACAGGAGATTTTAGTTAACTGAAATTTGGGGACAAATGGTTCATACTTGTGGAAGGAAAGGGGTTGCCTCACAACTTTGCAGAGGAGAGAGGTGTCATAGTAGAAGTAGGAGAAGACATCAACCTAGGGCATTGCTATTGGCCGATGATGATGATTCACAGTAAATTATTAACACTAATCAGATACCACCATCTCCATTTCTTTTGGATAAAACTGCAGTTGACTTTAATTCCTAGGAATTCAGAACTTTTGTTAGCTGTTTTTAATATTTATGACTTTAAAGCTAGGATAGTTTTTTTCTTTTAACCTAAAGGTTGTTTTTAATTAACTAAAATGACTGTGTATACCGGGGTATTTGAGTCAGTTTAGGATGTGAGATACTTTGAATTACCAGTGAAGAACGATTTGTTTGTAGAAATTGCTTCCAATTGTTAACTGCTTGATAAGACAATTTTAACAGCTATTATCAACATCTTCAACAATAAAAACAGCAGAATTAATAATAATAATAATAATTTATGACAATATCTTGAACAAATAAAGACTGGTGCTTGAAGTTATAGATCAGGTCATCATAATGCTTCTCGATAATTTTTAAGACTTAATGGCTAACTTTAAAGTGTTGCAGCATCTGTTAAGTTTTGAAGCACGTTACAATTATGTTTATTCAACTTTGAACGGACATGCTAAATACTTGATTAATTTCAAGTCTTGTGTTTAATCTATTAATACTAAATAAGTACATGTATTACTGACACACTGAGATACAACCAAAATACAGTCATTGGCATATGACTGATTTTGATCATGCTCAACAGTTCAGCACCATCTTCAGGGCCCACTGCAGGGAAAGCAGTGGACCCATGACGAAGCCAGACAGTGGCGGCACCAGCTATACAATTTCAGCAGGTCGAGTCAAGGTCATGACAGTTATTCAGCAGGTCGAAGAAATTAATGTTTCAGTTTGACGCATCAAGCAGCATAACCTCAACATAAGCAGTATAACTTAGATATATAAAACGAAGAAAATTACTGTTGAATGCTTATAGCCCAATTGACAATTTTAGAGTTTACAACACAGACTTCTATTGACATACTAGATAAAACGTAAAAGTCGTTTAGATCTAATACTTAAGTTTTAAATGTAAAAATGATATTAAAAATTCCAAAGGTCAAGGGTAAAATAGGCAGGTCATAAGGCATGTCAATAGTAAAATAGGCAGGTCAAATGACCTGCCGTGACCCATGGTAGCGCCGCCACTGAAGCCAGATCTAAACAGCCACCCTTGGAAATGAACTTGTTGCGTGTGGTCCATCAGAAATGACTTCACCCACTGCAATGGTACACAACTGAAGCCGTATTGTTTATGCCTTTATTACTTGAAGATTTAAAACACAAGTTAATATAACTAAATACACCGCATAATATGTGCTAAACTTAGTTTTATCAACAACAGGAGGCCAGAAAAAGTGAGCCATGCTGTTCAAGATCATACCGGTAAAGTTAAGTTTAGCACCGTCCTGCAAGAAAAAGGTCAAGAAAAATCATTATATTAACAGGCAACTCATAATCACAAAATACCTTATAACAGTTGTTATGGAAAACATATTAAGAATAACCTTAAAATGATGTGTCATAATTTGGTCATTTTTAATGCTCAATCAAATTTGAGATCAATATCCCTGACAGTGTTATATAAGAATTTGCAATTTAATGAAGTGGAGGCTTTGTTCAAGTGCAGAGGCATAGCAGAGGGGGACATGTGTCCCTGGATGCCAAAGGAAAGGGATGTCAAAATGAGGGTTACAATTAATCATTTTAATATCCTAGCTATGCCAAAACGAGGGTTACAATTAATAATTCTAATATCCTAGCTATGCCACTGACGATGTGCAGTGGGCCCTGACATTGGTCAGTGGGGTCAAAAAAGAGGGTTTAGTGCATTATTTTACTCTGATACCAATGACACATATATAAAAAAACAGCTATAATAAGTCGTTGAGGTAATTGAAAAATTTAATTATCACATGTTATTAATCTAAAGTTGGTTGAACTATGGTTCAACCTATGGTTAGCACTTGATATGCGATATTTAGATGTCTAAGTTTTTTGTTATTATTCTGTTTCCATGTGGCTCTTACACCAGAAGCGTCATTGTTAAGTAGTCTGTTTTCTAAAAAGAACAACTTAAATTTACCAATACTTCATTCTCAAATCTCGCTTTCACATACAGTTCTTTGTCATAGCACTGGAAATATATACTTTATTATCACCATTACTATTATCGCTGTAGACTGTTGTAAGTTGTGATGCGGTGTGTCAGCCTTCGTTGATTTATAATAAACGAATATACATATAATAAACAATTGCTATCATAAACTCAGTAAATGATTCTGTCCCTCTCACCCACAACTTAAGTTGGTCCAGGGTACAAAAATGTTTCATTCTGTGTAGAAAAATAAAGAGCAAAAAATGTTTACACAGTTCGGCATATTAGTACATCTCTGCTTGTACAGTTCATCCATGCATATATATAAGCAATATGCATATCTGCAGGACTTATACATGATATGCATGTTAGTATTACCTATGATCTCTAATTCGAACAGATATGTTACTGAGAACAATGCTAGTGAGCATGGTTAAATCAAGCCACTACTGTTTTTACAATTCAACAGTAAGTTTACATCTGCGAGTACCATTGCTGACAAATGCTTATTATAACTGAACAGTTATTATAACCTTAGGCAAGTCAACCATGCTGACAGTGTCTTAATAAACTTGATTTCTCTTCGGCATAAATACATTAAATCCACAATAACAGACATTGATTTCCAGTGAAGATAAAAACAACAAAGATGACGACAATTAGGCAGGAGTCATGTGTGATAATTCATTGAGAAGTTCTTTGAAGGAAGGTCGATCAGTTGGTGAGATGTTCCATGTTCTCTTCATGATGTTATGCATCTGCACAGGACATCCCTCTGGTGGATCCATTCGATAACCATTCTCCACGTGTTTCATGACATCTGCGATCAGCTACATGTTCAATGAACAACAATTCATCAGCAACCAATCTAACCAATAAAGCAGCAGCATTAACAAAACCTTTAGGTACAGTCATGGCGGCCAGTTTTCTTCTGTACGAAGCATCTATTACACAGCTGACTGATTAAAACAGATGCTTGAAAAGTGGTTGCTAGAATACTCAAGAAAACATGCTTTTCTACCTCCAAAAACATTGTTCAGACTTCAAAAATCATAGTGCTGTGTTAAACTTTCTCAACATTGTAAACTCCATTTGCACAAATCATATTTCAAGTTGCACAACCACCAATGTGCTTTCCTTTTGTTCAAAATCTTGTGTTCACTGAGTTCACCAGTGATTGTCATTGCAAAAAGGACAAATCCTTCAAAGTCTCCCTCTTCTAACCTCTGCTCATTTTATGCATCAGACTAGCAGCTGTTCATCAGTTTCTAGGAAGAATTCTTCACTAACGACTGAATGAAATTAAACATTTCTAAACAAATACTTTTTTTTATTAAATAATGCTGAACACTCAGTAAATTAACTGAATTCAGAATAAATAAGACCAGAAATAACAAAATCTTACTATTTTTGGATAAGGCACTCGTCCGAAGGAATAAATCTCCCAAAGTAAAACTCCAAAACTCCAGACATCTGATTTGCTAGAGAATTTCTGTTTCAATAGAAACCAAATAAATTTTCAAGTCAGAACCAATAAACTAAAGAAGAAACCTAGAAACTGACCAGAAAACAACAGAATCATAAAAATGCGATAAAGCACTACATACTTAGAGAATGAAATACAAGTACGTCATGTACCAGCATTATGAACAAAATTGCATCTATTCAAATCAGAACCTTGATCAAATGAACAGAATATCATGTCTCCTTCTCTACCACTGTCTGTGATCTTGATGTAACAGATAAGAAATTTAGCTGCTTGGGAGAGCACGCATCTGAAGAACGTGCTTCTACCATCTGCATCAGATTCTAACAATATGCCATTCACTTACAATGCAAGCCATCATGACCCTAATGTGTGCATTCATATGCAACAGGCTTGACTATGGCAGTGCTAGGTATGCAGGCCTATTACTTGCATTTATCAGCCAGAGATGGTTCCAATTGTTGTGGCTTGGCTGATTGGCAGTACGTTTGGGCACATAACCAGTATCACGTCAGAGGAATTACGCTGATTCACTCTGCAAAGTGTCTTGGCCTCTTCAATCCATAGCCATATATCCATTTGTTCTGCCTCACAAGGTGGTTGTCACTCTGGCCTGAATTTCAACAATGTAGCATACAAGCTTCGCTGTGGAATATGTTGCGACATGAATTACTTGGTAATTTTTGCTTCTTTTCTGTAGGCACAAGAAACGGAATCTGTTTGATCATTGTTTTGTGCAGGGCTCGAAGTGGGAAACAAGAGGTGCCGATATGGCTGAGAGAACCATTCCCTTCCCTCCCCCTTTAGGCCATACCGGTATGGATTTTTCACCTGGAGAAGTTCCGGTATGCTTTCAGCAGGCCAGGAGAGGTGCCGGTATGGCATACCGTTTCATACCGTCCCACTTCGAGCCCTGGTTTTGTGTTGTCAAGCCAGAGTTACATGACAACTTTGTGATTATAAATATGAAACAAGAAATTAGAGAAGAACCAGTGTCATAGAAATTTTAAAAAGCAATTCAAGATTGCTGCAAGTATATCTCATAATGATCAGAATGAGAAATACGAAGATTCTAAACCTATATATGTCTTAAATCTGACCTTTTGCACACTAGCCTCAGGCGCTGTCCACCGGACTGCCACTTTGCCTTCAGGTTGCTTTTCATCTGGATCTTCAATTGTACGAGCAAGACCAAAGTCAGCCACCTTTAAAGAATCAGCCAAACATCACTTGACTTTCAGTTTAAAGATTGATGCTAAGAACATGCCACAGAAGAAATAAATTGCCGTTGCAAGTAATAAAATAAAAATAAAAATGTATAGTGGCCATGATGTGAGCATGATGTAGAGATGAACGAAACCATCCAGAGCCTGTAAAAACTGGCATGGTTGACTCAAGAAACACAACAGACATAGACTCGGAGGCTAAATTTCTTCCAGTACACGACACCTTTTGAGCAACTTAGAGCAAGCTGCTTAAATCTTAAAAAAATACACATTTTTTAACCGAAAAAAAACAAGCAACTATAATTTATAAAGTGGAATCTAGTATGGCACTGATGTGTTTTTATTGTGTTTGGCTTCTTTGGAGTCATCGTTACTAAAAGATTTTACTTAAATATTTGACTATAAATGACAAATACCTTCGCAGTTCCAGTGTCTTGAATAAGAATATTTCGTGCTGCTAGATCTCGATGAACAACATTCTTTAATTCCAGGTAAGCCATTCCTGCACAAGTATCTCTAAAATCAATCAGAATGCACCTGATAAGGAAGGTGTTGGGCTGTTAGCTGAGTATTTTTTTCATGACTTCTGTGCCAGCAGTTTAATGTGTTGCACATATATTAATAGGCGACTCAGTACACACGGAACTGTTTCGATTTGATCAGAAATCACACATTTCAAATGGGTGAAACATTCTTACACAGTTCAGCAGATGTACTATGAGACATTGCTTAATCAATCTTCCCTTTCCCTAAAGAGCAGCAAGTACGGCATGTACAGTTCATCAACGTTCAGCTTCAAGTGGCACATTTTCATGTATGTAAAGTAATGTAACTCTGCAAACACTGCAAAACTACTAGTCTGGGCAGTAGCTGTGCGCATCCAAAGAACTACCAAGTGGCCACGGGCAGATGACCGGAGAAAGGCCCGACAAGGCAAACTGGAAACCAGGGTGCAGTAAGCCCTGAGATACAGCGGAGCTGAGCAACAAGACAGTTACGCATGAGGGAAAGGACCTTAAATTGGATGTGTTGGTGAATGGGAAGCCAGTGAAGAGAGTACCGGATGTAAGAAGAGATATGGGCAAACTTCATGATGCCCCAATGAGGCGAGCAGCAGCATGATCGTAATCTACAGATTGTTATCCAATGTGCTTTATTCAAGTGTCAATGGGAAGGCTGTTCCACCAAGAAGGTGAAATACAAGATCAGTCCTGACATGCACATATACTAGATGTATGGCAGAGGAAAACAAAGTGTCACTGTACTTCACAGAATGCAACGACCGATCACCAGGCCGAGTGGGGAAAGAAACACACAGCCAATGGACATCATCTGAAGCAGCAACAGCCATTGAAGTTTGTATAATACTTATGTGGTGCTCAGAAATTTTTGAAGATTCAATACTTATATTATGTTTACATGAATTGCACTCAGTAACCAAAAGCCATTGGAGATTACTTTGCATATATAATCCTTTATGTGAGAAAAGCACAAGAGATTAGCAACTGTCCAGCTGGAAAACAAAGCTGAGAACTGACTTCAGATGTTGAATGCAGACGAGAAGGAAACCTATAAGTACACCACTGCAATCACCCGGGTGCCTCTAGACAAAAGAGTGGCACAGTGTGGCAGCATGGACAAAAGACAAGGTCCACTGAATGACACTGATCTGCAGATGGTCAGTTGTAATCATAAACTCCACATTTCTACAGGTCTACTCTAAAGTTAACCACAGGACACCAGCTTATTCACAAGCGCTCAGTCATGTCAGAGGAGTTGTCCAAAGATGTCAAGAAAAGATCTGAGTTGAGTTGCCAGAGACCAGACAGAGGAGGTAGAGGAGCTGCTAAGGCACGTTTCATCAAGAACAAGAAAGCTTAAAGAGGTGCGGGCTTCAATTTAGAGTGGAAAGCCTATTGGGCGATAAGTAGAGGAGCCTGAGGCAGATGGGGAGCAGCGGCATTCATGAGGGTACCTGTACTTTTTGACAACATCCACCACAGAGAAAAAATAACACGTTAAAACGACAAAACTAAAAAGTTATAATTAATATAAAATTAATAACATATTAAAATTACAAAACAAACAGAAATATAATGCAAAATTAACAACCAATTTCCTGTGTAAAACTATGTATAAACCATTGACATTAGATTTTTCTGCAACAAAAAAACTCAAAAGTCAAGGTCATTTTTATGTATGTGTACATGCTATGCTTAACATTTTATTTAAATTTTTCCCCACTGCAAAGTCAGTGCTGCACGTGTTTTCAGAGAATGCTTACCTGGCAAAGTTGATGAGTTCCTGAGGTGTAATTGCACTTCGACCGCGACTCCTCAGGTAATCCAACAGACTTCCTTTAGCCATGTATTCCGTCACAATAATCAGCGAATCAACACGAATTATGCCAATTAACTTCACAAGGTTTGGATGAGTTAGTGTTCTGTCAACAGAAAGTAGTTTTAAAAAATGAAATAGTTTTTATATTGCATTTTGCATTCATTCTCTGATTCTTGCATATACAATCCTTAAGATGTCGTGTCATTTTCCTAAAAGCATGATCAAACCAGCAACACAACTGATTTATAAGCAAATGTCCTCCAATGAACATAGAACTGATCAATGGTGGCATGACAGCGAAAGCAGGAGAGAAATAAATCTTAGCGAGTGGAAATAATTTTTCTCAAGAGATCGTCAGCAATATGCAAAGTAAAGTTACCATATCAACTCAGTATCATAACTACTAGTACTAAAATTAGTACTAGTATTGTTGAGTTGGCAAAGTAACAGCATTGTCATGAACCAATCAAGTTCTTTTCGTTATTACTTTGCAACAAAGAATATTATTATCCTGCACCAAATGCCAGAGTAAATCCATTCCAATCACCCCCATATACGCACAATGTCATAAAGTCTTGAAACTGTTGCCAAATCATCCCTTTGCATGCCAGATATTTTTAACCATTGTTCTGGCCCCATCCTGATTTTTGTGTGTTTTAGTCTATTTCTCTCTTTTTCTCTCTGCTACCTGGGTAGCCTACCTGGGAAGCATGATTACAACAGATGCCAAATGCCATAAGGAAATTAGAAGAAGAATAGCACTGGGTAAAGAGGCATTCACAAAAAGGAAAGAGCTATTGAGAGGAAAAATTAACAGAACTCTGAAGAAAAGAATGGTAAAGACACTGGTGAGGAGTGTGGTGTTGTACGGATCAGAGACTTGGACCATGAAAAAAGAGGACATCAAGAAACTGGAGGCGTTCGAGATGTGGATTTGGAGAAGAATGGAGAAGATCAGCTGGACAGAACATAAAACAAATGAAGAAGTGTTGGGAAGGATTGGAGAAGAAAGATCCTTGATACATACATTAAGAAGGAGGCAGAGGAAATGGATCGGGAACACGCTGAGAGGAGACTCTCTACTAAGAAATGTCATCGAGGGAAGAATGGAGGGGAGGAGGACAAGGGGTACACCAAGACAGATGATGCTGGATTTGATGATGAAGGAAGGATACAAAAGGCTCAAAGAAGACGCTCAAAATAGAGAAATGGCGACGTCGGATGTTAGAACCTGCCAGAAGGTAGAGAACCAGAAGAAGAAGTCCATTTCACTCCTTAAGAGTAAAAACATTACAGTGTGATTACACCATATCAGCCACTGAAGATAGAGTTAAAGTATAAAGATGAGACTTGTTTATAAATACATTTTTAGTCGGCCTATGTCATTTCAATCTATGTGCTTGTATTTTTTTAGATGACAGGCAAATGTGATGGTGTTGGATACATGTATCATCATATTGTCTTTCGACATTCTGCCAATGTTTTAAACAAATATGTTACTAATATATAAATAATAAAAATATATACATTTATGCTACTAATTAGTAGTGTTTCTTCAGTCATTTAAAACTATAGAGTCAGGTGACTGTCTCTCCCATGAAGCCACTTGGTTTACATCAGGGAATCGCTACCTTAGCGCTTAAAGTGATGCCTTTTTAATGAAATCAATATCAGCGACACTCTTAGCCTGTTTTAAATCTACGAAAATATATAAGACCCTGATGAATGTTTCGTATTGGTGAGCAGGCCCACTCTTTTAGTACACTATTTCAACCAGCCTTTACTCAGAGGCAGCAAAAAGTCTAGTCTTGTCACCATGGTGCCACCTCAAAATTACTGTGGGTATCACTTTTTGCACATTTTAAATGTTTTAAACAAATCATCGTAATCATAATCTCCAATTTTCTAAAGCGCCACTGTAAAGCTGAGCGCAAAGAACCAGCTTATTCACGAATCATTAGTATCAACATCAATTGCACTACTACCGACTACCCAGAAATGCATGAAACCCTTCAAAATCAATGCTCCATCCCACTTTGACTTAACGAAAATCATATGTCAGATTTTGTCTTCATTTGTCACTGCGGACATAAACGCGATCGCAAAGCAAACCATATGAGCAACTTTCAGGTCTAATATCTTCACAACTACCTGATGAGTGCAATGGGAAACTTGAAGCCAATTCATTGCCCTAATTAACCGTCAACTTATTTACACAGGATGACTGCTAGTTCACAAACTTCCTAAGTGCTTAGCAAAGTGCACCCATAATGTAACAATATAATGTCATGGACAGTGTATAATGTGGACTGCATGGTAAGTTATCCATTCTCAAAATTTTGCACTTAGGGCATGCAAAATGTTAAGCACAATTAACTCAGTTTAAATTGTTAGAAAGCATTATATTACTACAGTATCTAGAATCCAATTACAATCAATTACTAAGCTTATTTAAAACTTGCTGCCCATGGTAAAACTGTCGTAGTTGTGAACTTCACCTACTATTATTCTCTCAGCATACCACAGAATACAAAACTACAGAATTATCTTACAGCATGGACTAAATAAGCCCCTTCAAATTTCCATTCTATGTCTGATGCTTATATGATGCCAACTGCTCAATGTAGTGTTTGATAAGGCTACTATTTTAAAACATTACAAAATGCAAAAAATGGGATTCAGTTATGTTAATCCTACATAAGCCAAATTTTAAGCTTTACTAATCCAGATACAGAATTCTAAAAATGGAAAATCACAAGTCATTAACACTTACACCATGACATGTGCTTCCAAAAGATACTCGTTAGCAGAATCGTTGTCTTTGAGGATTTTTACAGCAACAGTTTTCCCCTCATAAAGTCCTTCAAAGACCTCTGCCAAACAATCAACCACAGAAGTTTAATTCATACATAAACTCCTATGCAATCAAGGTATATTTTTGGCACTAAGCTACAGTTTAATAAAAGGGAAATCTATAAAATTGATTAGGTTACAAAACAAAGTATTTTTGGATTTCTGATATCAGGCCAAAGTTCTGAACATTCCAAGAAGTAATGAGGTCAAACATGCCAGAAAAAATACACAACTCCAAGAAGTCATCTTAAAAAGATACTAAAATAGAATGCAGCATAAAGTATGTTTTAGATATAAAATATCTTACTCTAAATTTCAACAAATTAATCAATATTTCTATTGTTTCATTTCCATTTGTTAAGAAGCTGGAAAAATGATATATATATCATTTTTCCAGCTTCTTAACAAATGGGAATGAAACAATAGAAATATTGATTAATTTATTGGCTCTTGTTTTATCATTGGCGACTTCTGCCTCCTTTTGCCAGAGCAAGTCACATATATGTGACTTGCTCTGGCAAAAGGAGGCAGAAGTCGCCAATGGTAAAACATGAGAAATTAGCCAAAACACCAATCAGGTGTCAATTTTTCAATTTTCGGTTTTTCCATATATCAATAAATAAGATCTTATATTATATGAAAAAAATATTGATTTAATAATATTTCACCTATTTCACGACAAATTTAATAAGTTTGTGTGATTGATAAAAATTATTTGGGAATTTAAAATCATTGTTGGGTTCAGTTTCAAGAGTATTTTATGGCTCTCATTCTGTTAGGAATACCATGTGTAATACGTCATTTGAAAGTTTATGCATTCAACTTGCTAAAAATAGCCTCATTTGGCGGGTTTCCCAAACTGATTTCCACACGTTCAAGGTTAAAACACTGAAACTTTGCAATTTATGTTTAGTTTGTATTAAGATAATAAACTTTGCATGCGGTCATGGGCGGCGATCCCGAGGTGGTGGAGGGGGACAAGAGCCCCACCTTTAAGAGTGGGGGAACACACCATACATCTGACCCCCCAAATTTTGAAGAAACACCAAAAAAAGGTCAACAGTTTTTTCTCGCGTGTGTGTGCGAAAAAACTTTTGACCTCTTTTTGACCATATCAGTTCAAAACTCTTTTTTGACCAGATTAGTTCTAAAGTGTCCCCCCACTTGTCAAACAAGATCACCGCCAGTGTATGCGGTTTTCTCAAAATTATACTTCAGAGTAGCAAAACATTCTAAAATTCATATCTCTGGGACCAATAAAGATAGAGTAATAATTTTTTCAACATTTTAAAAAGAAATTATTATTTATAATTTTAAGCCCAAAATATACAAAACTAATTTTTGGACAACAGCCTCCTTTTGCCAGAGCACGTCACATATAAATAAAAACAGTATATCACACTCAAGCCATGACTTCCATGAAGACCAATCTTATACCAAAGACTTATCTTGTACGTGCTGCAATGATATGCAATGATCAGAAAACATGAACTGCTTCACAGGAATGAATTAAATAATTGTAGAATTAATTAAATAATTGTAGAATTGTCCACGACAGAAGAAGAGCAGTTCTCTAAGCTAGTCCCAAGAGATCGCCATGGATATGAAGTGTAGGCCTATAAACTTCAGTTGTCTTAGGCTTGGCATATATAAGGACAGGTGGTCAGTCCTCTCCCTCACCGCCTGATCTTCCCACTGACAGTGTGTATGGTCAGTGTACTAAGTTTAGACGAGCTGATACAAGCTGAAGTGTAAAGATTTCCTAAATATTGTTAATAAAATGCAAATAAAATTTATGAAACTTAGAAGAAATAACATTTTCCATTAGTTGAATTTAACACAAATGTCAGCACTTTTCAGATTAGAAACAGAAATCATAGAAGAGCAACCAACCAGAGAAGTTTCCTCTTCCAATCAGTTCACCCCAAGTTAACTTATCCTTTTCAAGGATAAGTTGTGGAGGAATTGAAATTGAAGGCAGTTCCTTTACATGTAGTGTCAGTTTGGCAACTAGGCCATCTGCATCGGCCTTGTAGTGCTAGTTTAATGACAGAAAAGTAGACTTAGAAGTTGTGAATATATTGCAGGTATCAGGTAATCAAAATCCTTTCAAATATTATATTTAACAAAATGCTGCCAATACTAAATTACAAAAACAAAATGCTGCCTGTTTCATCCAAATCAAAATCAAATATTCATTTATTCTTCTACCCAGTTGAGCTGGCAGATGCTGCTCGTAACTTAGGTGTTGTTTCAATTATGCAGTGTCTCTCACTGGCCATGTAAGCAGTATTTGTAAGTCATCATATATGTTCGTTTGTGACATATGCAGAAGTAGGCATTATGTGCCCATGTCTGTAAGGACATCTCTTGCAAATGCATTGGTTTTCAGTCGCCTAGATTACAGTAACTCCTTTCCTACTGGTATGAGTGGTATCAATATAAGGCAAACATGCTGAAGCTGCAGAGAGTGCAGAGCTCTTTGGCTACAGCCAGAACTAATACATCCAAATATGAACATATAACCTCTGTGCTTAAATCCTTGCATTGGTTTCAAACTGGGCTCATAGTTTATACAACTTTGAATTCTGGCCAACCACAATACTTAAAATTAGGGCTTAGCCGGGTGCCGTTTTTCAATCGGGTACCGGGTCCGGGTAGTTTGAATAAAAATCGTCCGGGTACCGGGTCCGGGTATTAAAACTAACAGTAATCTCAAATCTCTAATCCGAACACAATGTCACAAAAAAATACCGAACACAATGTTGCGAAAAAATAAATCCACTCTACCCTCTACCAATCAACTTCAGAACATTTTAATAAACAAGGAAAACAAACTGCAATGATCGAAAAGGGTGGGAGAGAGGGACTAGATGGCGTTCTCAATAATCAAAGAGAATTGTCAGCATTTAGATGAAAGAGGAGGGGAGAGGAACTTGCTGGAGCTCTCTATAATCAAAGGAAATTGTCGGTGCATAGGCGAAAGGAGGAGGGGAGAGAGACTTGATGGAGTTATCAACATCAAAGGGAATTGTGGTGTCTAGGCGAAAGTAGGAGGGGAGAGGGACTTGATGAAGTTCTCAACATCAAAGGAAATCGTCGGGGCATAGGCGAAATGAGGAGGGGAGAGGGGCTTGCTGGGACTCTCAATAATCAAAAGAAAACGCCGGCAGATCATGGATAGCCAAAGGCCGTCGCCAAGGCAACTTACTGTTCCTGATGTCATTACATTATGTTACTGTTATAATTGACATTTACCCACCCGGACCCGGATGACCTTTCAGCTCCGGGTCCGGGTGTCTTCCGGGTGTTCAATACCCGGAATTTCCGGGTATCCGGGTCAGTACCCGGCTATGCCCTACTTAAAATCAGTTCACACTCCCAGACTTATCATTATTCAACAAGGTCATCTGATTATCTTTGTCTGGTCATACCTAAATCAAGAACTGTTCTTGGTGAACGACCTTTTTCGGTTGCTTGACCTAGTGTTTGAACTCTCTCCCTGTGTCTGTATGTGCACTCTGCTCAGTCGCTTGTATCATTTTGTTCTCAACTTAAAACTTACCTCTTTCAAACTGCTTATCCACCATAGGCTGCCTCTCTCTCTCTCTCTCTTACCCACTGATCTGATTACAGCTTGATTTTGGTGTTCCATTGGTTGATGCCTGGTGCATTAGACACCGGTGCAGTAGAAGTTACTAATTACAATTATATCTGGATGAAACATGAGATGAGATGTAATTAGTGAGGATCACGAATCATAATGACCACTGATATCGGCAGTAGATGTTCAAAAAGTCCAAAGCTAAAAGAAACCAAAGCAGATACAAAGACTAACTCCACAATTTCAGCAGACACCTTAAAACAAAGATATTGAATGTTCAAACCATAATACAGAGGAAGTGGTGGCTACATGTACAACCATCTAAATTACAATGGACTACAGAAAAGTTTTAAAAACCTACCTTAACAAGATCTGCAAGATTGTCAAAATATTCTTCATCATCAATAGTTAGTTTGATTGGAGGCTCCTTTGACTTTTTAATTCTGTAGTGTTCTACGGCAAATTTATGTGAACCTACATCATCTAACATGTCATAGACAAGACTCAGAGTATAGTCTCCTACAAAATGCTGATTGTTTCGTATTAAGAACAGTCCACTTTGACGTGGAGACAGCAAACGGTTGGCATCCTCTCGTGAAATATTTCCATGGAAAAATCTGCAGATGCAAAAAATCATACAGATAAAACAATTAGTAGAAAACTAACTGATAAAATCTTTCTCTAGCCAAGTATAGTATAGAACCACAATCTCTTTTATACATTATCATTAAGCTGTGAACACCACATCTTCACAGCTCAATACTGCTTGAGCAAGATTAAATTGATTTACACATAAAACCATGAGCTCTAATACCTAATTAGCATTTCCAGAACCATTGTCAGCAGAAAATAATGTGGCTAGATAATTCAAGGACATATTGTCTAGTAATTGTAATCTAATCATAATCACAGATAGTGACAGGAAGAGATAAAATACCAGCACAAAGGCTCTTTAAATTCTCAAGTAACGACAGGACTAGAGGGCACAGCTACAAGATTGTTAAAAAATCAGCTGGGACAATAATGCAAAGATTCTTCAGTGCCAGAGTAGTAAACAATTGGAATAAGCTGGAAGAGGGGGCTGTGACTGCGGACTCGGTTATTGCATTTAAGAAGAAACTTAACAAACTTGGATATTAGAACGAGGTGCAATTGCGAGGAGGATCGAGAGAGTGGCTCTGACACAGCTGCAAGTCTTCTGAGCCACTTAAAAACCTGTTATGTTATGTTATGTTATGTTATGTTATGTTATGTTAATCTAAGCTGCAGACTTTCATAACAGTCAACAGTTGCTCTGAAGGATACCACTGTGAAAGTCCATAAACTGAGGTCCCTTAAGCAGATGCATATTCTGAGAGGTCAGATGTGAAAAGACAGGCTACTGCTGATAAGTAATCTGCAAAAGATAAAGTCTGGACATGAATGAAAACTGGATGATTTTAAAATTAGTGCTTCAAATGCAACCATTTCTAATGCACAAAGCAACCGCTTGGCTGACCGATACCATGTAACAAAACCAAGCTGTAAGTGACAAACTGTAGAACTTCACACCTACTACCAAGACAAACCAGCAACTATGTGACTAGCTGTAAAGTAAAGAAGATGGGAGGTATCAGCAGAACGTTATGTGAATGAGCATGCTCTTGAACTGCATTACATGTTTGATGTGACGCCTGTGCAGTGTTTAAAGCAGATACTGCCACAAGTACAACACCACATATTGAATATGCTACCAAAACCTACAGTGAGTAACGGTCTATTACACTGTCATTCTGGAAATTCCATGGGAAAACGTGCAACTTAATCCGGACTTTCCAGTCTCAGCTGTCTCAACTGGAACTGTAGATAGAGTGGCTGCATTCAAAGAATTTTAATCTCCATACAGGCAGCTCTTGTAACACTATTCACAGTATTCAGCCACAAAGTGTAGTTGGTAATAAGACATCAGCTTTGTTTCCAGTGAATAGTTTAAAAAGAAGATACAATCTTACCAATCCTTTAAAGGACAGAACAGGCACAAGATAGTATGGATGAATGGCTAGAATTAAAGAACAACAGCTGTCACTGGATGCAAACTGCTGATTGCACTAGTCATTCAATACTATGTCCAACCTCTGTGGTTCATTTCAATTGATGAATACTTTTGATCCATGTCATTTAAAAGAAAATGTTTTAGTTGTTTGATTGCTGTAATAGTGTTTGATCATTCAAACCTGGGGCCGTATGCATAAGATGGGTGTAACTCTTATTCCCAGCTTAAGTCTAGCCTACGCCGGAGTAGTGGGTTAATTCGGCATGCACAAGACAGGCATACCGCCTTACGCTGGACATAACGCTATTCCGATTCTACCCTAGGTGTAAGTCCGCTATTCCTAGCTTAGCGTTGATAAACAAAGATGGCGGCCGTTGTGATTCGCCGCTTCGACGAAGTTTTAGACGTCAAAAAGTGTTTCAGAGGTGCCATAATTAGCACGCCTCGTTAACCGACAACGAACTTTATATTGCTTTTCGTTTGCCGTCACAAAATGCTAAAATTTGACGAGATACCTGACGATGTTGCATTCGAAGTGCCGCGTCAGGTTCCGTACGGTGGGTAATGATGAGGGTATTTCCGCGGGGAAAACCCAGAGACATGCATTGTCTCGCACAGTTTACACCCGGAATAACTAATCCAACGGCTAAACGGGGTCGTGCATGCCAATAACCACCAAGGCTTATTCAGGGAATAGCTACTCCGGGTGTAAGCGCTATTCAGGGAATAAGCTACTCTTGTCTTATGCATACGGCCCTTAGCCTCACCTCAGAAGAGATTAAGTCTGTTGATTGCTGCACTGAATAGGTAGCTGTTGTAATCTAATCTAATCTGGAACTTCCCTCTAATGCTTTCACTACTGAACCTGTACTACAGCCACATAGTGACAGGATCAAAGTGTACAAAACAGAATAACATAAAGTTATTTTAGTCAATGATGGATAATAAATTACTACTTATCTGAGTTTGTGGTTATTCTTCTTCGCTTTATAACCATGTCATAACCACAGCATAGCCACAGAACTCTACCTCATCATAAAAATGACCTATTAGAAGTGGATGCAAATATTACAGCCACTCAGGACAACAAATTGTGTGAAAAGAGCTTGCTTTGAGTCTGCACATGGCTATAGCAAACTATATGTGATGCAGTATCCCAAAACCAGGCAGAACTCGGCAAAACCTATAACGAGTGATCCCTCAAAAATAGCACTTCAACTTGATTTTTAGCGAAAAGTGTATTATATCATAATTGCATTGTTTGATATTTGAAGAATATAATTCTGCAGTTTTTATTATTATTTACTTATTATTTTCATAAAAATTTGAATAACATTGCAAAGTTGTAAAGAAATATGATTTCTATTTCAGGTTGATTTTCATTGTTTTGCAAGCAGCGGTTATAAAAAGCGACTGAGAAATACCCATGATGTCAGACATCTTCTGAAAGCCTGGAATTCGCTTTAACTAACTGACCGACTTTCATGGCTGAATAATTAATTTCTCCGCCAAAATAGCAAAGAAACTCGAGTCCCAAAATCGACTTTCACATAAACAACTGCCTGGTTGGTATCACGTCATCATTTAAATGCCGAATGCTAGAGGCTGATTGGACAAAACAAGGTCGCACATGCGTACTAGCCTCTGACCCGCTGCAACTCGGGCTATTTTTATCTCTGTGGAGTGGGATGAACGCTTAGTCAGTTACCAGAAAAGTTAATTAATTTTGTATTAAATGAATACAAAAAATAATAATATAATTTAATATTGTAATATTGGCAGACATGTATGTTTATCTTCTTCTTTGATTCTCTGCCCTTAGGCAGGTTCATATGTCCAACGGCGCCATTCTTCTCGGTGTTGAGCCTCTTCTTTCATCTTTCTGTAGCCGTCCTTCTTCATTATCCAGTCTAGGAACATCGTTCTTGGTCTTCCTCTTGTCTTTTTCCCTTCCATTCTACCCTCGATGATATCTCGTAACAGGGAATTTCCTCTCATTATATGGCCAATCCATCTTCTTTGACACTCTCTAATTGTCCTCATCATAGATCTTTCCTCTCCCACCATTTGCAGTACCTCCTCGTTTGTCTTATGCCCTGTCCAGCTAATTCTCTCCATTCTCGGCCATATCCACATTTCGAAGGCTTCTGGCCTCCTTTAGTCCTCCCCTTTATAGTCCTTTTAGTATGTATGTTTATCAGCTGTGAAAATTTTTGCTTTTAAGCTCAAGCAATACCTATCATTTTTAATGACTTTATAAAAGATTACATTCGTTTACGCTTTTGTCATTTTTCTCTAAATAATTTCTCATGAAGGGCATAGTTTCAAAACCGCATATCTTCACAACGGTTAGACCCATGAAAAAACCCTTAGCATTTTGGAAAGATCTTGAAAAGATCTACAAATATAAATTAAAACCTAATTTTTTTAAATTTTGACGAACAGCCTGGTTTTGGGACACCGCATCACATATAACCATTACATAATGACCATGTAACCATCACATTATTGCAAGGTGGCAAAGTAGTTTCATAAACAGGGAAACAACAGGAATTCAAAGAATGTAAGAAATGTATTGTATATAATTAAAATTCACAAACAACCCTCACAAGTATAATGCATTCGCTAATTAGTAGTACTGATTTCATTTCTATGTAGCTGATTCATAGATAGAAGAAAGGGCTTACGGATAATTCTCCTGACTGCTCTTAGCCATAGTGCAGAACCGATTTCTGAAAGAAAAAACACTCACAAGGTAACACCTGAGAGAACTTAAACCCCAAGCAGAGGGCATTCACTGAATGATTCATAGATATGCTCTTGCCAATAAGAATCTTCCAGTTTCTCTGCAAGAGGTACTTGATTATCTTATCAAAATTGTTAATTACATCAAATCTGGAGCCCTCAACACCAGTCTATTTAAAGAACTCTGGGAAGACATGGATTCTGATCACGAAGTTCTTTTCTACACTGCTGTATGCTGATTGTTGAAAGGAAATGTTGCCCAGATCCAAGCACAACAATTGCATTAAAATATTGGGTAAGAATTGTATTCTTGGGTAAGAATTATATTCTGAAAAATCTATTTCTAATGTGTTTTCTTTACCCTAGGGCCTAGGCCTAGGGTCTGTTACAAACATGGGCGGCGATCTAGGGGAGACGGGGGGACATGTCCCCCACCTTTAAGAGTGGGGGGACACTCCATGCATTTGCCCCCCCACATTTTGAAGAAACACCAAAAAAGGCGGAGAAATGTAATTGCGCGTGAGGGTTTTCGCAGCGTTTTTGACCAGACGAGGTAAAAATAAATTTTTTTAGCAGAAGTGTCCCCCCAAAATTATGAGAAAGAAGAAGGACTTCGTCAAAAAAGTTAACATTTTTTAGACGAAGAAATCAGAAAAAGGGAGACGGGAAAAAGTTGTAAAACGTGGCGAATGACTAAAAAAAGGTCATAAACATTTTTTTTAGATGAAATCGATAGTTTGCGGAGATGATTTGGTGATAATGAAAGTGGGGAAAAAAGTTTGAAGAAGTGGGGAAAAAGTTGTAAAAAGAGGACTAAAAAAAGGTCAGCAACTTTTTTCGGAGGATGAAAGCGAAATTTTTCGGAGATGAAGTGGCAGAAAATTTTTTTTTGGGACAAGATTTTCCAAAACCGGTCGTCGACGAGATCGTGGCCGACTTTGTCCCCCCCCACCTCTCAGACAAGATCGCCGCCACTGGTTACAAATTTAGGCCTTCTTATACAAATTCGGCATGGGGTCATGGGTTACTTAGCTATCGGAAAGGGGTCACGACCCAAAAAGGTTGGGAACCGCTGATGTATATTGTATAAACTTAAACATGAATGTCACAATACACATGACTTGCTGAGAGATAAAGTATCAAAACTGGGGTGCATGTTTACTGAGATCAAGTTTGAATGTACATGGGGTAATTTTTCACAAACTTGGTTTTTCTTGTTGGAGCTGTGCCGTGTCTAAATATTGCTAGGGAATCAAATTCATCATTATTAAGTAAGGCTTATTGTGGCATAAATGATAACTAAGAAAATGTACCACAAGTGGGGTTGTGATGTTCCCTTCTTAATCATTTATTTTAACTGTACTTTCTCTATTCTATCTCTACCTATACATAACATAACTTTGGTAGTGCATAGCTGTAAATTCACATCAACACAGTCAGAAAACTTTTCAAATATATCTTAATTTCAATCTTAATTTCAATTCAACACACAAGAAAACAACTCATACAAATCAACTGTTCGTTTACACTAGCTCGACACAAATCAACTCTCTTACTATAGTGCCTTCAAGTACCGATTTTTATTATTATTATTATTATTATTATTATTATTATTATTATTATTATTATTATTATTATTATTATTATTATTATTATTACGAACATTTTTAACGTGCATAAAGTGGCTCAGAAATGAGAATCTGAGGTGAGGAAAATACGAATCTGAGGAAATCAAATTTTCAAGTAGTGACTGCGAAGGTATTTTAAGAAAACAGGTGTTCAGCATACAGAGTGCAGGTGTTAAATTTAAGAGCACAGGTGTTCAATCTTTAAGGTACAGATTTTCAGTCTGTTACAGAGTGTGTGTAGTCAGTTGTCAGAGAAACGCCGAGACAGTAAGTCAGTTATAAAACTTATAAAACTTTATATATTACGCCAAGTCAGATAAGGTGATAGATTAGGCCAAAGTAGGAACATACACATACAAGAGACAATTAAAATGGAGAAGTAGCAGTGAAATTCACTCAAAAGTCAGTCAAAGACAATGACGGTGTGTGATAAATATTTACAAACAGTACCTGTTTCCTGCCAAATGTTGATAGTAGCCACCAGGTTCTCAAAAGAATATGGTGTAGACAGCGCTTTTTTCTAGAAAAAAAGGTTCCAGAACTGAGCAATAGGTTCCGGAACTGAACAATTATGGAAGGGTTAAAATCCAGAAAAACGTGATTGGGGGTTGGGAGGGGTCTCAATAAACACTGAAAACAGTTCACAACACTTAATTTAAATTAAAATAACTAAATTATTGTTATTATTATTAAAATAAACAAATTATTTTTTAGTAGCTGAAAAAAGTGCCGGAACGCTGTTCCAAGCCACCAAGAAAAAAAACAGTGGGTGTAGAAGTAGGCAAAGTGAACCAAAGCAGTGGTAGGTATGACCTAAAAAGAAAACAAATCCAACACCTTTACTCCTGCAGTTAGGCTCATTCAAAATATAAAAAGTTGGAGTGCCTCCAGTAAGATGGATCCGACATGCAGATGTTTCATTAGGCTGAAGCTAGGGCTCATTAAGCACTAGTGTACGCAAGGAATGCTCAAAAAGAAAATTATGTAAGGTTACAGAATTATTTTGAAGGGAACAAATGTATAACTGACTCATATCCAGATTCTGAAATCTGACTGAAATCTGACTGGTCAAGGATTTATTTCAAAGTCACCATCCATAAAAACATAACAGAAACAAATACATAGACAACCTATGATGGGTAGCAGAGGATGTTCACTGCTTGCAGGAATTTGCTTTGGTTTCCTGCTTTGGACACTGTGATGCAAAGTTTCGGTGTCCAACTTCAAAAGTCACAAAAGTCTTCAAAAGTTGGATACTTTGCATCACAGTGTCCAAAGCAGAAATCGAAAGTGAAGTCCTGCAAGTGATGGATTTCTATAACTTAAGACTTATTTGGACAGTTGAATAGTTTAGAGTGTAGCCTACTTAGAATTAGTTGACTTGATTGCAAGATTAAATTGGATACTAGTTAATAGCATTTGGGAATTCTAGTAAATCACTTATTGTATGGGAGCCCATGCAGCTTTTGTTGTCTATTTCTGATGATTATGTCACATTTCAGTAACTTGCTGCATCAAAAGTTGTACAATGTTAGGCCTACAGATGAAACTTTACCATCTTTCCACAGCCTTGTAATAAAAGACATTTAAACTTTTAGCTGTACGAAGAACAAAGTTTGAAGCTGTGGTTTCTTAAATAACTGCAACTTTCTAAATCGATTTTCTCGGAAACACAGTTCACTTATGTTACATGTTTGCAATTTTAGTTTGAAAGGTTTTTGTAGAAATATGAGATAACATTAATTTTGGTATATTTGTCGCAAGAACATCAGCAAAAATCAGGGCATGTTTATTCCCAAATTTGGTCCCTTTTCTCCCAGGGTTACAAGTTTAAAACACAAATTTATAAATGTTAATTGTGTTGAGCTTACAAAGAGGTGTGAAATGACTCAAGATGATTCAAACTCCCACCTTCTGGAGGTTCAGTATATGGTCAAGGCTGTAGGTTATACATGGAAAAGCCTGAATCAAACAAGAAGTCTAATATGGCACAGTCTTTTGTACCATAAACAATATTGTAAAGTGACTTGCTAGTATAGACAAGGCTATGTTTTGGTTTGGTGCTACAGAAGTTGCTTACTATTGTTACAATCATTATTATTATCATAATTATTAAATTACAAAGCATCCTTTCTCATTCAAAAACAAGTTTACCCCTTGCAAAAGTTTTTGTAGGCACTGATGCCCAACAACACTTATCTAACATGTTTAATAGTAAATTACAATATTGCATCACTGGATTTGTAATGTTACAATCACTAGGTATCCGGAACCCCATCTAACTAGGCTTTCTGCTGTTATCTTGAACATACAGGGAAGCCAGAGTTTACAATGGCTTTTCACATAGTAATATCGGTACTGGTCAATAACGTCGGTACTGGTCCTTTGTACAAGAGAAAGCCGGTTCGCATACCCAACCTAACCACATTATTTTCGACATTATAGTATCGTAGGCCTACCCGCTGATCTAAATGGCGTTGCGCCCATTCAAAGCAGCTACGGTTGAGACTGTCTCCCGTTAAACTAATTTAAATATGAGCAGGTTCCAGATTACACGGCTGCTGTAGAAAAACACTTGCACATACACAATACTTCCGCTACACTTTGTTGCTAACGTAGAAGCGAAGTTAGTCTAACGTTACTTCCGAAGTTCCTTCAAATTAATGCATGGCCCAGATGGCGTCAGGTAGAGTAAGTCTCCACGATTGCAGCCGACAAAATAAAGCTGAAGCGACTTCAACAACATTAAACAGCAAAAACATATTTTTACTACACTTATTAAATTATTTTAAAAATCAAAAAATATAACTACCCTTGAAAACATAGAAACAAAATCAGGAAGTGAATCTACACACTCTTTGGTCAACAAGACGCTAACGTTACGGCTTTTGCCGTGCGTAACTTATTGTGTCATGTGACAACCACCTGAACTTATGATTGGATAGGAACAGATGTTTGCACAGGTTATCCCCAACGGTGAGCCAAAAGGTATTTACCCTTAGAAGAATATTTATCGTTTATGTTCGGTTATCAGTAGTATTTCACAGGATGGTAGCCCAAAACATTGACATCTAACTGATCACGAGAACCACGCATTCTTCATTTACGGACCGATGCGTATTTTCATAAATATAGCCTATCCGAGAGTAACGAGATAAATGCAGGACCATAGTTTGAGAATCACAGTAGGCCTATAAATAATTACACAGTACGTCGACTCGAATTGCTAACTGTTGACTAGTTTTGGGGGTGACGCCATCTTGAAACAGAGCTTTTGAATTATAGATTTAAGCTGAAATTAACGTTAAAAATAATATTGTTAATTCTATTGAAGTTCTCGATGTTGTTTTAACGTGTAAAAAATATTTGATGTGATTGTTTCCGGTGTATCGTCATGTAAACGTTCTATTTCAAGATGGCGTTTGGTCACACATTCTGACTGCTGCAGAGGCCGGGAGTCGACGTACTGTGTAATTATTTATACTGTGTGAGAATTCGCATTTTACAAATTTTACGAATTTTTAAAATTCACGAATTTTAACGAATTTTAAAACTGCAGTTTTAAAATTCGCAAAAATTCGCGAAATAATAAAATAATAGAATCATTTGCCATGGCAACGAATTTTATTATCTGTTTACTTTTCAACTTTATAAGCAACTAGGCTAAATGTCAATGTCATAAGCAATCAATCAACCGTAAAAGATAGCTGACTAGCAACACAATAGTAACGATATTCAGTTAGGCCTACTGTTCTACTTGGAGCCTTGAACTTCGATTTCTATCATAGTTGGGGCCAGTCCACTATTACGGGGGTCCGTTATTCCGTGGGTCCGCTATTCTGGAGATCCGCAGGAATATACATACAACATATATACATACATACATACATACATACATACATACATACATACATACATACATACATACATACATACATGCACACATACATACATGCATACATACATCCATGCATGCATGCATGTATGAATGTATGCGTGTATGTATATGTATACATGCATATACACCGTGTCTCAAAATAAACTGTGCAAAATTATTTATGTCAGAACTTCGTAAAATTTCCACCAATTTTTATAATTTTTGGTAGGTAGATGGCAAAATAGCTTAAATTTTATGCTATACATAAATTTTCCACCTCACCTGACTCATGTCACCGAACTACTTTGTTAAACACAGATGTACCAATTTCTTATATAACACTTAAATTGTATTACATGCAACAAACTATCTGACGACTTAATTCCCAGCTAACACACCCACACGGGACCCAGACGGGTCCCATACGGGTTGCCATACGGGACCCGTACGGGATACCCGGCGGGATCCCGCCGGTTTTTGTCCGCGGTTTCCGTACGGGACCCATACGGGATATCCCGCCGGGCATCCCAGTTCATTCCCAGATGACTAAAAAGTGATACCCAGTTTAGCACAGTTAATGGGCGGCGATCCCGGGGTCGAGGGGGACAAGACCCCTTTTAACAGTGGGGAGGACACACCATACATCTCCCCCCCCAATTTTGAAGAAACACCAAAAAGTCAACCCAGTTTCTTAATCTCTTTTTGAGCAGATCAGTTCAAAACTCTTTTTGACCAGATCAGTTCAAAAGGGACAAGACCCCCTTGAACAGTAGGGGCACACACCATACATCTGCCCCCCACCCCCAAATTTTTAGGAAACAGCAAAAAAGTCACCCCAGTTTTTTTATACTTCTTTTGAGCAGATCAGTTCAAAACTCTTTTTTTGACCTGATCAGTTCAAAAACGTCGCCCCCCACCTGTCAAACAAGAACTCTGCCAGTGGCACAGTTTACAGTATAGTATGCAAACTGTACTGTAAACTGTGCTATATAGGCCTAGTTAAAGCAATAAATAATCAACAAAAGCGTTAAATGACACATCAATTTAATAAAGTCAATTTAATAAAGTAAAGTAATCATGCAGTCGATCTGCTCTGTAATTTCATTTAACAATAATGTCATCAGCAGTATTGGTGAACTCCTGATCAACACTGATCGACTCTGACTCGGTCTCTTTGAATGGCGCCGATTTCAATAGTTGGCGGCCTCCAGTGCCATGATCCCTAGCGTTACCAAACCAAATGGCCAACTCGTCTTCAACCATTTTCCTCGTGCTGTCCTTGGTAGCAATATTATGTTTTACCGAACCTGAAATTTCAAACATGCAACATTTAGATTAAAAATAACAAGTTACAAAGAACAAGAATTAAGAATTTGATGTGCTCTGATTTGTATTGTAAAATGGTATTATTCCAATAACTCTTTCTGTTATTAAATGACAATATTTAGAGACACTGCCTGCACAATGTTGACTAATGTAACATAATAAAACAAAATGTAATCATTACACCCGTCAATCTGTTACCAAGCTACTAAGAACTAGTGAATGCAAAGCTTAAGAGTGAATCATTCATATAAAAGTAACTAAGAAACCATTTCATTCTACAGAATCATGGCCTTTTTAATATGTTTGTTCAACACGTACTCCCGTTTAAAATATTCTAATTGCACCTTGTTTTCGATCAGTTCATTAAGGATTGCAGAGATAACTACATCACAAAGACAATTAAATGGTTGTGTACTTTAAAATTTCTCAGACTAGTCTTCAACGTTGTCGACTCTTGTTGCATGAAGCCCTGCAATATCGTCATTCTCATCTTCACAGAGTGCAGTACTTATTGATCTCGACAACTATCCAGTTTTGATGGTCACGGCAGCTGCAATGTTTAATTCAGCAGCAATTACGCTAGTTTTCAAGTTTATTGTAAACGTTCAACAATGTATAAGCTAAATTTAAAGGATACTATGTTCAAATGAAACTTTAAGCTAAATTTATAGGAAGTTTAAGCTAAACGTTCAAGTATAATCTATGAAACTTTAAGCTACATTTATTGGATAAATGTTCAAAATGTTTAAATGAAACTTTAATGCGACTTAACTGAGAGATGTCAACATCTAACACGGATAAATTTGAAAACTAGCGTCATTGCTGCTGAATATTTGTCGATGTGCTTTCATTTAAATAGCCTTATTGGTGTCTGGGCGCTAACTAGTGTTAAGGTGCGACCTCTTGTCACACAGTAATACATAGCCCCTTGAATTTGGGTCAGACCATAACATTAGGACCCTCATAGCGCAAGTTTACCGTACAGTCCATAACCCTAACCAGGGCTGTAGTCGAGGGTATACGCGGGTATACACTATACAGTGTGTACTCACCTCTAGAGACCGTATAGGCCTACTCACCTCCCAAATAGTTATATTTATTTATATTAAAATACTGTAGCGTATACTCACAAAATACTGTAGCGTAGACTCACCTCTAATTTGTTTCGGAAAACTAACCCGTAGCGCAGGGGTGGGCAACCTTTTCTGTGCAGCGGGCCTCATGAGAATTTAAAAAAATTGGGAGGGCCGCATGATAATTTTTAGCAATCGGGACTATATTTTAACACATTTATAACAAATTCAAATTAAATTATAATGACATAATGGCCATAGCTATGGCATAGCCATAGAATATATAGAAAGATGCCATAAAAATATTTAATGAGATTTCTGTAACTGCAAAGAATCCTTAACTATTTTTTCATAACGAAATATTTTCAAATTTTTTCTTACTTTCGGGACAGATAGTATCGGCAATATCAAGTATGCATTCCTTTATGAATTCTCCCTCCACAAACGGTTTATCGTTCTTCACGATCTTGTGCGCAATAACAAAACTGACCTTTGTTGCAGCTTCTTGAACAGACAACGGCTTGGTAAAAGTTGTTTGTTCCTGTTTTAAATTTCTCACCATGTCATCGGCTTTGCGCCTTAGTTCGGTTTCACTTAAATTTTTTCCGAAATTGCCATGCTTCGTCTGAAAATGTCGTTTGAGATTGTACTCTTTGAAAACGGCGACAGATTCCCGACATATTAAGCACACAGCATTACTTTTAATATCAATGAAAAAATACTTCGTTGTCCAGTCTTTGTTAAATGTCCTACATTCGTCTTCAATTTTTCTCTTTTTTAAGTTTGGCGGTGCACTCATTTCTCTTTTCAAAATATTAATCTTAATATTTAAAATTATTTTCTTAATATTAACTAACTGTGAATAAACAACAAATTATCGAAACTTTTAAAATTTCGCAGCAGACGTTACATCAAATTTTGTCAACAACGGTTTACAAAATTTTCAGGAACGTGACTTGAGAAGAAGTCGGGCTGGGTGCGTTCGAAAGTTCATTCTAAATTTGAGCATTACAGTGTAATTTTTAAAATATGCTGTGATACTATTATTATTATTTCTTAATTATTACTTAATATTATGAAAAGTAATTAATAATTTTTTAATTGATTAATCATTAATTGATACTATTATTAAAATATGACATCTGTATACTGAGATTGTAAATTTTCAAAGAATTTACTAACAATTATGTACATTTTACAAAAATATATATTGAACTAGCTGCGTCTCACGGGCCGCATTAAACGTCTCGGCGGGCCGCATGCGGCCCGCGGGCCGTAGATTGCCCACCCCTGCCGTAGCGTGTACTCACCTCTAATTTTACCACTACAGCCCTGACCCTAACCCACTGCAATCTCCGTTTCGTCTATCCCGACCACAATTAAATAGGCCTACAGCATTTACATAAACTGTTAATATACGCAGATATAGGTTCATTAGTAGGCCTATAATAAATATAACGTAATCTTACTTTTCACAGAAACACATCGCGATCTGTCAAATATGTGTACATTCGAAACGGCAGGCACACAAAATGGCGGACCGGCGGTAGAAATACGAATACCGGTAGGAGGCGCCACCGACGCGGGCTGGACCGTAAGGGTCCCTTACGCAAACCGTGGTAAAAAACCGCGAGAATCTCGTACCGTCAAACCGGATGAAACCCATAAGGGACCCGTGCGGGTGTGTTTGCTGGGTTACCACGCAGTAAAGTAAAATAAGGCTTACTTAGCAGAGTTTTTAATTGTTATGACAGATCTGCTTAAAAGCGGTAGAATTAGTGCTCGAAATGTGCGCCGCTTACACGGACACAAGCGCTTAGACGGCGACGCCACTGGCTGATAGCAGCATCAACGATCGACTGGTCAAAGCACGCCCACTCGTCGATCAAACGCGTTTTGAGTTCGTCGACGTTTGCTATGCCGGAGCGGTAAACCTTTTCTTGCAGCACACTCCATATGCTATAGTCGACTGGGTAAGATCCGGTGAATTCGGCGGCCACAGTGTTGGAGGTATGAAGTCGGGTGTTTCTCGCTCCAGGAAAGAGACAGTGTCGCGTGCTCGATGCGCCGGGGCGCCATCCTGTTGAAAGACAAAAAACTCGCCCTGGGATATCCGGCGTATGTCTGGCAGTAGCTTCTGGGTAAGAAGGTTGTCGCGATAGTAGGTCCCATTCACTTTGACATCCGGCTCGATGAAATGGATTTCAGAGCAGCCAAGTTTTAAGCGTTATATAGGAAATTGGTACATCTGTGTTTAACAAGGTAGTGCGGTGACATGAGTCAGGTGAGGTGGAAAATTTATGTATAGCATAAAATTTCAGCTATTTTGCCATCTACCTACCAAAAATTATTAAAATTGGTGGAAATTTGACGAAGTTCTGACAGAAACAATTTTGCACAGTTTATTTTGAGACACGGTGTATACGTACAGGTAGGCCTACATAAGTATGTATGCATGTAATGTATGCATACATATATGTATGCATGTAGGCCTAATGTATACATACATCTTTAAGAAATTAGATTTTAACTATATTAACTGAATTTAACTCGTTACGTAATAAAGTTTTATATTGAATTTTAAATTAAATTCTAAGCAGCAGCTTAACACAACAAATCATGACGTCATCACATCTGTTGTTGTTTACGCTGCTTTTGTAAAACGCTGTCAATGTATAATGGGTCCAACAATGGCTCAACGAATTTTTACGAATTTTTACGAATTTTAAAATATACAAAAAATTCGCGAATTTTTACGAATTTTAAAACCAAAAGTCACGAATTCTCGAACTATGTGGAGGACCGTTAATTTTAATTAAATTGTAAGCAAACGTAACCTTCAGCTGTTGCGTCTTTTGCTGCGCTACGTTAAATAAATATGCTAGGCCCTATTTAGAAAGTTGGTGTAGTAATTTAGAAATTTTCAGGTTTAGGCTACTACAAGTTGCTGAAGTGCATTCAATTGCTTGGCAACGTACGCCTGATTATCTCTATCAAAATTAAAATTATAATCTAACAATTCTGAGATTAGCAGCGGTAAAAATATCACATTGGTTGAGTCATCGCGCAGCCTCAACTAAATTAAACGGCATTTCTACACCAGTTACACTAATTGACCAGTTAAGCCATAGGCCTATAGATCCAAAGGTTGGGAGACCGCAACTCAGACATAGGCTAATAAAATTATGATCCCTAATCATCCCTTTGACAGCAAGACGTAGGCCTATACCAGAGTGTAGGCGTTAAGCAGGATTATTACGATATAGTTAATGGTAATCGTAATCGTAAACTCCAAAATATCTAAATGTAATGTAAATGTAAATCTCCGAAATTTCTCAGTTCCTCACAAAAGCCACGTCAGGGCTTAGCACCGGCGCTATATCAAATCAAGTACTCAATAGCAGGGGCCCTCGGTGCGCCGCACCGTTTGCACCTGTGTTAAAAACGGCCCTGACGTCAGGGCTTAGCACCGGCGCTATATCAAATCAAGTACTCAATAGCAGGGGCCCTCGGTGCGCCGCACCGTTTGCACCTGTGTTAAAAACGGCCCTGACGTCAGGGCTTAGCACCGGCGCTATATCAAATCAAGTACTCAATAGCAGGGGCCCTCGGTGCGCCGCACCGTTTGCACCTGTGTTAAAAACGGCCCTGACGTCAGGGCTTAGCACCGGCGCTATATCAAATCAAGTACTCAATAGCAGGGGCCCTCGGTGCGCCGCACCGTTTGCACCTGTGTTAAAAACGGCCCTGACGTCAGGGCTTAGCACCGGCGCTATATCAAATCAAGTACTCAATAGCAGGGGCCCTCGGTGCGCCGCACCGTTTGCACCTGTGTTAAAAACGGCCCTGACGTCAGGGCTTAGCACCGGCGCTATATCAAATCAAGTACTCAATAGCAGGGGCCCTCGGTGCGCCGCACCGTTTGCACCTGTGTTAAAAACGGCCCTGACGTCAGGGCTTAGCACCGGCGCTATATCAAATCAAGTACTCAATAGCAGGGGCCCTCGGTGCGCCGCACCGTTTGCACCTGTGTTAAAAACGGCCCTGACGTCAGGGCTTAGCACCGGCGCTATATCAAATCAAGTACTCAATAGCAGGGGCCCTCGGTGCGCCGCACCGTTTGCACCTGTGTTAAAAACGGCCCTGACGTCAGGGCTTAGCACCGGCGCTATATCAAATCAAGTACTCAATAGCAGGGGCCCTCGGTGCGCCGCACCGTTTGCACCTGTGTTAAAAACGGCCCTGACGTCAGGGCTTAGCACCGGCGCTATATCAAATCAAGTACTCAATAGCAGGGGCCCTCGGTGCGCCGCACCGTTTGCACCTGTGTTAAAAACGGCCCTGACGTCAGGGCTTAGCACCGGCGCTATATCAAATCAAGTACTCAATAGCAGGGGCCCTCGGTGCGCCGCACCGTTTGCACCTGTGTTAAAAACGGCCCTGACGTCAGGGCTTAGCACCGGCGCTATATCAAATCAAGTACTCAATAGCAGGGGCCCTCGGTGCGCCGCACCGTTTGCACCTGTGTTAAAAACGGCCCTGACGTCAGGGCTTAGCACCGGCGCTATATCAAATCAAGTACTCAATAGCAGGGGCCCTCGGTGCGCCGCACCGTTTGCACCTGTGTTAAAAACGGCCCTGACGTCAGGGCTTAGCACCGGCGCTATATCAAATCAAGTCCGCGCGGTAGCTTGCAGGTGCTGCTCTACCGTTCCGGTGCCAGATCATACCTTAATGACGCACGTTCAAATCTGTGGGTTCATAGGGGCTTAGTCCCCCAGCCTCTGATCCTAAGACAAAGAACGAGATGGAGACAATAGAAACAGGACATGGAAAAACTAGAGAAAGTACAAAGAAGAGCTACGAAAATGATTTGGGTCTACAAGGATCTGAGCTATGAAGAAAGGTTGAAAAGGTGTGGACTAACAACATTGGAGAAAAGGAGGAGCAGAGGAGATCTGATTGAAGCTTATAAGATTATCACTGGAAAGGAAGCACTGCAGTGGGAGAGGTTCTTTGAATTAGCACCGAACAAGGCAACTCGGGGACACAGGTATAAATTATTTAAGAGGCCGAAGGGAACATTAGGGCAGAAATTCTTTAGTGCAAGAGTTGTAGACCTGTGGAATGGTTTGGACGATAGTACTGTCTCAGTGGACACTATAACAGCTTTTAGGAAGAAGCTAGGAAAATTGGGCTATTAAGAGTTCGAGGTAAATTTGCAGTGGTTCTAACACAGACTACACGTCTTCTGAACCACTTAAAACCCTTGTTATGTTATGTTATGTTATGTTAAACCTATATCTCGAGACGTCTCGAGACCTCGATCTCGGATTTAGAGAATAAAGGCCGTGGTTAAGTTACTTTATTTATGAAAAAGTCAATTGTTATTAAGTTTAAAGTTAGGGAATAAAAGACTTGCAATTGTCACGTAGGCCTACGTCATGTCGATTATGGAAAACGTACGTCTAGCCTATAATTAGTAATTTTAGATTTAGAGAATAAAGGCCTTTTGTTACGTCACTTCAATTACGAAAAAGTCTAGGGCCTATTAGGCCTATTAAGTTTAAATTTAGAGAATAATTGTCACGCTATTTCAATTATGATACACGTACGTCTATTGTGTGTGATTTTAGATTAAGAGTTTATTATAAAGGCGTTTCTTACGTCACTTCAAATTCGAAAGTGTTATTAGTCTTAAATCTAGGGAATAAAGGCCAATTGTTACGTCACTTCAATTATGATCGACACGTACACGTCTCTTCAATAATGAAACACGCCCATTGTTCAGTGCATATTTTAAGAGATTTGCGCTACTGGGACCAAGTCGGGCAAATTGATCTCCCAAAAAAGTTGATGACCTTTTTTTTAGGAATTCACCTTAAAAAAATTGACAAATTAATGACATTTTTTAAGGAAATCATCTCCAAAAAAAGTTGATAACCTTTTTTTAGGAATTCACCTCCAAAATTTTTTCTTCTTACTGATTTACTACTGGGACAAATCTTAAAACTCCTGCAACATTTGTCCCACTAGTTATGCTTTAAACATACATTGCCTGGGACAAATCCTAAAACTACTGGGACAAATCCTAAAACTACTGGGACATTTGTCCCACTAGTTATACAGTTAAAATATGCCCTGCTATTGTTAGTAATTTTAAATCACTATTATTATTATTGTCATTATTATTATATAATAATTATTGTTATTATATTTATTATTACGCTTATTATCATTATTATTATATTTATTGTTGCTATTATTAGCCTATTATCAGCATGCAGCATCATCATTATAATAATTATTATTCGGCATTGGGGCCAAAATGGCGCCAAATATAGATTCATTGGGCGCCATCAGTTATTTAACAGTCTTGAAGGGGAAACGATGCGAAATTTGGTACCCCCACCCCCACTTTCTAGACCAAAGTTAATTACGCCTCTGGAACAAGTCTCGGCAGGACTTCCAGATACAGCATCTGTTGCTGCTGCCGAAGGGTTTAGAGCTTTTCCTGACCAAGAAGATTTGTAGGCCTATCCCTCTTAGATATTTTCGTATGACGCAAACAGGCTTGGCCGTTTTCGTGGCAGTGATTTTGTAACGACGGTCTAACCCTCGTTACTGGAAATTATTTAGCGCCAGCTTGTATTGCCTTGTGTCCATTGATATTACGGTTTTATTATATAGCGCACAAGCCGTATTGCCGTTTCAATTAGCTCGCGTCTCTTTTTCGCGCCGATTTGCTTACGTCACACAATCGGTTGCTAAGGGGTGAACCGCTCGACGGCCGAGTGGTAGCTTCAAAGGGAGACCGCCGCACAGACCTAGCGATACAGAGACCGAGTCGACGGGTAAAACGCGCATACATGTAGGTTCTAAGGAATTTCGATATACCGCCTTAGCGATAGTTAGAGGGACATCGGCACGGACAACCGCACGACGGCGTAGGACAGGCAGACGGTCGAGGCGGATCAAAGGGATTACGCCGTCCTTGCGGGTGAGCCCAGACGCGCAGAAAGGGGTAGGGGACCTAGGCATCAAAGGGGAGCGCAGTTCATGTGAGTGCAATTTCGTGAGCGGCTTCTTTCAAGTCGAGTTGGATAAACTAAAAATAACTCGGTGACATCCGTCCAAATTCCGGAGGGGTTGAGGCCCATAGCAACGGCCTTTCTATATAAGATTTCGCTTTGAATTTCTCAAAAACACTCGTATTTCGACTGCCTAGAAGAAGGACGTTGGTTTTCTTGTGTGTTTGGCACACAGAAATTTGTGATATTCGGCGTTTGTGCGCCTGGTGGAAACGTGTTCTTTCGCCGATGTGGTCGGCTGGTGTTTGAAATATCAATTGGAATATATGTATCAAATTGAGCGAATTTGATGTGCGCCTTTTCTGGAGTCGGATATATCGTGTTTTCAATTTATTTCTGAGCGGAAATTCTGGAATATATTTCGTCTTCTCTGTGGATATAAATATAAATTCGATAATTCGGCGATTTGTGGAAATACGTGATTTACACGTATTGGCAAGGAGATAAGTTCTCACATATTGGGAATATCTGGAGTATAAATATCTTATCGATTCACGGAGATAAGCTCTCACATATTGGAAATATTTGGAGTATAAATAATCTTATCGAACGACGGTAGGCCGAGAAATTGAATCATTCTTCAGGCCTTGTAGATTCGTTGGCAGGCGATAATTATTTCAGCCGGGGAAATTCTCAGTATAAATCCCTTTTACTCCAAGTCAATAGAAGGCTATAATATTAGCTTGTTTCTGATAAGTAAGATAACCATTATAACTTGTCTAGAATAATTATATTGCTAGATTATAAGTAAGATAGCCATTACAACTTGTATAAAACTGTTGTATTGTAAGTAAGAATAAGGATTAAAACTTGCATAGATTAGCTTGTATCTCTAACTTGACTATAAGTGATTGAAACTATAAGTAAGATAGTAGGCTAAATGTGTTAAACTTAGACATAAGAATGATAAGATTATAAATAATACAACTGAACCTTTTTAGTTTGTCAGTACGATAGTACGTATTATTTTCGATTAATAATAAACTTATAAAACTTGTACCAAATTGATTAACATGGAAATTACAGATACATAAAGATCTGTATCGCACCAGTCGGGTTCGAGTTCTGTAGTAGAACAAGCTCTGGAAAGAATGAGTCTTGCTCAAGAACAGGCCTTAGACCGACAAAGTGTTATGTTAGAAAGTTTGCGAGTAAGTCAAGAGCAAGCCTCAGAAAGGCAGAGTGCCATCTTGGAGAGTTTAAGTGTTGCTAGCCTCAGAAAGACAGTGTGCTATCTTAGAGTTGCTGGTATCACGCTTAGAGCGCCTCGAGCCAATGTCTAATAATAAATTCGCTGTGGAGTCACAAGCGAACCCTGGTTCCAGCGATGCTGGGGCTGCTGCCCATCCGGCAGCCGCGCCTATCCACTCGATCATCAGCCTGGTAAATAAGTATGATAGTACACAGTTAAGACACAACTCCGATCTTAGTCTAATCAATGACATGGATGGTTCTGACTGGCCTACATTTCGGGCTCCACAGCGATGCGCCGGGTCGTCTTTAGAGTTTCCACCTGTGACAATTGGTCCCAGAAGTGACGCGAAACTTGACGAACCCGACGGCGCGACAATTTAGTAGTTTCTAACTGCTCCATCCATTCTTGAGTTTTATTAAAATTTTACTGTTCATATTGACAATCGAGTTTTGGTCTTACAAGACCAAGACTCAAATCCTCAAGACTAAGTAAGACTTTTAACCTCAAGATCAAGGCTTTTGGTCTCAAGACAGACTTAAAAACGAATACGAATGCACTCGAGAAAGACCTTGGTCTCGAGGACAAGACTGGTTTCAGTGGCGTAACAATAAACCATATAACGAGGGTGGACAATGTCCAGAGGCTTCGAAGTCGCAAGGACCCCCAAATATTTTCTTACTAATGGGAGAAGGCACATCTCCCTCAGTGTTTCGGAAAACTAACCTGTAGCGTGTAGCGTAGGCCTATCCTCACCTCTAATTTTACCACTACAACCCGGTCATGCTTTTAATGCCTTGCTATTATATAATTAAAAGACATAATAGCCTATGTTTTCAATTAGGCCTAAGTAATTAGGGCCTCGCCGTCTAAAGCCGGCACTGCCTAAAATTATCTATGCAAGAGTTTAAGGTTACCCATAGGATTTCAATCGGGCTTCTCCAACGCCCATCCATTAAATAACGGCGCTATAGAAATCATTAGATCAGCTGTTATCCACTGCTCATTGCGCTATTTCAGGTCGAAGACGGATCAGATCCCATAATATATTTTCTTCTACGTAATATCACTAATAATCCTTCACTGTCATCAGGGGCGGATCCAGGGGGGCAATCCGGCCATGGCCCCCATTTGAAATTTATATTTATTTACACAGGCGTTTTATGATGTTTACACAGGGTCCCCCCGTAGGCGTGGGTGTCAAATGTACACAGGACGTGGGTCCCGTAGATGTAGACTCAAGACATTAAAAAGGTGAATGACTAAAAAAAAGGTCATCAACTTTTTTGGGAGATGAATACAAAAAGTTTTTCGGTGCCAACCATCTTCCCACCAGAAGATGGTTGGTATACATGTAACATTTTTTGGCCCCCCCCCCCTGATAGACCTTCTGGATCCGCCCCTGACTGTCATCATAAGTCAAATATAAGTGACCATCGATTGGTGCTTTTTGCGTAATGATAACGGTGCTATAGAAGTGTATAATAAAAGTATATATATTAATAGATATATTGGCTTATTTGAAAATTGTCATTTGAACATAGGCCTATATTTGTAATAAATATTATATTCGAGATCGCAAATTTGGTCGTTACTGGTTAAGTTATATACACTGCAGGAACCTATAGCATTAAGGACTGCTGGATGTTAAGAAGAGCAAGGCTCTTTCAAAGAGGTCCAACTTTAGGGAACACTTGTAAATTTTGTGTGATCTTCTATTAATCTATGTACATACATGTAGTATAATTTGCATTAAGGAAATGTGGACTAGGCATATATGTAGTTTAATTAGTAAAGTATGGGCAGGTCTGCTGTCCAGTGAATGCTGTATGTTTGTTTTGTGCTACCAAATTTGATGAATATGCCTCTCCAGCATGGCGTGGTCTTGCCTTGTCGAGTGATTACGACAGATTACGGCGGTTCCTACGTAGAATGCGGAGAATGGACTTTATCTCGATGCAACAATTAACCCGACTTGGATGAGGCCAACGGCAGACTCTTACAGGCGGTTATACGTAACCCTAGCCACGTTCTTCGCTCTCTATTTCCAGATATTGCACCTAGGACCAATGGCCTACGACAAAGGCCTCATGATTTTGAACTTCTATGCAAGGACAATCACTACTTTATACCTAGAGTTTTGTGCCGACATGTTCCAGGAACTAAATAGTATTCTACCTTCGTAGACTAATCTATACTATACTTTTTTTACTGCAGCATACTCTTTTTGTAAGAAGTTGCGGTTTGTCAACTTTGATTCATAATAAACGAAATTATAGCCCTTTAAGTTGATCTTACGGGGCGCTATATTTATTTGGAGGCAGAGGCGTAGCTAGGGGGGGGGGAGGGGGGCATGTGCCCCCGGGCGCCAAAGGAAGGGGGCGCCAAAATGAGGGTTAACAATTAATATTTTTTCCTTATTTTGCTGTAATTTTAACTATTTATTCCATAAATTATAAGATTTAATTTTGGCGCCCCAAAAATGTCCAGTTATATGGAGCGCTAAATGGGGCGCCAAAATCATCAGAGATGATTTTGGCGCCCCATTTTCAACTTCTTTGTTTGGGAACCAGCTGGAATGAATAGCTGCATTCTGCTGCATCCTTGGCCTAGGGAGGGCGGTGGTATGCAGTATACTGCCCCGGTAGGAGTAGCATCTGTCCACGTGCGCATGGGCTGCCTGAGAGTTAATCTAGCTCGGCCCGGCTTGGCTCTTGCGCCCCATAATTAGGGTATGGAATATTACAGTAGGCATCATGGACAGAGGGCGACTGCTGGTGCTGGCTGCTGTATCCAACTCGGCAGCTGATGGCTACAGGGGCTCTGGAGTGATATGTTTACTTTATTGGGCCAAGAGGTCAAAATTACAAGCTAATTTTCAATAAGGCAGACATGCAGTCTTAGTCTGAGCGTGTAGACCGAATTATCAGAGCCCACGGTATAAGTCAGTAAGTACTCGCAGTTTAGCTATCTTGGATTTCAATTCTGAAGCATTAGGATAAAATAAAACAAATATGTACCATCTGCTGCTGTAAGATATTATTTTAAATTTTTACATTTTTCAGTTAAATAATGGTAAATGTAAATGTAATGTAAATGTAAATCTCCGAAATCTCTCAGCGCCACTCAAAAGCCACGTCATGGAGACCAGCTTATTCACCGGCGCTATTATCAAATCAAGTCCATAATAGCCATGTCCGCCTTGTCCGTTCCGGTGCCAGGTCAGAGTCCGGGGAGGTCAAGCCGAGGAGACAGCAGGGTGCTACGGTGGTAATCGGTGATGATATCTTACAGCCATATGCCAGGAAAAAACTAAGTGAAGCTGAGGGCCGCAAAAGAAAGAAAGAAGCTGAGAAGACATAAAAAGTCTAGTAGGCCTTCATTTCTGGCAAGTTTTCTTTAAAAAACCAAGATGACAGAAGCTGAAGCTGAAAACTCCAACTCTTCAAAATCCTGAAGCTGAAAACTCCAACTCTTCAAAATCCGAAGACGGTGGAAGCGGATATCAACCACCTGTTTTAGAACATGAGATGGTTGACAGAGGTTGAACCATACCAAGACCACAACACGGAGGAAAGCATGGTTCAGACAGATGTTACTGACTATGCCGAGGAAAACATCGCGGATGTCGTTGTTGAACAGGTTCAAAAAGACGTCGAACTTGCTAAAAGTGATGGAGACAATGAGACTGAAGAATCTTCTGTTAAAGAAGCTGATGATAATCCAAGAAAAATTAATCTTTTGCAGACTATAGGCTATGTCTACGAGTTTAGGACAGTCATATGTATAATTTGAATTTATTGACTTTTTAAAAACAATGTCTACGATCGTATATAGATTTTCAGAACCTAATTATACCACACTATTAATTTGTAGTTTTGATATTTTATGTCATTAAAATTTAAATTGCCATTCGATGTATTTGGAAAATGTGAACCGTGGGGGGGGGGCGCCAATTTCATAGTTCGCCCCCGGGCGCAAAATATCCTAGCTACGCCGCTGTTTGGAGGGGTGCTATGTTAACGCTTGGCACAGAGCGTAATAATAGCTTGCTACGTTCCTGAAAAGTTAACAAACAATTAAATAGGCTATAAAATGCAGACGATCGAATTTCTGTTTTTGAAATCTTGCAAAGCATGCAGTCCAGCTTACTGGATCCCAGCTTCACAGCATTATAACTAGGGACAGTAGAAAATCACGGTAAAAAAATGCCAAAAACACGGCATACTTTTAAAAAAATCGCGAAAAACACGGCAAAAACACGGCATCAAAATTTCACAGTTTTCTTGTAACACATAATATGTTTATCTTTCATATTCATTGTTCATTGACAAATTGATAAATACTTTCGACTGTGCAAAACTTTAAACTGCCACAACAACAACAAATTGCAACAAACACGGCATTTTTTACGAAAACACGACTAGTGAGTAGTGAGTAAGTAAGCCATCATAAATACTTTCGACTGTGCAAAACTTTAAACTGCCACAACCAAAAAAATTGCAACAAACACGGCATTTTGTTACGAAAACACGGCAAATGTCAAAAATCACGGAAAACACGGCAAATGCCGAAAAACACGGCTTCCGTGTTTGCCGTGTTTTCGTGATTTTCTACTGTCCCTAATTATAACGTCACAATGACGAAGGCGTTTATCAACTTCTCTTGAGTAAATACGGTTTTTGAACAGGGATTAACGGCCTAGTGCCGTGGCCGATAGTGTCGCGAACCAGCCAGGTTTGAATCCAGTACAGCTGTTGCTACTGAGTTCGAATCCCGACTGGTCGCTGACATGATCAGTCTTTTCCAATTTTTACTTTTTTCTAACTTCACTACCTACGTCGAAAGACTTCTAAATTCTGAAGAAAAAAACTCGAATCGTTTTACTGGTACAAGTTTGAGACGTATAATGAAAACAATTAACGCGACGCTTTGCTCATGCCTATGGTGGCTTATGACGGATTTAGCCATAAGCTAAAAAAAACTACAGCTTAGGGCCTCATAATCCGCAGCATGGGGCCTATAATGAGGGTGGACAAAGTCTAGGCCCACCCGAGGTCACCAGTCCCCCAAGCTTTTAAACTAAAAATATTTGAATTCGTAGTGTTTATTATCACTGACGATTGTTACTGACAATTGACTGCACCTTGTGCACTTTAATCAGTCCAAATCAGTGACGTCACTATAGGGGAGTGCGGGGTGCGGACCGCACCTGGTGACACCTTCAGAGGAGTGACACCTTCAGAGGAGTGACACCAAAATGACTGTCTACACAATTTTTTGCAGAGTTTCAGCAGAAATTTATTATTATTAAATTAGAAATAACATATAACAAAAAAAATTACTAAGGATACTGTATGGTCTGGATTACACCGAAGCAACAAAACTGCAGCAAACATAGGCCTATTCATCGGACATCGGCCCAGATTTTGTGTCAGAGGTGTAGTCCTTCAGACGTGAGTTCAGCAAGGAACTTGAAACAACAAAAACCTGTGTTGGACATACTCAAACTCAAACTGAACTCTCACATGTCATCTATACCGGAATTGGCTACCGCCTGTATGCTGCACTCTCCCACAGGGATTGTTTTAACGTGCAGTGATACACAAAATGTGCAGTGATGAAAGGCTTTTAACCGCTGTTTGTGCAGGAAATGAATTGTAATTCATAATTATTTGTGATTTTTATGCGCTCCGGCGCTCTCCATGTGCAGTGATAAACTTTCGTTAAAACATGCCCTGCTCTCCCAGTCACCCCCGCCACTGTGGAGCACACCCTCTCCAAATTGAAAATCATAAGAACGCATTTTAGATCCACTATCTCACAGGACAGGCTTGGTGGTCTTGCTCATCTTGCGACGAATGTGAAAAACAATTGAATATTGATGACTTGAGAGACACATTTGCGAACAGTAATTTAAAGCTACAATAGCCAACTTCATGAAGTAATTCTCTTAAGAACTGTATACAGACTAAACAGTCTACATTACATTACTGTGTATATAGGCCTAGGTAGGCAGTAGCATAATATATGCGGCAGACCAATACATGCAGTTTTATTTTATAATTCAGGACAATTTCACTTGAATTATTAATCTCACTTGAACTATCCATCAGGGATTCAGGGTAAGCTATTGACTATTGTAGGCCTACTGTGTGCATGATGTATAGTTGGTTTTGCTGTTCATGATTCTTCATTCATTATGTGATTCTTTATTCATAATGTAATTCTCTTAGCTACAGTGTTAGTGTACACTAGCTATGCATGTAGCATGTATTAACTAGTCTATGGCCTATCAGCGGCAAGCCAAATTGGCCAATACAATTTTGTTGTATTCTTGCTTTGTCTTGAACTATGGATTATCAATGCTAACGTTTAATATTTTTTTCCACGTAACTGCAGTTTTATATAGCTATCTCATTATTTTCACTTTTTAATGGGTAAATGCCCCAAAGCTTAAGGGGCACTCGATAGTGTAGTGGTTAGTGTGCTAGACTGTCGAATGAGAGGTCGGGGGTTCAAATTCCCGCTAGGGCAGAAATTTGGTGCGAGATTTCTGCGCCCCTAGCCAACTCAGCTGTAATGAGTATACTGATCATACACTGTCAGTGGGACGATGAGACAGTGAGGGAGAGGACTAGCCACCCACCTTCATATGCTGAGGCTAAGAAAAATGAAGTCGCTAACACTTCATACTCAGGGCTACAAAGGGACTGCTAAAGTGGGCCTCCTGTGGGTAAGGGGGATTTGACACCCTGGATTCTGCACATAATTTGCAAAAATAAAATCTTTTGATAATTATGATTATTACAACAGTCCCAACACGATTTTCAATGTGAAAAAAACGTTTAATTATTTAGGTAAGTCCTTGACCATTATTTATTTTTAAAGTTGTCACATGTTCTGTGTTCATGAATAGCTATGCAAAAAACGTCATTTGCTCCCGCACAAAAATTTTGCCCCCCTTCCTACAAAAATGTTTCCCCCCCCAAACAATTCCTGTGGCACCCATGACTCCTAAAAAAGGGCCCCAAGCCTAAAATGTCCAAGGGCCCCTGGCTAGGCTGTTACACTGTCACTGACTGGTTTGATAGATGGCATTTGGTAACAAGTCCTGCTATATTTACATTCTGGAGGTTCTGTCTCAGCTGAATACTTCTTCAGTAACATAATTCAGGTATGTTCAGTGTTATGGACCCAGCAAATGAGAAGGCGTAAATGACTAGTAGCCCTAAGGACTGAACTTGTATTTAGAATTGGAATATGTGGCTAGGTGCTTTGAACAACACTGAGCACTAGAACCTAGGTTCAGGACAACGGCAGGACCATGTGCTTTCAACTGCTGTGCACCTCTTATTTGAACCCGTCTACCACAAAGGCCTGACTAGCCAACTCACCATCATCGTTAAATCAAGACATTTTTGTAGGAAGGGGGCAAAATTTTACTCTGGTCTTCACATGACTCCATCTTGACCACATGTTTCAGTATCAGATTTCCTTGCACCTTGCCTACAAGTGCTTGACATAAATTTTATACAAATAAATTACTTTACACTCAGTTTCCTTAAAATGCATAAGTGTGACACAGATTCTGCAAAATAGTTATATGCATAATTTTCACATGACATAAGTAACAACTTATTTGCAACAATACTTATGACAGTGCTTGATTTTTCATTATCTTACAAACCATAGAAACAGCAGGATTAACATACAATTTCTACAAAAACATTTATCTCATAATCTTAAAAACTCAAAGAAACCTAAGACTTGGCTGCTTTGTCCACTACTACGAAGAAACAAAGCATGGATTTTGAGAAAATTCAGAATTAGCCTTCAATAGGGGAAAGACAGCTGGACTGAATTCGGCTTAAGTACCAAATAACAAATACCATGAAGCATCAGTTGATGTTAAGCAACTGGGCTTTACGAACGGGTACACTAATCAAGTACCTTTGTAACATGTTATATAAAACAGTTTTAAAATAAAGCTTTGTAATTTGCCTTTAATAGTTGCAAAAGACATTTGTTCACTGATTTAATTATATTGCAGATTCTCTGGTCCTTGGATATTGACAGTGGATGACAACTTAAGCCAAACATCTCTGCCCTCATAAGAAAGAACAACGCATCTGCAAAAAGTTGATTTTGAGATAAATGCAAAAAACATAAATTGGTTGTTGCCAAGTAGATCCTATATTCTTATTCATTTTTGCTTTTAACCAACATATGCAACAAAAAGCTACCATTTTTAGGGGGAAATGAATTTTAAATATTTTTTCTCATAAATATTTTAAATGTCAGTAAATGTGTTCTTACTTAGCTTTGAAGACCGACGACATAACCCAATAATTGTTAAGAACAACGCATCTGCATAAAATCGTGTTTTAGTGTTGAACATTTCAACAATTTTCTCATATTTCAGGTCAATTATATCAAACAACATAGGGGTAATTTGTGGGGGTACGAGGGGTACGTGTACCCCCACTATTTTTTACACGAGGGCACCGTACCCCCACTTTTTAAACAATGCCAATCAATATTTTATTAATGAGCCTTCTCAGAGATCGCAGTCTCCGCCCTGCTTCGTGTATGTAAGAAATTGGTATTCTCACTTCTTAGACCAATGTTACGCCTCTGGGGGTACTAGGGGTATCCGTACCCCCAATTTTTTTAAACAATGCCAATTAATATTTTATTATTGAGTCTTCCCAGAAATCAGTCTCTGCCTTGTTTCGTGTATGTAAGAAATTGGTATTCTCACTTTTTAGACCAAAGTTACGCCTCTGGGGTACTAGGGGTATCCTTACCCCCAATTTTTTAAGCAATGCCAATTAATATTTTATTATTGAGCCTTCCCAGAAATCGTAGTCTCAGCCTTGCTTCGTGTATGTGAGAAATTGGTACCCACTTTCTAGACCAAAGTTACGCCCCTTGGGGTACGAGTGGTACGCGTACCCCCTACGTTTTTAACTGGGGTTACCGTACCCCATACTTTTTAAACAATGTCAATCAATATTTTATTATTGAGCCTTCCCAGAAATCGCAGTCTCTGCCTTGCTTCGTGTATGTAAGAAATTGGTATCCCACTTTTTAGACCAAAGTTACGCCCCTTGGAGTACGAGAAGTACGCGTACCCCCTACTTTTTTTTACTGGGGGTACCATACCCCCTACTTTTTAAACCATGCCAATCAATATTTCATTATGGAACCTTCCCAGAAATCGGAGTCTCTGCCTTGCTTCTTGTATACATGTAAGAAATTGGTACCCCACTTTTTAGACCAAAGTTACGCTCCTGTCAACCGTAATTTTAAAGATATGAAACCAGTTATACACAGCTTTAAAAATATTGATATCGCTTATATTTGATCATATTCGACTATCAAAACAGTCTGGGATAGTGAACATGTCACAGGACAGATGAAGAATAACCACACTTAGGCCTACTAATCTGCATCTTAGGTCCACAACATCTGATGTCTTAATATCTTGCCAGAATTTTCTTCTATTTTCTGGCATCAGAACGGTCAGTTTAGAAATAATGTCATCTTTTTTCTGCTGGAGAATCCCTCTCGCCATAGTTCTTGCATTTGGGTTTTGAACGCCTAATTTGCATATAGGCCCTATGTGCAATTAAGATTATCTTTACTGCATGAACAATTATGCAAAGAAGAGTCTTCACACCGCTCGTTATCCAGTTTGCAAATGAAATGTTCATCTGCTTTATCACATTATGATCTAGAGATCCTAACAGTAGGTTACAACTTAATGTTTCGCTGTAAAGTCATTATACATTTCTGTAATAGAAATATCTGATGGGAAGTAGGCCTACGCCTGTTTGGGCATGCTCCCGACCAGGGCTGTAGTGGTAAAGTTAGAGGTGAATATACGCTACCGGTTAGTTTTCCGAAACAAATTAGAGGTGAATATACGCTAATGGTTAGTTTTCCGAAAAATAGTAGAGGTGAGTCTACGCTGTATACCCGCGTATACCCTCGACTACAGCCCTGCTCCCGACGATAGTGTGATATGGTTGGATGAAATGAAACAATGTGTGATCGACTAAAAAACAGCCAGACGCATCCCACATCCCCTGTACTTATCCTCTCCAAACATTTTATCATATCGTCTATCTAACTCTTTCAAGTTAAATCATATAACCCTCAACCCTGTAAGCTTACAAAACAATCTGGGTCTACCCGAATCCCCGAAATCAGATCAAATATGGAAATGCAAAATTGGTCGAATTCAAGAAAACAATATTCTGCCAAGCGCTCCAATCCTGAAAACTAGCATGGATTAGCCGGCCAATATCCTGAATAGTATTTCGAAAATGTCTCTAAAAGTTAGATTTGCGCAAATAACTTTGTTGTAACTTGGAAAATAGATTTCGGAGATCCGACGGAATTCTGTTTCGGGCATTAGGGTGTCGCGAATTCGCTACGCACCCAAAACAATCACCCGTAGTAACAAACAAAGCCATGAAAAATCATTCAAAAACATTTAAAACGTTTGAAATTACTATATTTATTGTTTCTCAAATTTCACTTAATCTCACGGCGTGATGAATGATGAAACCACCAAGACGGACTAAAATTAGAGTCTTAAAAAATAATTAATTATCGCTTAGATTCGTAAACTTAAACGTAAACATTGTCGGGAAGTAGTGACTGCGCATGCGCGTGAACACGGATCTGCATAAAACGCCTTCTGTTACTAGCAAAAAACCACGCATGTGAGATGCGTGGTTCTTACTTAGTATTTGATACGAAGTGTGCAGATACGTGGTATTAACAAACGCTGGTTCTCTATGATCGCATCAAGATAGGAGGTTCTTACTTCCTACCAAGGTGTAAGACCACTAATACATGCAGAAACTGCATCTAACTCAAAACGGCCAAATTTCAGTTACGTGGTTCTTTCTTATGAGGGCAGATCTGTACTCTACTTCCTGAAACTTCATAAATTCATAGTACCTCTTGTTGAAGCTCCAGTCTCAGAGTGTGATCATCTGAAGTCCAGCAGAAAACTTGGCTTGCTGTACAGTCCCAAAAGAAGCAATTAAAGTGGGACATTTGACAGGAGAAAGAAAATCTTAAGAGATGGTTTGAAAGTAATGTTTGAAATTTTTTTTCCGGAATATATGTGTGGTCTAGAAGGGAAGGCTCAGTGGTTTGGACTGTGGACTGTGGTTTGCAATGGGATGAGTCCTTACCTAAACAGACACACATGCACCACAGGGCAGATACTTGTGAAACAACCTATTTATATCTTAATCATTAAATAGGGTTCCTTGTTTGGTATGGTATCAATTACCAAATGATATTCTATATTCTTTTAACACTTTCGAGTCGACACCTTCAGATGGTTCTAAAAGATGCTATATCGATGCTATATGCAAATATAAAATTCCAGATACATGTACATCCCTGCACACTCACATGCACACAATCACACACATATATACACCATACAAATTAACACCATGAAGAACACTATTCTACACTGGAAAATCACTTATGATCATGCATCAAATTATTATGTATCTTGCAATAGTCTTTCCACGCAATTCAATCCAACAACAATTACGCTGATTAAAACTTAAATTCTTCAGAAGAACTTTCAGATTCATCTGTCAAAAAGTTAACAATATGATGGTAACAGACAGTACAGCGATGGTGAGCCAGCGCAGTTGTTCAAATTAATGTCATGTACAATAAGCTGGATAAATCACTTCACAACGCAAGCCAGCAATCAAGAAGCCCACTTGTGGCGACTGGTTTCAGCTTCCATTGACTGACCTAAATTCTAAACATTTTAAAAATAAGACACCTGAATGTATTGCACAAAATTAAAACTCAGCCATATATTATATATATATGCTGTTGTTGTTTGTGTTATAACTGCAATTGCTAACTACTTCGCAATCCAAACCCATACTCGAGTTTGCAACATTGTGACTTGGACTAACATTTTGGAAATTTGGACTCACCAATATGTAAATATCATTCCTTATTTCAGCCAAAAGATATAAATTAATCAAATATATATCGAAACATGAGCTATTCCACATATGTATAATTGTATATGTTTAGTTACATTAGCCACTTTCTTAGCAAAAATTGGTTGAACTCGGCTAGATTCATTTTTCTTGCTTTTTTCTCTCTAAAACACCCAAATTTGTCAATTCAAATATGAAATTAACGAAAGGTTGTTCAATGCCTTTTATAACTACTCTGAACCTTCATTAGAAACTTGTCCTTAGAAACCATATTAAGAATCACTTTATAGTGAGCTTATAAATGCTATAATAAAGTCAGTTTCAAAAGTTGATCTGAATTTGGGATCCTGGTCTTGACTGCATTATATCATGATTCGTTATAATGAATGTGTCACAACGAGATTTTAGTGTACTTGTTATTTATATTATCTTCCTATCAATAATACTGAAAAGTCGCCCATCTATTTGAAATAAATCATCCAATGTTCTTTCCTCTCTTAAATTGATGGTTCTTCCCTCACTACCACCCTCTTTGAAATTAAAGTGAAACATAAATGCCTCATTCCTAAGCCTCACTGCTAGTGAGTTAGACATCCATCATTACAATTTTTGTATCATGGTCTTTGACTTTTCAATTGTTGAGTTAGGAGTGCCTGTGAGTCATTATAAGACTTCAATGCCTCATTTCTAATCTGGTTAGTCACCCTAATTCTGCAAAATCTAATTTCTTCTTCCTTCTATTTGACTGTTATATCCATTTGGCACTTCTCTGCTTCTTATTTGTATTTTTATAATATCTGTCACAGACGTCTTCTAGAACATCGCTTCCCAAACTTTTCAGTGTGATGGACCAGCAGGAATTTACTTTTCAGTGTGACGGACCGGCAGGAATTTTTCCATTACAGCAGGACCAGTGCCCAATCCGGTTTCTAATTGCCAGCCAATATACCGCAAATGTTACGATCAAAATCTCCAGTAAAGGCGAACAAAACTTCTATTTGACCTGTCAGCAATTCGTCGAATAATTATTTCTTCTGCAGTTTTCGTTTACAATTTAGCTGAAATACATTTGCTCCCAGAACAAATCTTTTTAATTTATATGAAAAATACGGTTTTGATTGCGAGACGATTTCATGTTTCTTTCTCTATCATCTTTTTGTCCAGTTTCTTGACTCATTTTGCAAACCAGCAACTGAGGGCTCGCAGACCAGCACCCAGGCCCTTAGCCAGAAATAAAGAGTAGGGCTTCCAAAAGCATTCAAAGACGTGACCGCCCGAAGCCGCGACCGTACGAGTCCGACTGCAAAAGCCTGCAGTGCCCCTACACTGAATTACCTTTGGGTTTTTGTCACAATTGTAACAGTTTGTTTTACATACAGTGATACAAACAACAATCTGTTAACTGCAGATTGTAACTTTTAATTCTCTTATTTAATTATAATAGCCTAGGGAACAGACATTGATCATCTGTCCCGTTACTTGTTACCAATCCAAGCCCCTATATAATTATTCATAACATCAAGTTATTTATATAGTCGAATCAGTTACAAATTACCATGAAACAACCTCATCTAATTGGCACTTAATTACACCTATCCTAGGTCATAAATAGCTGCTAGAGAAGCGTATCTTGTGTGGGAAAATGAACATCGTTACACAGATAAAGGGGAATGGATTATAGATTATATCACATTTAAGACAATACGTATATGCACAATTTATGCCTGTCCAAAATGAGTTTCACCCATCCAAAGGACGGGTGAACGGGTGGCTGGCTAAGGGTCTGCCAGCACCGGTCCGCAGACCACTGCTTTGAAAAGCACTGTTCTAGAAAACCAGTCTGCCACTGACAAAGTTTCTTTCTTACTTCACATAGTGTTCCTGGAAAAAAATAACTGCCATGATGAGTCCTGGGCATATTTTTATTTTGTTTACATAAAACACTTATTATGCACTCAGTCAGTAAACACTAATTATGCACTCAGTCAGTAAACACTTATTATGCATTCAGTCAGCAAATTCAAATCTGATGTGTACACAGATATACATTCGCTAGGGGCCCAGACAGAGTTATGCAAATACAATAATCAAGGAGCGAGTCTGGTTAAGTGACTTAAAAGATGCAGCGAGATGCCAAGTCGGTCTCCAGCTAGCTTTTATGTCACAGGCAGTATATACACAATTTGCCAATACAAAAAATATCACTTAAATGGTGTATATAAAATTTGTTAATAGCATGACCTAGAAAACATTTTAAGAGACACTGTTCTGACTTAGGACACTAAAACCTTTAAAGGATTAAGGAAATTAAACAAATCAGTCATTAGTATATTGTATAGTTTTGTATACACGGGTTTTTTTTATACACCATAAACTTGTTATAATGCTTTCTTTGGAACCATATCAAAAGTCACCTTTCAACGAGGTTTTGCTACAGTGCCATCACTTTTTAACACTGAACTGTTTCAAGCATTTTTATGAGAATTAGAGTGGTGATGAATATAAGATAATGAAGTGTTATAAGAAGGCTCCTGTGTAGGTTATTCCAAGAAACCGATTTTCCTTACCATTGGTTGAGATTGAGACGCCTGGTCACGACACAGGAGTAGCGCAGACTGATCAGGTTTCTCATTCTCTTCATCCCCAGATGCAACTGGTGGACTATCTACACAGCCATCTAACTGTGCTGGCAGCGATTCCTCTGTACAATCCATTCTCTCTGAACCAGTACTTCTTCCACTGTCAGACAAACCAGTTGGCAGTTTTCCATCAGGACTTCGTGACTGGCTATTATTTGTTGCATCATTTGGACCATCAAAATCATCAAGACCGTTTAATCCATCAACAATTGGCAAAATTTCCTGCACATTGTATGCTGGTACAGCTTCTTCATTATCTTCCAATCTGTCCTGATTTTGCTGACTTAAACTTGTTTCGGTTCTGACTTGCAGTGAAGAGGAGCCTGACGTTTCAAACAGCGGAGCAGATTGCAGAACGTCAGCAGTGCTGTCAATGTTGTCCGGTTGTATGATGATGCTTGAGGTTGGAACTCCCGACTCAGTTCCGAGGCCTGACAGCAAGGTCTCTTGGAGGACTTCATCATCAATGTCTTGCGACAAGTCGATGTGTTCCACACGTATTCGAGGACTTCTTCGAACTGGACTAGCAGATGGAACTCCAGAGGGTGTAAAATATTCCTTGCCGATCCCATGAGAACCATGCGGATTGTAATCTTGTGGTATATGGTGATGCATAACAGCCTGGTCATGTGGTGAAGAAGCTCCTTGCACCGGTCTGTGAGACTGTTTCTGCATGTCATATGTAGCATAGTTGTTACTGCCACCTGTAGTAATGGGAAACGGTGCAGCCGAGGAGGTGGATAATGCAGCTGGTCCCAGGATACTAGTCTGACTTTGCTGTCCGAGTCTTTCGTAGTCAAGCATCAGCTGCTGAACAGGATTAGATGTTTCTGCAAACCTTGGTCTCTCTGTCTGCATCGTTGGAACTGAATTTGGCACATGTGAACCAGATGGAAACATCCTTGCCTGCCCATCATATTGATGGGGATTTCCATGGTAAGAGAACCGATATGGTAAACCAACACTGCCACTGGGTACAGCCTGTGGTTGCTGCTGCTGCTGCTGTTGTTGAGATGATTGCATCATGGTGGGATTTCGCTGTCTTTGAGGCATCATTCCATAGTTGTTCTGAGCAACCTGCATTGATCCTGGGGCACCATATGAACTAGGATAGCCAGCTATCTGGATAGATGGTTGGCCCACTAGTTGGTGCTGAGCTGCAGCTGCCATTCGTGCAGCTGCCATTCGCTTATTTTCCATGGCAACACGCTGGGTATGTTGCCTTTGAACGGCAGCCGTAGCCTCTTCCTGGAGCGATGAGTGCATCTGTGCATAATTTGGATAACGCTGGCGCAAAATTGGAGCATTCATGCTAGCCAGTCTTAAGTTTTCTGCTCCAACCGCAACCATTGCATTATTGCGCACAGCTGGTGCATGAGGGATCTGATATCCACTGACATCATTTCGTGGAACTCCAGCTGGCACACCTTGTGGAGGAAGCATTCTGTTGGCCACATCAGCTAAACTGGTCATTGGTGAAGGCATAGTCTGATTCTGACTTCTTTGCTGTGACTGAATACTGGGACCAGCTCTCTGTCGCCTTATATTTTCTGAATGACTGGGTGGAGCTGGAAGAGTAAGCCTTGCTGGCCGTATATCTGGAGTCTCTACCAATCGAGTTAGGTCAACCACTTCCTCCTGGCTAGGAGCATGACGTTTTCGTGAAGGTTGTCTGTCGGAATCCAAAGCTGAAGCGGCTGTTTCTCGTTCATGGCTGTTTTGCGATATTGTCACACAAGGAGTTCCACTAGTCCCAAACGATTCATTGATGTGAACAACAAATACCTCCAAATTATCTAGTGTAATGCCAATAAGGCCCTGAACCTTCAGCTCTTGGTCATATGTAAGGCCATTCTTACACAGCAGGGTAACAGTATCCAACAGCAATTTACTTACTCGTTCATGGTCCGGCTTCATTGCAGTTGATCTACATTCAAAATGAAAACAAGACAATTTAAAGTAAGTAAGTAAGTATATTCTTTATTGAACCGCTTGCAAACGCACTGCGGTTTACAAAACACAAGCATACAGAAAAAGGAAAACCAATTGAAATAGGTGGGTTAAACCAATATATAAGTAAAATGATGATAAATTGGCGATGATGAAATTGGGTTGGAGTTGACAAAGTATAAATTAGGTGTATAGCATTCTAGTGATGAAACCCCTACGGGTTATCATATCGGCTCTGAGGATTTGGAGGTCGTGTGGGCGGGGGCGGAGATCATAAGTACGCACCCTCACAGGTGGGAGCAGAGCATGGAGAACGTAAACGTAAACACTGCAAGAAATGTACTAGGTGCCTGGGATTTATGTTATTGTTAACAGGCTCCAAGTCAGGCCCTTAGCCAGCCACTCATCATTTGGATGGGTGAAAATTATTTTGGATGGGCATAAATTGTGCAATGTGCATGGATGTGATTGGACGAGTTTGTCGTCTTAAATATGTGACTTGCTCTGGCAAAAGAAGGCTGTTGTCAAAAAATTAAGTTTTGCATATTTTGGTCTTAAAATGATAAATAATAATTTCTGTTTAAAATGTTTAAAAAATTATTATTCTATCTTTATTGGTTCCAGAGATATGAAGTTTAGAATGTTTTGCTACTCGGAAGTACAATTTCGAGAAAAACGCATGCAAAGTTTATTATCTTAATACAAACTAAACAAAAATTGCAAAGTCTCAGTGTTTTTAACCTTAAGCTCATGGAAATCACTATGAGAAACACGTCAAATGAGGCTATTTTTAGCAAGCTGAATGCAAAAACTTTCCAATGAGGTATTACACATGGTATTCCTAACAGGCTGAAGGCCGTAAACTACTCTTGAAACTGGTCCCCCCCAAAATTTTTAATTCTCGGATAATTTTCATCAATCACACAAACTTGTTAAATTTCTCATGAAATAGGTGAAATATTATTAAATCAATATTTTTTGTATATAATATAAGATCTTATTTATTGATATATTCAAAAATCCATTAACTGAAAAATTAACACCTGATTGGTGTTTTGGCTAATTTCTCTTGTTTTATCATTGGCGACTTCCGCCCGCTTTTGCCAGAGCAAGTCACATATGATATAATGTATAATCCATTATTCCCTTCATCTGAAGTTAACAAATTGTTGTTTGTATCATTGTATGTAAAAAAACTCTAACAAAAGTGATCAATAGGTCATCCAGTGTAGGGGCATTGCAATCGGAGTCGTAAGGTCGCAGCTTCAGGTGGTCGTGACTTTGTATGCTCACAGTCTCAGGCGGTCACTACTTCGAGTGCTTTTAGATGCCCTACTCTTTATTTCTGGCTAAGGCCTGCTCCAAGTCACATTTGACAAATTAAAATGGCTTTCCCAATTTGACCAAACTCTCCCAAAATGTAACTGACCCACGGGCGGCGATTCCGGGGGTCGAGGGGGACAAGGCCCCACCTTTAACAGTGCGGGGACACACCATACATCTGTCCAGGGCTGTTAACAACACTGGCAAAATGTATTGGCAATACCAATACCAATACTTCCTAATAAATGTATTGGCAATACCAATACCAATACTATTTCAAGTATTGCAATACCAATACCAATACTTTTACCAATACTTTTCGATAAGTAAGTTCACGTTTATTGACATAAATTACATGCTAGCAGTGTCAAGCACTACATACAATAACAGTAACTTTGGCAGCAGATGACCTAAACCAATGACCTTCTTCCCTTGCAGGATATCTAACCCACAGTACACTGGCAGATAACCTCCCATGGTATTGGAATCAAGCCAGCACACTGTCACGCCCAGAAAACTACGTCTTTTAGTGGAAAAAAGTATTGGTATCGAGTATCGCTGATTTACAGGCTAAAAAGTATCAGCGATACACATGCGATACCAACAAAATAAAACTATTGCGATTACTGGGTGTGATACTGAAAAAATATCGGCGATACCAAGTATTACGATACTTTATCGCGATATTAACAGCACTGCATCTGTCCCCTAAAATTTTGAAGAAACACCAAAAAGTCACCAAATTTGTTTGACCTCTTTTTGAGCAGATCAGTTCAAAACTCTTTTGACTAGATCAGTTCAAAAGTGTCCCTCCCCCACTTGTCACACACGATCACCACCAGTGACCTGATCCAAGGAAAATTTTAATATACAGAGCTTTGTTGCATATTTTTCTGTGACAGCCATTTTACTGAAGATAATAAAATACTGCAGTTAAAATATTCCATAGTAGTTAAAATATTCCATAGCAGCTACAGTTGATCAAGATTGCTTGCAGAAATAACTGAAAACATCGGCAAAGTGGCAAATTTCAACATCTGGAATTTTGTATACCCTATATGTTTAAATCCAAAGTTGTTTAAACAATACTCAGACTATAAATAAATTCTAATTTTATAGTTCCTTGAATAATGACTAAGTTGATCAACTTTTGTTGTCAACTACGACAAAAGCAGCGTTTATAATGTCGTTTACATGTCACAGCCATTTAATTTCTTTTCCACACAAATAAGCAATCAGTAAGATATGCATGAATATGCAGTAGAATACAAGGTTGTGGCTAGAAAACTTCTATGTGTGCAAATACACGCTAAACTTTTTCATCAAGACTCTGCTGACGTAACTGACAGGAACTATACAGAAATAATTTCTCGAATGCTATACGGCGAGCATTTAAAAGGGATTGTCCAGAATCCCAGAAACTCAAATCCCAGAAAACGTTGAAAATACACAAATGTGGGGCGTGGTGGCTCAGTGGTAAGTTCAGCGCCTTGTGATAGGAGGGTTGCAGGTTCCAATCCCACTCTAGCCGCTGCGTACGGACCTTAGGCAAGTCCTTCACTCGCAATTGCTCATGGCGCTTCGGCGTGAAAATTCCGGCACAGTATCAAATGCTGTAATCGGGAGCGCCTCTGAGTAGTAGTTGACTTCGAGAGGCGCTATAGCAATATCCGGGGAAAAAAAACAGATTTCCCAAAAACAGTTTTATAGAAAGCGGTCAAAATCCCGAAAACTATTCAAATATTCCCAAAATTAAATTGTAATGTTTGATATATAACACCCCTGTTTAAAAATGAATTGTTGAAGTTTGAACTCTAATACAATACATAAATCGATATCGGGGATCCGGGCTGAAATTCGGGTTTCAGGGATTCGCTACGCACCCGTTTACAAATGAGCCACCGTATTAGAAACTATAAGTAAACTAGAGTATTTGCCCGTCATATTATGACGGCAGTGTAGGCAGGCCTATATAATTATATCGTTGGTTAAAATGCTGATCGCCGTCAAGACGGCAGTACTGACGTCACAAACGGTTTCTGTTTCACAACAGATTCCAGAGCGTCCTCCGACAGACACACGCTCTATGGATATTATATGTATGATAAATTTTCGTAAAGGCCAAACTAGCGAATTAGATAAATCAAGTAATCTTAATTGTTTTTGTGAAACTAAAATCTAGCAGCGTTATTAAAATCGCGTCACTTTCTCTTCTGTTGTAACGTTCCAACTCACTAATATCGACCCAGGCACCCACGGTAATTAGATCGAGAAAGCCGCAATATCAGAAAACCGAACCTGAGCGATAATAAATTTATCTTAGTAACATAAAACGAAAACGTTCCTCTTACACTCAGAGAATATTACTAAACTCTTCCTCTACAACACGTATTCAAAATGTTCAAGTATTGATGTCATAAAAAATATTTCAATCACTTAAACATAACATTTGTATTATCGCCAATTCTTGCGACAATAACTAAACAACACACTTCCGAGAGGGATCAGTTACTTTCAGGCGCGTCACAGAACATGGAAACCGACAACCAACTAGCCAATCTACTACCTTATAATACCGTCTGCTGTTCTTCAAAAGTTCTCTTGCCAAATAAACAGTATACGTGATTGAATAGTAATCATAAAATCCACATGTGTGGCGGTGAGGAATTTCGGAGATTTACGGAGGGCCGAAGAGGCGTAAAATTGGTCTAAAAGTGGAGGGGGTACCAATTTCTTCACTTTCGCTTTTCGCATGGATACCATTTTGGACATAGCCTATCAATTATTACCCGTAATTGCAATAGTAGTAGTAATTAAATTAGCAGTAGTAAAAATAGTAGCAGTAGTAGCAAAGATCTTAGAGTCGTAGGACTCTTTTATGATCTTTGGTAGTAGGCCTAATAGCAACAGCAGTATAACAACAACAATAGGCCTAACCACGACGACGACAACAACAATAATAATGTAACGATGGTATAGGCTAACCCTCGCTGTTGTTTCAATTACCTCACGTCTGTCTTAGCGCCAATTCCTATTACATTATCAGTTGCCAAAGGCGAACATCTGGCAATTCGTGATCCTAACTTAAAGGGACGCCGACTAGCCGGATTTAGCGATAGGGCCTACATTGACTACGACTATACAGACAGGCAGACAAAATACAAACGGACAAATGGGATCAAAGCGAATCCGTGGCTGCCGTCTTGCTGTAGGAACTAACAGGACATCGACGCGTACGCACGCATATATGGATAGAAGAAATGCAAAGTTACAGACAAACTACATCAAACGATTGCGCTGTCGCCGCGATCGGGCATCGATGCATAGGCAGTGTTTTAGTTGTCAAAAAACAACTGGGGGGCATCAAAAATTTGCAGATTACCAAATCACATAATCACATAGACCAAACACCAGTTTCTTGTAGTAAAGTAACCCCCCAACATATTTTCAGTTACTTAGCTGAGGGGGTTAGAAAGAGAACTAGGGGGGTTGAACCCCCAACCCCCCCCCGACAACTAAAACACGTTGTGCATAGGGATGTAGGGTTATGTCCACTTCTGAGGGAATTCAGGGAAATCGGGGTGCACCGAGTGCGCGGCGTTATTTGATGTGAGTTTAGTAAAACTAAACATAACTCGGTGTCGAGCGACTAAAAAGCGGAGGGCTATACGGCCCTTAGCAACGGCCGCTCTATACACTCGCGCATCCGAAATCCCAAAAGTTCTCGTATTTTGCCTGCCTTGGTGAACGTGTGTCGGTTGAAATTGCAAATTCGTGTAATTTGGTCACTTGAGACTGAGACGCCGGGCTTAATCAGAGTCAAGAGCAGAAGAGCTTGAGGGTTCTTGGAGTAACTATGTCTGACACCCTTGGCTTCGATGAGCATATAATATGTCGATCGAATATGCTGTGGGGCCGGTTCCGGTCCACTATTCCGGGGGTCCGCTATTCCGGGGGTCCGCTATTCCGGGGATCCGCCGGAATATACATACATACAACATACATACATGCATAGATACATACATAGGCCTACATGCATACAAACATGCATGAGCAAAGAAATCTAATGGCGGCTCTGATGTTACCATCTTCTAATATGGATGCTACTGCTGCAGCAACCGTCTTATGGTCGTTTACTTTAGATCTACTTCTGTGGTTATTTCTATTGTAATGTAATATAAATATTTATATTATCGGCCAGTGTCGAACCTTCCAACATTGTCTAAGCTGCTAGAGAGAGTGGTGAGTGTTCAGCTGGTTGGATTCCTGACGTCGGCTGGCCTTCTACGAAAGCATCAATCAGCGTATCGGAAGTTCCATTCTACCGAGACGGCGCTGCTAAAGGTCTTCACCGACTTGGTTGAGGCGGTCGACAACGGCGACCATGCGTTGCTGGGTCTTCTCGATCGCTCGGCTGCGTTTTACACTGTCGATCATGACATCCTGATCGAGCGCCTCTCTCGGACCTATGGAATACGCTCGGCGGCGCTGGACTGGATAAGATCGTATCTATGCGGGCGGAGCCAGTCGGTGCTCTTCGACGGGGTGCGATCGTCGGTGCGGGTTCTAACCAGTGGAGTACCTCAGGGGTCGGTTCTCGGGCCCCCTGCTTTTTCTACTGTATACGGCTGATCTGGAGGGACTTGCCTCTGGAGCGGGGCTGTCCTCGCATTTCTATGCTGATGAATCGCAGCTGTACACGACTGGCCCGTCTGCGGCTGCGCCTCTGCTACAACAAAACATGGAGTTGGGAGTTGAAGTGTTAGCAGGTTGGCTGAGATCCAATCGCCTCGTGCTGAATCCGGATAAGACATGCGCAAGTATGTGGCTCACATATGACTGCGCCCAACCGCAGGCCGACCGCCACGCGCATGGCCTCGTCGCTCAGCCTGGGTCCGGTTAGTTATAATAGGAGCCTACACGACAATTGTACCTTTTGGAGAAAAAAAGCAGAACCAAACTCTACGACCGCAGCAGCTTCAACAACAGCAGTCGAACGGTTCAACCAGCCCTGTAGCCACATTCACAAAACAAGCAACTCTATCGGTCACAACGGACACGAAACAGACCTCAACGACGTCTAAGCGAATAGAATTAACCTCGCTCGGTTCTCCTCTACAAAAATCTACTAACGGAGTCTTGGCTGACTAACATCAAAACAGCTAGGGTCCCGTCACATCAAAACCTAAATGTCAAGCTCTCCTATGCTATAAAGTTTCGCACTTAGGCCTACATAGTTCGAATCTCGTCAGATGGTCGAACTAACAAACCTGAAAACTGGTCAAGCATAAGCTAGTAGCCTAGTAGTAGGCCTACCTATAAATATCAATATTTTATTATGGTGCCTTCCCAGTGATCACAGTCTTCGCCTTGTCTCGTTGTATGTAAGAAATTGGTACCCCACATTTTAAACCAAAGTTACGCCTCTGGTTTTTGATTAACTTATGTATAAATATATGGACTTTTTCTGTAATTTTCTGTAATTTTAATAATCGCCTACTGACAATGTTCCTTTCCCTATTATCTCTTTTATCCAACTCCATATCCTATTTAACATGGTTATAAGTTTTTATATTATGTTTCGTGCACCTCGTTCTGTATTAACCTGTTTGTCAGCCACAGTGCGTTTGCAGGTGGTTTATTAAAGAACATACTTACTTACTTACTTACTTACTTACTTACTTACTTACTTACTTACTTACTTACTTACCTAACAATCCTTCTAGAGTTCGACCATAAGTTAATCAAAACTAGAGGCGTAACTTCGGTTTAAAATGTGGGGTACCAATCTCTTACATACAACGAGACAAGGCGGAGACTGTGATCACTGGGAAGGCACCATAATAAAATATTGATTGGCATTGTTCAAAAAGTAGGAGTTACGGTACCCCCAGTCCAAAAAGTGGGGGTACGGGTACCCCGGGCCCTCGTACCCCAACAAATTACGCCTATGCATCACGATGACCATGATGCTAGGTCATTGTTTTGAGTCTTGAGGGCTCACATGAATATTATTATGAAGGCCTTCTCCAAGAAAATGATACACCCTATATATTATTGGGCTCTGTTTAAATCTTCTGGGTCCAAAAATTGGTAGTTGAAATACCAGTGCATATTTTAACAGATTTAGACTACTGGGACAAAGTTGGCCGTGGGTCTGGCTGATGACCTTTTTTGGGAATTCATCTCCCCAAAACATTGATGACCTTTTTTCTGGAATTCATCTCCCCAAAACATTGATGACCTTTTTTTGGAATTCATCTCCCCAAAACCTTGATGACTTTTTTCGGGAATTCATCTCCCAAAATTTGATGACCTTTTTGGGGAATTTCTTTTTAATTTGACGACCTTTTTCAGGATTTTACCCATGGGAAGCGACAATGCTTTTTTACTACTGGGACAAATATTAAAACTCCTGCAACATTTGTCCCACTAGTTATACAGTTAAAATATGCCCTGAGAAATACCCTTCGTTCCCCCGAAAATTACGCCTATGGGAGACCGAAAATGATTGGACACAAACTGCACGTGATCAACATCGGTTCCGTGATTGGATAATCTATGACGCCATCTTGTAAAACAATAATAGGGGACTGATGACGTAAAAATCTATTGTTATGGTAACGATTAGTGTGTGCTTGTCTGAAATTTCTTCAGAAATATTCACTCGAAAAGGGCGATTTTAATTCATTTTCGACGTATTTTTGGCCGAAATGGCAAGCGTCATGTTCAGAAATAAGACGGTCAACAATAATTATTAGGTGATAGATGATGATGATGATGATGATGATGATGATGATGATGATGATGATGATGATGATGATGATGATGATGATGATGATGATGATGATGATGATGATGATGATGATGATGATGATGATGATGATGATGATGATGATGATGATGATACTTAGTACTCAATCCTTCCCGTGCAGAACTGCACATCGGGCAACGCAGTTCCTCCATTCTTCTCTGTCCTTCGCCACCTCGACAGCATCCTCCACCGTCATCTCGAGACATCTCAGATCTTCTCGAACAGTTCCCATGCAGTTCTTTCTTGGTCTTCCTCTCCCACGCTTCCCCTCCGGAGTCCACCTATAGTCACCTGGCTGGCTCTACTATCATTACTCATTCGGTCCACGTGTCCCATCCAGTTCAGTCGCTTCTTTTTAATGATGTTCTCTAGTTTGTCCTGCCCTGTTCTTTCTCTGATGGTTTTATTTGTGATCTTATCTTTCCAGGAGATGTGTAAGATTCTTCTTTGCCACCTGTGATGTGCTGCCTCCAGTTTTTTCCTGTTTGCTACCGTCATTGGCCACGTCTCTGCTCCATATAGCAGGGTACTCAAAACTACAGCCTCATATAACCGGATCTTGATCTTCACGCTGCATCCCTTGCTTTTCCATATCCTCTCCAGTCTCCCAAAAGCCGCGCTTGCCTTCCCAATACGTATTCTTATCTCCTTGTCACAACTGCTATCCGCCGCCAACGTACTGCCAAGGTAGCAAAAGTCATCTACCACTACGATTGGTTTGTTGTCGATCGCGATCCTGTCCGCTTCTTGCCATTTCCCTATCTTCATGATCTTGGTCTTCTCTGGATTTATAACAAGCCCGACTCTAGCCGCCTCCTCCTGTACTTTGTCTGTTATTTCTTTTATTCCATCCCAGGTATTGTCCAGCAGGGCGATGTCGTCAGCAAAATCCAAGTCACTAAGTTTGTCGGCGCTTATGATAATAATAATAATAATAATAATAATAATAATATTAATAATAATAATAATAATAATAATAATAATAATAATAATAATAATAATAATAATAATAATGCGATAGCGTTCAGAGGCACTTTCCCCAGCCAGGAGTTAGAATAGGGCCATTCCGGACTTTTTATAAGCTACATTAATTAATATTGAAGTCCCTGAGGGATCCTGTATACCTCGGGGCATAAAAAAAAAAAATAATAATAATAATAATAATAATAATAATAATAATAATAATAATAATAATAATAACAATAATAATAATAATAAAGGCCAAATACAACGCTCTTTTAAACACGCACTTCTTCGTGCCCTTGGCTTTTGAGACTTTAGTTCCAATTGGCAACACAGGCCTAGACTTTTTTTAACAGACTTGGGTCGCAACCTGACGCTGACTACAGGAGACAATAGGGAGACTTGCTTCTTGCTGCAACTCCTCTCAATCACCATTCAACGTTTTTACTCGGTGGCTTTTCATGGCACTTTAGTCGATCCGGACCCGGAAGAGATGTTACCATTTCAGAATAACTAGTTTTCTTTTGTCTCCTGACAAATTTTTGTGACGCCAGAGGGATCATGTTTACCTCGGGACAAATAATAAATGTATCTAGAAATTTATAAAGCGCCTCTCACAGAATAACTATTCAGAGGCACTCTCAGCACAGAAGCCCCGGGGAAACAGAAATGCCTTTAGGGATCGAACTCGACACCGATGAGGAAAAGCCAGTCATTAGGCCTAGTTTGGCCCTGAGCACAGGAGGAAGGTCATTCCAGATCATGGGACCCACTACAGCAAACGCCCGATGCTGGGCCAAGGCAGTTTTAGCCCTGGGAACAAAAAGATCAAGCCGATTTACAGAGCGCAATGAGCGAGAAGAAGATGCAGATGGCGGTTTTCTCAGATAGTTCGAGAGATATTATGGGGTAGTAGGCTGCTGAGATTTAGAGACAAGGAAAAGGATCTTATATCGGATGCGTGTAGCAATAGGGAGACAGTGAAGGACATCAAGCATGTAAGTAGAGATATGGGCAAACCGAGGGAGTCGAGCGATGAGCCTAGCAGAAGCATTTAGAACAGATTGAAGGGGGGGGAGAGACGCTGCTTGGGGAGACCCATGAGGAGCGAGTTGCAGTAGTCCAAGCGTGAGCAGACAAATGCGTGAACTATGGTGGTAAAGACAGAAGGTGAAACCGAGCGTCTGATGGCCCTGAGACGCCTCAGTTGAAAGAAGCAGGAGCGAGTCATGTTAGAGATATGCTCTTTGTAGTAGTAGTAGTAGTAGTAGTAGTAGTAGTAGTAGTAGTAGTAGTAGTAGTAGTAGTAGTAGTAGTAGTAGTAGTAGTAGTAGTAGTAGTAGTAGTAGTAGTAGTAGTAGTAGTAGTAGTAGTAGTAGTAGTAGTAGTACTGTAGTAGTAGTACTGTAGTAGTAGTAGTAGTAGTAATTATTATTATTATTATTATTACCGTGGTGGCCGCATCATATCTCTCTGAGATGGCGGTCGCGGCCGTAGGAGCAGCAGGAAACACACAAAATATTCAGAACTGGAAACGAGATAATAGGCCTACCTTCGTGCCGATCGCCCTTGAAACATTTGGCCCTACCAACAAAGAAGGTCTCACCTTCGTTTCTGAAATCGGCCGCCGATTGACGGTAATCACTTGCGACGCCCGCGAGACAGCCTTCCTCTTCCAAAGCATATCAGTAACAGTTCAACGTTTTAATGCAGTCGCATACCAGGGACAGGGTATACCATGTTGGGGCTGCCAGGGATCAAGGACCGGCGGGGCCATCCCAGCTGAACCTAACTATATATCATGATAAAATTGCTTTATAACAATAATAATAATAATAATAATAATAATAATAATAATAATAATAATAATAATAATAATAATAATAATAATAATAATAATAATAATAATCTTTTTTTTATTCAAACTGACAAACGCAGTAACATTAAATTGAAACATGACAGTACAATCTGCGGGTGAGCTCTTGGTTCCTCGTTTTACCACCGTAACTAGGCAGCGTCGTGCTTTCTCTGTGGTCGGCCCCTCCATCTGGAATCAACTCCCATTGCAGATAGGGCCTATGCTTGTTGCCAAGTATAAAAAGTCCTTGGCCCGTTGCCTAAGAATAGTTCGCTTATAAGCCTAAATGTTTAAGGCCTACCGTACTTGAGCGGCATTGACTGTACAAACATACATGCATACATACATAGTTGTATACATAGAATGCATACATGCATAATGCCCTTATATGTAGACAGGCAGGGGCGTAACTTTGGTCTACAAAGTGTGGGTACCAATTTCTTACATAGGGCCTACACGAAGCAAGGTGGAGACTGCGATCTCTGGGAAGACACACTAATAAAATATCGAATGGCATTGTTCAAAAAGTGGGGTACTGGGGTACCACCCCAGTCCACTGATTGCTTTATGTGGTATGTCAATAAAACGATTGATTCATTGAATGGTTGAAGATCAATGTTCGGTGATTATTTCATTTGAACTTGGCTGAACCTTGGTTTGGTTTTGTGCATTTTAATAGTGTTTATGCTCAGCTAATTGTGACACAAATTTCTTATCCAAATAATGTTTTCCTTCCGTGGGTTTAGCATAATCCTAAAATACATCTTTCGAAAAGAGAGAAACTAACTCTGAAATTAAAATCCTCTTTTTTTCTTAAATGTTTAGGGTGGTTTTATACAGAAATTACACCAGATAGACTCTGGCAGTACTCCAATGAATTCAGAGTCACAGTTGCACAGGAATTCATAGCCAACTGTGAGCACACAGATGCTTGCGTAACCTTCACAATAGATGCGCACCATGGCAACTGCCTCCAGTTGCAGCTGCATCCAAGGAAAGCCCTGCTCCACAACTGCCTGGAGTTCTGCCATTGACGGTGTGACGGCGGACAGGATGCGGTCGATTGGTTCGACCACTACTACGTCTTCCTGGTGTTTCGCATCCACTGACAACAAGGAGTGATGTCGAACTCGGTTAGATTATCACCCCAGGTGCCTGATGTTATTCAACCTTCACGTGGTGAGTGAACTGGAGATGTAGCAATCCAGCTGACAAAACACAGAACCTTCACAATGTGAAAAAAAATTGAAAACTGTGAAAAAATGTGAAAAAGTGAACAAACAAAAAACCTTCAATGTAAATGAATGGGAGATATATCAATCCCACTGACTAACGGAATTGGACATTCTACGTCAAGTTCACAGTCAAGCGGATTTGAAGAATTGTCGCCTTCACCCTTGGAAGAATCTAAGAAACCCACTTTTCTCTTTGCTGGATCTCTCGATAAGTCAGCTTCAGCAGTACTGAATATGAATGGAGGGGTAAGAGAAGGGAGGAGGAGAATGCATGTCTTCTGCTGAGGTGAATTCTGGTTCAACTGTTCAGTTTGATCTTGGCCTTTAAAAAAGACAGGAAAAACAAAGAGGAGGGAGAGCACCATCTCCACCAGGTCTGTGGCTGGCTTTTTATTGCACTTATCGTTCAATGTCTTTTTCTGTGATGTAATCCGAGTTGATTCTGTCCTGAATATCATGAGCGTTTTCTCAGTTACTCAGTAATAAAATGAATATGAATGCCTTTTCCATTCTGATTTTGTGTTATGAATTTATTTTAATATATGTACATCTTACTGATATTTAATTCAGTATTTATGCATTCTGAATTATTAAATGCCCTAGAAAGCTGCTAAAGTTGTTTTGAGGCTACATCCCAATGCTACAGCAACATGATATGTTGAATTTAGAGTGAGCATATGACATTACATGCATTTCTATATGGGGCTCATATGTCCTACATAGGTTTTGATGTCCCATCGGTTGATGCCTTGTGCATTAGATACCCGGTGCGATAGAAGTTACTAATTAATAATAATAATAATAATAATAATAATAATAATAATAATAATAATAATAATAATAATAATAATAATAATAATAATAATTATAATAATAATATAGGCCCTTATGAAATGATGCTATATAAATTTGCAATTATAATTATATCAGTACTTAACAGAATTGCTTGTATATATGTATGTGTGTATTTATGTATGTATGTTTGTTTGTTTTCTTGTATCAAGCCACTTAATGTAGCACCTTTTAAGTCAGCTACTTCACAAAGGCGCTGCACGCATGACTATCTAACTCATCTAGATATTTATGTCCATTTTAAGACATTTTGAAAATGTTTGCTGAACAGAGCTAAACGCAACAGCACGTATGTAAAGCTGAAGACTGTTCCTAGAGGAAGATCCGAGTCATGATAAGATACAATGGGCTTGAGTTTATATACGGATGCGAGGCACCTGCATATCTCCCCATGCAGATGAGCGCAACGATCGCAGACCTGGTCAACTTAAGACTGGAACATAAAACTTCTTGATGTATGTCAGTGTGACGTGGACAAATAGGGCTCGCCTCAGAAAAAGACTTGAATTTTTCTTTCATTTCATGTTACTAATTTGTCATAACGTGTAATAATAATAACCTTCATTATTTTACTGTGTTTCAATAGGTGCCTTTGGATTTTCTGGCCGTAAGTGTCCTGCTTGAGGCGGATAGGCGATGGGATGGTTGTTCTGTGGCTCCGTATTGTCGGGATTGTGTGTAGGGTGTGGTGTTCGATTTGTGTTTGTATTTAGTTTTTTGTATTTGTCTTTCGTTTTTTTGTAGTGTATTTGTATTTAAATTTTTTTATAAGTATTTAGATTTTTGTATTTGTGTTTAGTTTAACGACAAAACAAGCAACAAAGCAAACAACAAACGACAAAGTAAACAACAAAGTAAGCAACAAAACAGACCCGAAAGCAAACAACAAACGACAAAGTAACAAAATAGACAACAAAACAATCAAGACAAAATAATCAAAAACTACACCCCTGCTGAACCTCTGGCGTGGCTTAATCTCCCGTAAGCTCGTTAAGGCAGGGGGCCCCTGGCGTGGCTTTATCTCCCGTAAGCCCTTTGTGTAGTTTTTGTGTTTTTGTCTTGTTTGTTTATTTTGTTTATTTTGTCTTTTATTGTTTACTTTCGCGTTTGTTTTGTTGTTTATTTTCTTGTTTATTTTGTCGTTTGTTGTTTGCTTTGTTGTTTGTTTTGTCGTTAAACTAAATACAAATGCAAAATCTAAATGCTTTGTAGTGTTAGTTTGTTTTTATTTTGTCGTGTGTTTGTTTTTTTTGTGTCACGTGCTGTTTATTTTGTCATGTTGTTTGTCTTTTTGTTTATTTTGTCATTTGTTACTTGTTTGTTTATTTTGTCATGTGCTGTTATTTTGTCGTTGGTTGTTTGTTTTGTTGTTTTTTGTTGTTTGTTGTAACGAGCCGAGGGATTAGAAGGAGGCTCATGGAAGAGTATATCAGAAAAGAAGAGTTACAGTGTGGAATCATATCCCAAATCATCAACGAACAGGCAGCCGCTACTGCGCAATCGCTACTCAGAAACTAAATGAGACACAAACGCTGACACAGAAGTTCTTACAGTTATGAAAATGCAGACTGAATTCTACTTCTTTGTCGAGACGTTGATGGGCTCGAGGCTTTTAGTGCTGACGAAAACAGAATGACTTGTATTCTTCTGACAAAGATTCTGGTTGAAATATAGCAAATGTTTTCATTTATTGCTGTACAACAAACAGGAACGAAAAGCAGTTATTCATTTATTTAAGCACTTATTTCCTCTATCCATCCAGTCATTCATCTATGATCTATCTATCTATTCATCCTTCACTACATTCGTTCATTCCTTTAACTGCCGATTCGCCTTTCCTTTCTTCCGTCCGTTCGTTAACTCGCTCATTAATTCAGTCATTCAGGTACTTAGTCGTTTATTCATTAATTCATCTATCCATCCATCCAATCCTTTCCTAATTCATGCATTCGGCGAATTCATGTAGCTACTCTACAAATACGTTTGGCTCTTAGTATATATTCATTCTGAGAATTTCTATAGCGCCTCCAAGAGACCTATTCAGAGGCGCTCCCAGCCCAACCACAGCTATAGAAATGTGATTTGAGGGACTTACAGAAAGCAGCCAAGCAGGCATACATGATTAGCTATCGTATCGTATCGTATTTGGAGATTTGTATAGCGCCGCTCGAAGCTGATGCCACTCAGCAGCGCTCCCAGGGCGAAGAGTAGGCTTCAGAGGCGTAACTTTGGTCTAAAAAGTGGGGGACACCAATTTCTCCACTTTCGCTTTTCGCATGGATGATGGACATGGGCGGCGATCCAGGTGGGGCGGGGGACATGTCCCACCCATCTTTAAGAGTGGGGGGGCACTCCATGCATTTGTCCCCCCCCCCACATTTTGAAAAAACACGAAAAGAGCTAAAATTTTGTAGACGAAGAAATCCTAAGAAAAAGGGTTATTGCCGGGAGACGGGAAAAAGTTGTAAAACGTGGCGAATGACTAAAAAAAAGGTCATCAACTTTTTTTTTAGATGAAATCGATATCACTGGTCAACAATTTTTAAAAGAAATTTTGTATCTTTGATTTTCTTGCTTTTTTTCTATGTGTATCAATGCTGTGACTACAGAAATGTGTTTAAAAAAAATTAATTAGCTCTACTATTGAAAATATTTGCAAAGATGGTTTTTCTTATATTTCGCAAAGTTCGAAACCTAAATTGACATTATTGAAACAGAACATTGATAGAAATTTTATAAAGACACTTCTAAGTACCTGTAGAATAGTTTTTTGTATTCATAAAGTATATAATATTATTTGGGTGAAACATAATTCCTCTGCATTAGACCGTTCTTTTTTTCTTTGCCTGTCGCTTGTACTCTACATCTGGGGCATCTCTCACCACAGTCCAGCAGTAGTCTGCTAACATCGCAGGACTCCATTTTCCCTGATACCTGTTTTCCATCGTCGATATGTCCTGATGGAAACGTTCACCATGTTCATCGCTAACTGCACCGCAGTTATCAGGGAAAAAGTCCAAATGAGAGTGCAGAAAGTGAATTTTCAATGACATGTTGCAGCCTAATTTCTGGTAGGCTAAGAGAAGTCTCGTCACCAGTTCTTTATAGTTATCTGCCTTCTTGTTTCCCAGGAAATTTTCAACCACAAGTTCGAATGATTTCCAGGCATTCTTCTCAAGACCACGGAGGATCTGATGAAAATGTTCATCTTTCAGAAGTGCACGTATCTGTGGACCAATAAACACACCTTCCTTTATTTTGGCCTCACTCAGTCTTGGGAATTTCTCTTTCAGGTACTTGAAAGCCTCACCATCTCGGTTCATTGCCTTCACAAAATTCTTTACAAGTCCCAACTTTATATGTAATGGCGGTAACAAAACCTTCTTGGGGTCCACTAGTGGGCTGTGCTGCACACTTTTAGTTCCTGGATCCAGAGACTTCCGTGACGGCCATACTTTTCTTTTATAGTGGTCAGACCGTGCTCTACTATCCCACTCACAGAGAAAGCAGCAAAATTTGGTGTATCCCAGTTGCATTCCCAGCAAGATGGCAATTACTTTTAGATCCCCACAGATCAGCCACTGGTGGCCATTGTAGTTAATAGAGTCAAGAAGAAGCTGCATGTTGACATAAGACTCCTTCATGCCAACAGCATATCCAACAGGAATTGATGGTAGTTCATTCCCATTATGTAATAACACTGCTTTTAAACTGAGCTTTGAACCGTCAATAAAGAGTCTCCACTCTTCAGGTTTGTACTCAATATTGAGTGAATTCATTAATCCATTTATCTCATGGCAGAATACAAGGTCACTTTTCATAGCGAAGAACTGAGTTAAGTCCTTGTGGCGGTCACGATATACTGAAATTTTCACATTCTCCTGCAGTAGATTCCATTGCTGTAGTCTGGAGGCCAGAATTTCTGCTTTGTTTTTTGACAAATCCAGGTCTCTGATGAGGTCGCTTAATTCATTCTGTGTAATCCTATGTATGTCTGCTGAGGGTATATCAGGAATAAAATCGGGATCTTGTGATGTTGAGGGTTCAGGTGATTCAGCTCTAGCATGATTTGAATCTTCATCTTCAGAATCCAGAGAATAGTCTGCTGGCGGATCAGGAATGGGGAGTCCTTCTCCATGAGGTACTGGGCGAATTGCAGATGGTATATTGGGATAGTTGACAGTCCATTCTTTCTTCCTGGACATTCCGTGCTCTAGGGATGGCACCATACAAAAATAGCAGTCTGTGACATGATTGGTTGGCTCTCTCCATATCATAGGAACAGCAAAAGGCATGGAACGACCCTTTTGATTGAGCCAGTTCCGGAGGTTACAAGCACAAGTATTGCAACAAATATGTGGCGCCCAGCTTTTATCTTGGTCTCCAATCTTGCACCCAAAATAGCAGTGATAAGCCTTCCTAATAACTGGAGTAATGGAACGTTTCTGTGTGGAAAATGTCGCTTTACCGCACACATAGCAAAAGCTATCAGCGCTATTTAGACACTTTCGAGGCATGTCCAGATATAATGAATGCTAACTGACACGAGAAACTCATCTGCACTACTCAAAAGCTTGTCTGTGACTGATTCATAACAGAGGAAGATATTTATTCAGTAAATGTGATGACTCAGCACGAGAGTTTGTAAATGTGATGACGCAGCACAAAATTCTTGTAAATGTGATGACTCAGCACAAAATTCTTGCAGGACTGCTATACCAAGTACGACCGAAACAAAGATATGCACAAAGTTTTAAGAAAAAATCAGTCTCTATGTAAAACTTACTGTATCATAAAAACTAGAGCTAAACAGCATTTCTTAATGTCATATTCTTTTTCAGCAGAGCAAAAGTAGTTATAATTGACTGATTTCATCACCGATACATTTTGGCTGTTGACCAGTGTATTTTGCGGAGATGAATTGGTGAAAATGAAAGTGGGGAAAAAAGTAAAAAGTGAGGAAGTGGGGAAAAAGAGAGGATAGTGTAAGAAAAAGTTGTAAAAAGAGGTGAAGGACTAAAAAAAGGTCATCAACTTTTTTCGGAGATGAAAGCGAAATTTTTCGGAGATGAAGTTTTGGAAAAAAAATTGTTGGGACAAGATTTTCGAAAACCGGTCGTCGACGAGATCGTGGCCGACTTTGTCCCCCCCACCTCTCAGACAAGATCGCCGCCACTGATGATGGATACCATTTTGGACATATTACCAGTAATCGTAATAGCAGTAGTAGTGAATTAGTAGTAGTAAAAGTAGTGGCAGTAGTGGCAGCAGCAACAGCAACAACAATGGTAAAAAAATAGCAATGAGGACCTAGGCTAGTGCTCTGTAATTTGTTTTCAGTTTTGAGGGATCAAATGTTCTTTGGGAGGAACATGCGAATGAAGCAGCTAATTGTAGACAAGATCGATGATCCATCATACCAGATCACAACAACGTCAGATCATGTGGATTGTGTCAATGAAAACAAGCCATCTTTTAAATTGAAGTATTAGTTTAACAGAGGCTTAGGCCTACGTCATGTTTGTCGTGCTTCTTAGCAACTCAGAAGCGCTCTAAATTTAATAATTACTCATTTATATCCAGTTGTAATGACAATTCGGTAGGCCCTAGCCATCGAGGCAGACATTTCAAACCTAAACCCAAAATACTTATGCTTTTTCTTTTAACTCTCCAAGTGGAATGGAACTTTAGTCAACTTCAGTAAAATTTACTCCCCGGAGTTGACCATGGAACAACTATAAAATTTAATGGCTGTCAGTCTCAGCTCATTGCACTTGAAGTGTAAGATTATGAAACGTTGATGAGCTTACCTCCATAACGGCAATTTTATTGTCTATAATTATTGTATCTACTCGTTTTCGTTTAGAACAAATTTATCCATTTTCCCTATCAGCAAAATCGGAACACGACGTGTAGACAATAAGACAAAATTAGCGACGTCTTAAATGATTATATATTTACAATGGACAGTTATTGTTCTGAGAGTGTGAGGGGATAGGGGTGAGGAGTCATAGTAAGCCGGCGATATGAGAGAGGATCCATATACGGATTTGTAAATGATGAGGGATTATAGGGTGATGTCAGATCTTTCCAAGAAGAGCATAGCCGTGGCCCAGATCTGTGACGCCTGCGGACCGGTCAGGCAGTCAAGGCGCCAGTCTGTCGGTGACCTTTGTGGCTGAAAGTCTGCCTGCCCGACTCTCTGTGACTCAGTTCGTCTGGCTCTTGGTTTACCTGTGTATCTAGACCTAAGTACTTTTGGCCAATACTCCTCACTCTGTCTAGATACACGAAGCAAAGCGGAGACTGCGATCTCTTGGAAGGCACAATAATAATTGATAGGCATTGTTTAAAAAGTGGGGTACGGTACCCCCTCCAGTCCAAAAAGTGGGGGTAGCGTACCCCTCGTACCCCCCACAAAATTACGCCTATGAACAAAAGCGAAATGGAGAAAGTTTGAATCATTCGCCAAATTGACTGCTCAATTGCATGTCATCAGTGGGATTAATAGAGGCGTAATATATGAGACTTTCGCTTCAGCTCGTGTACCGGTAATGGCTTCTTGTGAATCTTCTTTCAGCAGAAAAAAGTATCAAATTATATATATATGCGGACTATACAGTATTACAACTAAG